>VXAC01003606.1:0-140298 GCA_013399225.1 Rhipidura dahli
TTATTTTGCACTTGTGTTATTATCCCTAAATCTCTCAAGCCTTAGGTAGCAGCAGCTGCACCACTATTTGAATATAAAACAATGCATCTGCTCTGTAGGAATGCAAATCTCATATGCAGAAGGAAGAAGTAAAGAAAAGTGCAAAATTATTGGAGGAGTTTTGTCACCGGTGGATATTTAATAATATTTAGGCTCCTACGTGTCTTAAGTAATTTTGTTAAGTTATGCATGGACTGTGTGAAAATTAATTTCTTAATGGCTCTGAAACACCCAGAAATAAACAAATGGCTGCTGTACATTTCTGTATTTAGGGTTTGGGATGTCTTTCTCTCTCTTTTGAATCCCAAGTGACATTTTAGCGTATTTTGCCTCGGTTTGGTTATCTTGGTAGGATATCTGAGAACAAACATTGGACTGGAAAGCTGGTAACGGATAGAAGGAAAGATAAAAACTACTTGGTGAGATAGCAGCTGTCTGTATCCGATTCCCTTTCCAGCATCTGGTTGGCACAAGAAGAGGGACTGTTACTGGAAGATTTTATAGATCTACTCAGGGTTGTGGAGGAACATTTGACCCCCAAAACTATAGGGAATTTTCCTGGAATCCATCCTTAAATTACATATGTGCATTGAGACTGTTTCTGAGTGCAAATCCTGCAAATGTGACGGAGCCCAGAGCCCAACCAACCCGATCTAGAAATTCTGCTTTCGTGAGACTTCTTTCCCATCAAACCTATCATGGTAGCTACTTTTTGGGCATTTTCAAAGTAGGTAATCTGTAAAATAAACTTGTCCTTCATACAGCAGAGTAACTTACAGGCTTTTTTTTTTTAGTTTGAGTATACCAGGAAAATTTGGAGACTGAGAAATGAGTTCAGTAGACAAAACAAGGGCTACAATTGTACAAATGTAAGTGTTTCTGCAAAGCACTTGGGCATGGAGTGTCCCATAACTTAGATGCTTATTGCTAATTGCCATTGACAGTACTTGTAAATTACTATACTGGTTTTCTGACTGCATTATACGAGTTATAATCTAGCAATTTCTGATTTGACCAATTAATTTTGTGCTGCAACGATATTTTATGGAGTTTTAATTTGCTCACGAGAAATTTATTTCATATGGGGCTGCATGACTTTCCAAGATCATTTCAGCAGTTCACTGTGTGCTACACTGTCCTGTGGCTGAATGAGGGAATACCCAAGCAAATTCAAAATTATGTAGGTCAGGCTGTGGAAGCAGTTTAGCTGCAGCAGCGCAGAGCTCAGCAAAAGCCAATTAATTTGCCTGCTTGTATAAATACTGCTATGCCTGCCCCTCTCCCTAAAGAAGAAAAGCAATTTTGTTCGTCTTCTACCCATTAACTCTCACAGGTCCCTTTTCAACATAATTTTCATGTATTATTCACAGCCCAGTTTCTTCACAGTCTGTCCTTATTGCATTATTCTGATCTGGTTTGAGTGCATGAGAAATCTGATGACAAAAGCACAAAGTTCAATGTCAAAAAGGGTATTTTGGCCCATGAGAGTATCTTCAGAAGTAAATAAAGAATAAATCTAGAGCATAATGAATCTGCAGAACTTGTATCACCATAAAATCACTTCAAGAAAAGAGCTGGGTTGCTGTCTTCTATAAACTTCTCTGTGAGTGTGTTAAACTTCCCTGATAAGCTTTTTTCATTATTGCCTAATTAAGCAAAGTCTTCTGTTCTCTTATTGCCCTTATGCTCTCAAAGCTCCTTTCAGTATCCGTGTTCAACGTGCCCTTTAGAAAATGTTTGCTTGATTTTCCAGTCTTACAAGTAAGTCTCCATTCTCCCTCATCTGACAAAATAAAGGCTTAGTGTCTGTGGCATATAATAATAACATTAGTTTTGACCCAAGTCCTTAGCCAGAACTGAATATTCTGTGAAATTAGCAGTTAGGAAAACAAGCTAGCAACGCTTGGATGTCTTTGATGCACTTATGGTTACAAAAGAAGGAGCAAATTCTCTTGTCTGAACAGAAGGAAGTTGTTCACAACTCCAGCACTAAGGCTGCCAGAGAGGTGCCCTTTGTCATCATTTTTTCCTTGGCTTGTACTCTATCATATTGATCTCACCCTCCCCTTAAGTGAAAAAAACAACCAGAATAGTTTTCTAACCCATTTGTCTGCCTTTTTTTTTCATGTGCCATTTATCTGAGCTAAAATATAATGCTTTATTTAATGTGGCCATTTTTAAAAATCCTATTAACATCACCAAATCTTACAGTTGTGCTCTCAGATGGGCAAAACATCTTTCATTTCTAAATATCTGTGTCACTGCTGATTGATTTCCTTAATACACTTTGCACAGCTGTAGCAAAATAACTATTTATTTTTTTTCTAATGCATACTTTATGCTTGTAAATGCTCTTGAAAAATCACTGAGAGCTCTGTGGAAGCTGCTATTGTAATAATTGTAACCAGTTGTACAAAATTATGCTGTCATGCTGTCTTTTCCAATTAAACTTATAACACTTTTGTATGGGATTTAAAAATCTATATAGTAAATTGGAGGGAATGGGTCCTTGACATTTCTATTAAAAGGCAAATTATATTTCTTCATGGCATAACTTGGAAAAAAAAAAAAAAGGCTGTCAGCCTCTTTTTCTAGGATGAAAATGCACTGAAATACACCATTTAACAGTAAACTGCAACCCAGAACAACTGCAAGGATTTTATGTTTTCATCACAATAACATCTTTTCCAGTTACGTTAACCACTCCCTCCAAGTGAAGGACCAGCACACGCAAATGGGACGCACTTTATCTGCTGGCACCAGCACCTTCTGCTGCCCATTGCTGAGTGTCCTCTAGCTCTGCCTTCCTGGCATCCCAAGTGAGAGTGGGACAGTGCCTGACAAGGCCAGGAACAAGGTGTGGTGTCCATTGTCATGTTTAACACGTTTGCTGTTCCCCCTTGAAACAGGAGGTAGCTCATGGCAGAGCAGGGCATCCTGACTCTGAAACTTCTGCCCACGCTTGAAATGCCACTGCCACCTTTCTCTTGCTAGCAGGTGTAAAAAAATGGGAAGCCACATTCCAGTGTGGGGTGGTTCATACAGAAATAAACAGGAGAAGGTGGAGGGGCAGGAACACTAAGGGAGAGCAGGTTGACTTGAATGGCCATGGGCAGAAAAAGCAGAAATTACCACAAGCTAGGAAAAGCAGTGAATGGGATACAAAGCTGTAGCAACCTGTAACATTAACTTAGGTGAGATGTGTGCTGATTAATCTAATTCATCTTGCTCATCATGGTGGAGTTTGATTTCTGTTATTGCTGTTATGATTAGTTTTCCCTTGTAGTCTACGAGGATTTTATTTTGTAGTGTCCAGTCAGATGTGATGTATTTTTGGTGCATGCGTTTCACAGAAATACCCTGCTCTCCCCCATCCCAGTTCTGGGGATATCCAAAGGGGAAAACTGGGAGGAATGATCTCTAGTTTGCTCAAGAGAGAAGCATTTATCCTCAAGATGGCAATTTCTTGAGAAAATGTTTATAAACAGTGTAAGTGTTTTGTTTTGGTTTACTTGGTTATTTTGCACTGCAGTGTGCTTCATTTTGTTAAAAGCAGACTAATGGACTGTAAGAAAATGAAAATGTGCAATTGCAGAGCAGCTAATCAGACTCCATCACAGTGACATTGACTTCAAGTCACGCAGACTAGGGCTGTGTGCCTTTTTTTCATGGCATTTGTCATATCTGTCTGTCCTCTGTGTGACACTTATTAGAGACTCATGTATGACTCTACCACTGACTTGAGATTATCTTCCAGAGAGAAGGTTCATGTTGCAGGCCTTAATTCATATTAATTCTTCAGCAAGCATAGCTTTGGGTTCTGTGACAGTTTTTAGGCAAGTATTTACCAACTCCAATGTAATTACTCTGCGTATATTTAAACTTAATGCAACTGCAGACTGAACAGGAAAGAGAAATCAAGGAGACAACTTCTGCTGTAAGTTGTCCAAGCAATTTAAATGGCATTAGCAAAAATCATAAAAAAAAAAAAGAAACAAAAATGTATTTATGTTATAATGTCTGTGCAGCAGTGTTAAGCACCTACCCAGAAGACAGATGAAAGCCCAGCATAGGACTGCATTTCTTGTATGACTGCATGTGTACACAACCTGTGATTTCCACAATGTGGTTTGTTAAAATTTGCTTTTAGAAATGCGATCTTCTCTGTCTTGAATTTTATATTCCTTTCTAAAACCAAACTAATTTTATTCCAAATTTGTTCCTCAGTACAAAACTCGGTTATAGAAAAGAGTTGGATCTTGAACCGTTTTGACTTATCTGTAAGTTGTTATACAAATATGATGGGAATACATGTTCTCTACTACATTCTCTCTGGCTTATAATTCTAGATAAAATCAAGATAGTGGGGCAGAAATTCCCTTCATAGGCAAAAATGATTTCAGGAAAATCTCCAGTTTCCCTTGGGCAGTTTTCTCACAGCTGAACTGGCAGTGGGATGAGAAGCTGTGTCAGCCAGCCCCCAGGTACCTGGTTGGGTGAACTTGCACTTCTGAGGGCAGAACTTGTGTTCTCCTCTCCTGTGAGGACTCTGACTCAAAGGCTCTAGTCATAGCTCTTTACCTCCTTGATGTAGCTCAATGGATGGAGGCTTTTTGTTTTGTTTCTGGTGATTCTGACAGCACCAATAGGTGTATGATATATTTTTTTGCTCTTTTAATATGCTATATTTTATAGGAATGTAGGAAGTGATGGTGGAAGCAGTGATCAGGTTTTTTTTAGAAGTATTTGAATGCCATTGTTTGAGTGAAATATTGCTGATCCAGTACAAGAATTGATAGATGTTCCAAGGCCTGTCAGGAAATTGCAGCTGTATAGAATGATGACCTGGGAAATATGTCAGAGATGTCATTGGGTCTATAAATACGCCAAGTGGATAAATATAAAGGAAATATAAGGATGATTGAAGCTGAAAGATAATGTTTGTGCAAGAATGAATGGGTTTAAGTTGGTGCAATATGAAATCAGACTGAAAACCAAAGGAAAATTCTTACACATTAGAAAAATCAGGTTCTGCATCTTGGAGCTTGAGATGGGTTTAAGAGCTCAGCTGGCCAGCATTAATGTGATAGTACAGGTGGCTCAGATGAGCTGCCTTTTGCCTTCTGCAGTTCCTGGATCTCCAAAGAAACTTCCCCCGTGTGAGTAGAGCCACCAGCTGTTGGTGCCCTGCGAGCTTTCTGTTAACGCAGCTGTTTGGCAGAAGTAGGAGCAGACATCTCAGCAAAATGGGCATTTCAGAGCAAATGTAGGTGTCTGAAAGCTGACCTGAACTACCTGGCAGGAGCAGGAACAGCAGTGTCAGAGAAAAGCCAGCTGCAGGAGCACGAGGTGTTCGTGGACTGTGGTAATTCATGCATGGCTGTCCTTCCATGCAGCAATAGCTACATGCAGGTGCTGCTGCTGCAGTCGGGCTCAACGTGTGGATGTGAGGTCTGGTGCAGGAATCACCTGTCCCCACAATCTAGATGTTACCCCAAAGAAATAAAATTTTCAAGAGCACTTAAGATATCTGGTCTCCAGTTTGAAAGGGACTTCAACTTTGTTTTGCAAATGTAAAGGTATTGAGGTGTTTTACAAAGGTATTTACATGCCTAAGTATGTTTTTAATTATGTGTTAGGCTCTCTTTTTGGTTTTATTTAAGGGAAGAAAATCTCTAATCCTCAATGGGAAGGGCATTTGGCAAATGAAAAATAGAGACAGCTGGTTGTTCAGCTTAAAATATTCTTGGAAGTTAGTTATGCAGTGCACAGCTGCAGAAAAAAGGAGGGAACAACAGTTTGCAATGGGCAACTGTTTTCCTTTGAGGGACCAGTGCTGCTGCTGCTGCTGCTGACAATGTTCTCTGATATTACAAGCTGCTGAATTTTTCACAACTATGTCTGGAGAGAAGAAGAGACTCTATTTTTGTCTGCATACTTGGTCAAGGCAATGGTTTTATAGCAAAGCAGGAAGTACTTTTCATTGATGCCAGGGTATTTACTGATCCTTTGTAAAGCTACTCTGAAATGTAAATACCTGTCTCTGCTGCTGCTGTTGCCAGCTTAAACAGCAATACAGTCCCTTGTTTCACACAGATTTCAGGCCATATTTGAATTAATGGACTGAGGAAGCAGCAGGATGAGATTGTTATTCTGTATTTTAGGGAAAAGGACTGCTTCTGGTAAATGTGATGGGTGGAACAGTTGAGTGGGAAGATCTGCAGCCAGAGTCCCACAAAATACAGATGTTACTTTGCCAGAGCCTTGCAGCTCCTCAGAAAAGCAATATTTCCCCTTCTTTTTATGCTCTGGAAAAGGGAGGATTTAGATCAGAAGCATATTCTGGAGTGCTTTCTTCTACTCTTTACTGACTCAGCCATGTTTCAAAGTACCTCAGCAATCTGATTAAAGAATTTGGTTGGAGAGTGCAGGTGGAATCTACTCACCCAACACCAACCTTAGGCTGCCTGGCATCTTCCTGCCCTTGTAAGGGGACTTGTCTTTCTTAGAGATGCTTTAAATCCCCTTCACAATCCTGCCAGTAAAATACATGTGCAGCTAGAGGAAAAAGAGGTGATAGCTGGGCTTCCTAGTTTTGAAACCTTATACGGGCAAAATAAAATAATTTTTTTAAAAGGAAAAGTGATGATACTCAGTTTAGCACGCTCAGCTTCCCAAGGCTTGCTGTGAAATCAGAGTTTTCATCTCAGGTCAGCAGCAATTCTGCTTCAGTGGAGTTTGGAGCAGAGACTGGAAAATTTTGCTGCTAAACTTTGGCACCTTTTCACCGTCTCTGAGGTTAATTTTCCTACTGATCTTATTCCCTACGTGAAATTCTGATCCTCAAGTATAAATCACAGCAGAAGTATGTCTTTGTCTCTTTTCCCTTCACTGTATTGAGTTTTGTGAGCATCTTACATTGTGTTTCACACATTTATGACTCTTTACTCTATAATAATGCCACTGCAAAAAAAATGGAATTTTTCATGGAGGATTCCAGCACAGCAACTGTGGTCTTGTAAATTGTGAGGTCACTTGCCAGTTTTTGCCTCAACTTAGCAGGCTATGTTGGCAGATAAAATGAAAGTCCATTTAACCCCAAGCTTTCCCTACCTTATTGGTAATGTAACTCTATTCCTAAATTAATGAATTCACAATGCAGTTTCCTCTAACAAAAATAAAATAAAAATCTGCATAGTTATGAGTATTTTTTAGTTTTCTTCTGAAATGCTGATATATTTCTCTAGTAATTTTAAAGCATTTTCATTTTTTGGGTCCCATATACGCTTGGTTTTATGACTTGCTGTAAAGAAATTACCTTTCCATACAGTATCCCTTGTTTCTGCTAGAAATAGCTTGTAGTGTTTTCTGGAGATTTTATTGGAATTTACATGTGAGATGCAATAATTCTCACTTCATGATGTGTAATTTCTTAAAGTAGGACATTTTGAGGGCAGAAACCCTATTTTGTGTGGGTAGCACATTATCCAAAGACTTTGGAAGCTGAGGCTGTAGTAGTGTTCATTCATTTTCCTCATGTACAGACCTTGTTTCAAAATTCATTTACCTCTCATCTGAAGGTGGTTTCCATACCCCTGGCTCTGCCAATAGTAAGGAGAAGAAAGAAAACCCAGATGTTTTCTATATTGGTTTGTATTTACTTTCCAGAGCTATAAATGCTTTGGGCAGTACAGGGACAGAGAGTTGATGTTTTTTAGCCATGCCTGGGGAGTTCTCTGCCCTCTGAGGTGTGTGTGTGCCTGTGGCTGCCCTGCTCTGGAGTCAGGGTTGCACTGGGTCAGTCCTCACAGAGCACACGGTGCCTGCTCTGCTACCTCACCCATTTGCAGATTTTAAGAGTCGCTCAGGGTGTGAAGAAAGGGGCACAGGTGGAGCCTAGCATGGAAAAGGAGAGCTCTTCTTTCCATGTTGGTGATTTATAAAGTAGCACAAAGAGGAGTAAAACACTTGTGACTTCAGCTCACAGCTTTGCTCTGAGCAGTCCTACTGATTTGAAACAAACCATTAAAAAAAATCTGCAAATCTAAGCAGGTTATAACATTATTATATTTCATTTCCATTTTCTACACTGTCTTACGAAACTAATTTGCTTGCTGACACATCTAGTTTGTTGTAGTGGAAAAGAATACAGACCTTCCTTTTGCCCTGTTTTTGTTTGTCAGAATAATTTATGCCATAGTAGTAAGGTCTTGTGAGGGAAATACTGCATTCCATCAGTACTGTTAAGATGTAATTCAGAGCAAGGTAAAGCGTCCCAAACCTAGAGGGAAAGATCTTTGATGGGATCTATTTATTGGGAGCTATTGAATTCTTGGAGGCACCTTAAAGTTTGTGGAATAGAGATGAAACAAGAAGAAGGAAAACCAGTGCACTTAGGTGGTCTGAAGCACAGGTGTCACTGAGGTGTCTCACAGGGGACAGGTCATGGGAGCTCTTTCAGTCTTCTGCCAAGTCTTTACAAGTTGCACGTTCACCTGAACCACTCTGCCAAGATCTGAATTGTGGTTTGTGTTTATGAAGGTGGTAGCATGAATTTTTCTCCTTTCTGCTCCTTTTTTGCCCCGTGCTGTTCTGTGTGTGGGGTGCTGCAGTAGTGGTGAGCTGGCTTGAGGACCAGGTGTCACTGCCAGCACTGCAGGAATCAGCACGAGCCACCTCCTGGTGGCTTTGGTTCACATCTGTGCACAGGCAATTCATTGGTTGGGGTGGCTCTGAGAGGGAAATTACACTCCCTGAGTTTAATATTTCTATGTGTGGGGTGCTTTGGCACCATTTTCATGTTATATTCGTAACAATTAATGGCAGGATATCACCATGTACAAATTAGGGCAAACAGCAGCTTTAATTTTGCTGCTCCTGCTGTAGGTGGTTCTGGGTTGTGTGCACCTCATATGCTTTTGTTCTAATATGCTATTTTTTATTGCTGCTGATAGCTGCTAATGATTCTCTTTATCACAGCCCTGTCTGCTTTAAATCTCATGGATGAGTCATATTGTTCATTCCCAGCATTAATGATTTCAGACCACCTTTGTTATGGGTATTTATAGTAGTTCATGTTCTAATGTATTCATAGTAGTAAAGGATCTGAACCTTTAACAGTGTTCAAACAGAAAAGCAGTTAAATAATTTTCCCATTGTTTCTTACATACCTGAAGTCATAAATTCATGGCTTGCATCTAAAATTACAAAAGATGCTCGGACTCTGAGGAAAATAATTTCTTGCCATTGATTTTTGCTGCTACTTGGTTGTTTACATTATTAGCCAATGGCTTCTAAGCAGAATATATTTCCATAAGCAAGGCAGGATAGGCATGGGAAAAAGCCATGATTGCATTAGCATGACTGCATGGTGTGGGAAGTTGTTATGCTGTCTGTGGGGTCATAAACACAAGTTGGTCTGATGTTGTCAGGACATGTGTGCCAGCACCCACAGTCAAACAGAAGTGGCACCATTTGAGCTGTTACAGTCCCAGGTTTGGGAGACATTTCCTCGGTGCCTTGATGCCTCAGCTCTGTTGCTTTCACATCTCCACAGGAGAGATACTCACCTCAGTGCCTCACTTCAAAAGTCTGGCATTGCCAGCACAGTTCTCTGTGTGCCACAGAGCTTTGTCTGAGTCACAGTGCTTCCCCATCACACCTGGCTCAGTATGGATTAGCCTGAACAAATCAGCCTCTGGTGTCAAGAAAGCATTTTAGCTTAGAGGAAATCAGAGCTTTTCTGCTCTAATCTTCTGATTGTGCTTTGATGTAGTAAACAAGCTGGCAATTACCAGAGTATTTCCATAGGACTGCTCACACAGTGCACCAACCTCAAAGAGTTTGACAAAGGCATCTGGTGGGTGACTTGAGAGAGCACCCAAATTTGAGTACTGAAGTGTTCTGTCCTTATGACTCTGAAGACACTGTATGGCAAAATATGCATACTATATTCACCTCAGGTGTCTGTGTTTACTCACCAGCTTTAAATAAAAATGCTTCCATGGAATCCCAAAATGCCTTGTTAGAAATTTTCCAGTTAACAAAAAGAAACCGAAAAAAGTAGTTTCTCCACCACTTGTGCATACCTGGACTTTTGTCCCTGTGTTGTTTAACACCACACAGTGCATAAATGCAAAGTGAGCTGTGCTCTGTGTGTGTCAGTGTGGTTTGCACACTGACAGCAAAGCAAATGTGTGGCAGCTTTTTAAAAGAAGCCACAACACTACAGTTGAGTTATAAAATTGTTAGAGGGAGTTAGCACTGAAAAAAAGGAGAGATGTGCCTAGGTCAGCTCCCTGCTACACATCTCACAGGATGCATGAGGAATTGCACAGTGATGGGAGTATTTCTGTGAACTGTCATTCAGTATTTCATCCCTTGAATCATGAGAGAGGTTGGATGAAGGCTTTGTTTTCTGATAAAGTTCACTGCAATAGTCTTTAAAGCTTTCAAGTATATATCAGGTGAAATTGGGAGGAATAACTAAAAGGAGGGATGCTGCACTTCTTCTTCCTCACTAAATAGGGCAGATCTACATGGCTGAGAACCTCTTTTAAATAAAACCCTTTTAAGCACCCCACACTTGTGGATTGCTTATCTGCAGCTGGATCTGAGGAATAAAGGCACTTCCATGCCTGGTTTCCTAGAGAAAGGACTCAGTAAAATTTGGACGAGCTTTAGAGGTCTTGGTGTTAAACTTGTGAAGGAAGGTGGGTTGAGAGACTCCTGACATGCAGAGGTACTTGCCCATAAGACAGCAAATTCCACCAAAAATTGATAAAATGATGATGAAGGCTTTGTGCTCTCTCATTGTCTTCTGAGCCTGTAACACAGAACTGCTGGAAATGAGGCTCAGTAATGCAGCCACTCATACCATGTGCAAAAAACATGCACAGAGTAACTGGAGTAAGTTCAAGTAATTCTCTTTCTACTTCCTCAGTTATTTGAAATGAAGCAATGTAAGGAAGTGTACAGCAAATGTAGTTGTTATTGTCAAAATTGGATCCTTAAAGAAAGAAGTGAAGATTCCCAAATCAACACAGATAAAAACCAGCATCTTTCTAAAAGGTCTGAGTCCTTCATCTGAGTCTCTCAAGTTCTTTCCTGCAAAACTCAGTCCAGCTATCTAGGCAACTAAGCATGGATATAAATAAATATGTCAGCTTTCTTGTCATTGGAGATGTCTAGTTCACAGCCTTTGAAACCATCAGTTAATATTGTAAAATCTTGGTGTCAGTACCTGTACTCTGCTTCTGCCTGTTTGTTTTTTGACTGCAGTAGAACTAAATTACTTGAAACATTAGGGAATAAAGCTGTATTTTCTTTTTCATGAAATGATGTACTTTCCTTGTCCTGAAGTTGAAGAAAGTAATTAGTTTTAAGAAATTGACAAAAACCTACAAAATTTTCTATGCCTTTAGAGAGCAGTAAACAGGATTGCATCTGAAACATTTTCTTGTAGCAGGCAAGTGAAGGACAGCTTAATGATCTGTGGAAGGAATAAAGTAACATTTAGCGTGAAAAATGTTTATTAAATGTTATATGTTCATAAGATGAGGGAGCTATTAGCAATTCATTTAATGTTTCTTTGAGGCTGGTTATATTTTACAGACCCATATTACCAAACACCCATTTGGATATAATAGTGCAAAAATCCCTATAGTCATTTCTAAGAAACTCATAGGCTTATCCCATCTTAACAGACATTTTGTGTCACTTGTTTAACCAGAGCAGGGTTGTTCTCCCATAGAACACTGCAGTCAAGTGAAATCTTTAACACCTATGAAAAGATAAATAATCCAGTTCGTACACATGGTTCCAAAAACTTTCCAGACCATATGTTTTGGAAGTAATGAATATGCTTTTGGGTTTTGACAATAAATATGATTCCATTGCCCACTCCTGTTTAACTTTATGAGAGCTTGTTGCAACATAGCTGGGAAAGGACCAGTTTTACCAATGCAGAGCTTGGCATTTCCAAAGGACTCTGCGTCACTAATCAGGCCAGTTGCTGCTGAAATTCAGTGGAAGTGCTTAAATACTGAAAACATCTAAGCTCAACGTAGATAAATGCATTTAAACCCATTTGCCAGCATCCCTGCAGATAAAGGCAGGTCCACCTGCAGAGGCAGCAGGATGCTGCTGTGAAAACCTGGAGCAGGCTTGAGAGGATGGACCAGGATTTCATGCAGGACAAGTCTGGGCTCTGCAGGAAGTGCTGCGTTAATGAGACAGCACAGATGGATAGGAGAATAAATCCCTCCATAGCCCAGTTCTCCCAGTGGCTCCTCAGCTGGGACGGTGCTGCAGTCACCTACCATGTAGTTGAAACTCTGGGACAAATACAGGCATTGTCATATCTGCTGTGGAAGCCCAGGGAAAGGATTCAAAATTGTAGAAGTAGGTCACGTAGCTACATCAGTGTTTTGTCTCTGTCTAGTCCTCAGCACAGTCTGAAACATGGTGTGTGGGGTTGGTCTTTTAGATGGGAATATAAAGTGAGTGTGTTCTGTGGAGCCAGGAAAGGCTGAGGGTGGGAACAAGACAGGAGATGAGAGGCTTCAGTAAGGAATAGGAACTTAAAAGAAAAATGACAGTTTTTGCAATTCCAATGCTAACAGGGGTTTACTGATCTGTCAAAACTGCATAAAATTAGAGAAATCTCGACTTTTCTGGGAATATTTATCAGACTCATTGGTTATAGTAGCTTATGCTAATGTCAGTAATCAAGTAACCAGACTGTAATGTGCAATGTTTACTGCAGTCTCATCGTGCCGGGGCGAGGTTGATCTCACAGTGATCACACAGGTTTATCATTTTCAACATATTTTTAGAGCAAACCTCATAAATAACCTTGTCATCATCAGCTATGAGGTCTATCAGGCAGCTTCCTTTACATTTGATGGAGTTAGTGATTTTCATAGAAACAGCATTACATTTTAGGCAAATAAAATAAGAAAGCATTTCCCAGTTGTCTGAGTGGAGATGGAGGGTTCTGTGTGGACATCCTGTTTGCTTGCGGGTACTCTGGGATGAATTAAAGTCCTTACATGTGTTGAAAAGTTGTGTTGATTTATGAATGCTAAGGAAATCAGCAAAAATATATCTCCATAGAGCAGCAGCAGCTAACATCTCCCTGCTCTCTTATCTCATTGCTGAAAACAATGGGTTTTTTAGAGAAAAATAAAACTGCTGCATGTTTACCTGATGATAAATATTTTCTCCTGGATCTGGTAGGACTCTTAAATGCATTCTTCAGGTGTTTAATAAGCTTAATAGCACCATATCAGTAGGCTACTCACTGATTTGAAATTAGACATTTATTTCTTCTGCTGAATTAATAGCTGCAGTAATAAAAAATAATCAGTGCTGATTTACAATATTGTGAATATCAGTAGAGATTGCTTGTGCTGCTTGTGAGACGAAGTTCTTTTCATCAATATCTAACATAGTGCCTCAAAAAGAAGTAACTTAGTTTATTAGCTGCAGAGATAATTTAAGGTCTTAAAAATGATAGAAAAGAGACAAGCTTAATCCTCTGGGTCTGCATGCTGCAGGTGAGGTAAACAATTGAAATTCCAAGTTGCCTTGAACCTGAACATGGGAGTATAGCTATTATTTATTTGCAGAAGTTAAAAATAATCTTTCCACTTCTGCAATGAAATCACAGCCACAGGCTTTAGCAATTCAAAGGGAAAGAAAATCAACAGTTTATTCCATTATTCACCACTGTGTGTAATTTATATAACAAGAGGGTTTGATGGATATTTTTCAAGTTTTCCTTTGTTATGGAATTGACAGTGGGTGAGGGGAGGGGAGGCTGTCCTGAGGCTATGTTATAATCTCTGCAGAACCATACAAATACTCACAGCAAGCCTAGGGGTTTGTTCCTCCTTTGTATGTTTTTTTCCTTTACAAATAAATTGATAAAGCAATTAACCTTTACATTTTGTCTTCAATATTTACTTTTACACATTGAGGACTTGAATTTGGCTTAGAGTAAAATAACTGTATCTATGCAAATGGGGAATGTAAATGTTCTCTCATTGTTTATTATATTGAGAATATGGAAGATTGTGAACTTTATTTATAGATTTTTGGCCTTCTTTCTCTCTAAGTTGTTATCATTTCTTTAACTGCAGTTTATAATTTCATCAAAACCAGACCAATTATCTTATAAGGGATGTGTGTATGTGTGATTTTTGTTATTGTATCTAGACATACATACAATAGGGCAAATTACCATAATATTCTGTATACTTACAATTACACCAGTTAATGTGTAGTGAAGAGCCTACCTGTTGCCAGGGAAATTTTTAATCTGAAAAAATTTCAGTAGACCTCCTTATCAGAGAAGGTAAAGAGAAAGTCCAGGTATTAGCTGATTCAAGATCATTCTCAGGATTTAGTTTGATCCCTTTTTAAAGTGTCTCAGAGAGGGAATTTTCTGTCATGTGTTTCAGTGAAGATATTTTTAAAAATTAGTGGTTTAGCTATTTGGTTTTATGTCTCTGATTTCCCTGAACAGTCTCAATCAGTTTTCCCTGCCAAACATTTTGAAGACTACTTTTGTGTAAATTATTTACAGAAAGAAATTACTAGAATTTCTCTAAAACAAACAACAGAATCAAATTTTCTGCTCTTTATTAACTGAGATTTTAAAGATACATTAATACATGCTGTTGCTTTTTCTTTTTGATATTTAAAAAAAACCCCAACAGAACAACCACCCTCTGAGAGCTTTGGTCAGTTTGTCAATGAGGAGAGAAGATGGAAGCAATGAACCCTTGCTACTGAATAGAGAAATCCCTTTATTATCCCCATTATTCTGTGGGCTCACATGCAAAGTGAAGGACCAAAAATAATATGCTTCAAAAAAACCTATATTTTCCTATGTATATATATACATCTGTAACTGATTATGGTTTTGACTTCATTAGATATACAAATAGGCTGATAACCACGTGCTGCCAAACATCATAAAACACAATGGAGAAGAGAGCAGCAGTTTGTATCTTTAGGCAGTATTATAATCTAGCTGCTTTATGAATGGAAGGATTTTTCTGTACTTCAGACCAAGTTTTATTTGTCTTAATACTTAAGAGTTAAACTTAGTCCTGTTCCTTCCAGACAGGTCATTTGTTGAGAGTACTTGAGCTGTCCCAAGGTAGCTTGCAGCATATTATCATGTTGCATTTTGTGTTCAAGACAATCATCTACCAAGGACAATTTAACAATTCTTATGAGTTTATTGCGAGCAATAAATTTCATTTGCAGAGGAAAATACTTTGCTGTTGCACTGATTTCCCAAACCTGTCTTCTTCATGCCAAAGTCAGCCTGTCCTTACAAAAGATTAAAATGTCTGTAGAGGTTTACAATGAGTACTTTTGTGTCCAAGATTTTTCAGTGAGATTTACATGGTGAGTTGGTGAGTTTGTATTTCTGTTCATCATGTGAATATGACTAGGAAAAGAGCTGCAGAACACCACAATCCAGACATGAGGCAGTATGTTTTTTCATGGAGCACTAACAAATGAATCCATTAGTGACTGCAAATCTATCTTCTCTTGTCCTTGTTATCAAGTATGCACAGGTGTGTATGTATTTAGACAGTATAAATTAAAAGGGCTTTAATACCAGCAGCACATTACCATAGTGCGAGGACCATAAGGCACAGTATTTTTCCCCACATCGACATGAAAATACAGAAATGCTGATAAAATAAAAAATAAAAGTGAATAATCTTCCTATCTGAAAAATATATTAGTTTCTAAGAACATAATACCAGGAAGAACAAAGAAACCACAATAACAAAAATAAAATGCAGTTGCATTATTTGGTTAATGACCCCATCTTGTGGAGCAGCGCCCACGCGCCAGCACATTTATAGCTCTCTCTTATATGCATTCTTTTTCAACTGAGTCCATTTCTTGATGGTGAATTACTTGCCATTGCACTTGCTGTGTCCAGAGAAGTGCTCTGCAGGTGATTCATCATTTGTACACCGTGGCTGTGGAGCAGTAGAACAGTCCTTTGTCACACCGTGGCTTGCTGGGGTCAATACTTCACATTTTACTGTTTGGTTCAGTCTCAGGTCACCACCACAGCTCACAGCCCCCGCTGGTTATTCCCTTCTGCCGTGTGTGGCTCTCACATGGAGCTGCTGGGAGAGTTTCTTGCTGTTGTTGAGAGGGGACAAACCCATCTGCAGAGCTGGAGCTTGCAGAGGCGCCGATTGGCACCGCAGCGGTGTAAGTGAGAGAATTCTCTGGGCTGATCCCTGCTCACCAAGGGGCAGCCCAGCGATGGGCATGGCCCGTGCCAGTGTGTGCTCCATGTGCCAGAGCTGCCTCTTCCTTGTCTCCTATTTCCACAGAGCTCATTGAACTACGCTTAATGATGGGCAGCTTGGATATTTTATAGTAAAGGCTTATCCCCACAGACACCCTTCCTTGGCAGTCTGGGGAAATGAGCTGTGTCGGCAGCATGCCTTGTGCTGGCTGCTGAAGGTGTTCCCAGGCACATGAGATATTTAAGGTAGACAACCTGACGTGTTTCCACCCTCTCCAGTTGAACGTTTCGCAGGAAGGCTCCACGTGCCCTCGATTCTCACTTATGTATAAACCAATCAATATATGAATTGAAATGCTTTCCTCGTGTTTTTGAAGGAAAGGTGTATTTTGTATGCACTTTTTGAGGAAGTGTTTTTTAACTTTGTTGGTGAACTCCGAGGGAGAATTGCAGGCTGCAAATGGAAGACATGTAGAGAAGGTGTACAGACAAGTTAGGAAAGAAGGATTTTTTTAGCTCTATAATTGCTTTAGGATTGTAAAGTTCTACACAGACTTTAAAAGATGTTATTGCATGATCTTTCTTCATGTGTCAATATCCTTAGCTCCTTGGAGACCAGATTATGGTGCTTTGATCTCTGCTATCATTTTTTAAAGCAAGGACATTTCAACTGCATTTTGGTCTAATTTACAGAAGGATGCAAAATTGTGAGTTGCACGTAGATGATATTTGCAGATTTCACAGTTATGGAAAATTAGATGTTGAAAAAACAAGCTACAAATCTCTGTAAGTGAAGTGTTTGATGCACTTTTGATATATCTGATATCAGGCTCTTATAAAAATCATATCCTCATAAAAATTTCCATTCCTGTCTCAAATGTTCAAGGATGTTTGTACATGATATTTGTACGTGAATGGCAGAATACAGGTTGGAAGGTGGTTATATGGAATACATGTATGTATGATTTTGAGTTATGTATTTTCAAAAGGAAAGATTCATTTGGGTGTCACTGAACTTGCATAATGTGCCTTCCCTAACACCATGGTAATAAGGTATTTATACCATATACCATCATCTTGTGTTCTTTGCTTTCAAAGTGCATATTGTGCCTTCTGTATGAAAATAAATATGAAATTTAGCAGTTTAGCAGCTGTTCTATAGATTTGTATGCTAAGTGAATTGAGCAAGCTGATGCTCAGTGCCTTCTCCTGGGTGGATTGAAAGGGTGCAAAAGGTGAACAATTCCCAGCATTTTCAATAGAACCCCAAGTATTCCATGATCCCGTCACAGGTACCAGAGTTGGCAATAAAATGAAGTGTTTAAGCTAACTGTTGGGTTATGTTGGAAAATCTTTTTGCTTTGTTGTGTAGTTCTCAGAGGACTCTGATTCATCATGTGAAGAAAGGGCCCAGAAATGTTTAGAAGGTCCACGTGGTAATTCAGTCAGTATTGTAAAAGCATTAAAATTGTTGCTTCACTTTGAGGTGTCTTGAAATTTTCACATCCTGTCCGTCTGGTGGCCACGTTGGGAACAGTGCTGCTCTTTCCTGCAGTCAGATTTGCTGCTGTTCAGCAGAGACCAAATAGGAGTCATGTTGGGTGCAAGTGTGGCTGTTATGCTGTGCTGAGAGCTGCCAAACTCAGAAGCCTTCCATTCGTGTCTTTAGGTTCTGATCCCTGCCAGAGAAAATGAAAGAAAGAACCTTGTCTAATGAAGGACAGCAGTTAGCATGTCAAGAGGAGCTTCAGGAGGATGGGAAAATGAAATCCCTTTAGGTGGCTGGCCTGAACATAAAGTCAAATATAAAGGCATTCATGTCCTTCTCCAAATGCACATCCCTTCTTGTAAGAGCTGACTGTCCCAAATTCCCAGTTTAAGATTGCCTTGGAGGAGGGGCAGGGTTGTGCCTTTGTGGGCCCTGACCTCCCACTGTTATGCAGAACTGACTTATCAAGGTTGTATTTATATTTTACTCCTTTTCTAACATTTCTGTCTCTTTTCTCTTTTTTCTTTTACATGCTTTCATGAGTATAGCAGACCATTTAGGAATTGAATTCATGGGTAAGTTTTTATTTCTCTTACTTTCAGTTGCTCATATTAATCTTGGCTCCTTAGTCCAAAGAGCGTGGAAGTCAATGGGAAGAGTCCCATGACCTCCACCACTGGGTTTTGGTTTGGGTTCCTATTACACTCACAGATTACACTTGAAATTACATGAAAGTTTAATTTTTCTCTTGTCCACTGCTGTGGAGCTTAAAAATGACATAATCATGTTTTAGTATTTCATTGGTATTTAATGAAACATAACATAAAGGTTATGTGACCGTATCATCTTGAGGAATAGTGTTTTATATGTGATTTTAGGGTAGAGCTGCTGACTTTTTCATGTAAAGGAAAGTAAATTTTAAATTAGAATTTTTGGAGTTTTTTAAAGAACTTGGTGTTAATTACAATATTAAATTTAACTAGGTTTAATAAGAAACATCTTATTAAAGATAATTCTCTCAACTCAGAGAAATACTTTTAAGAAAAGTGTCAAAGATCCATCATTCTGTGAAAAAAAAAGTTAAATTGGTTAGGAAAAAGCTAAAAAAGGAGTGAATAATTGCTTCTTACAGTTTTGGAAAGGGAAAGATGATGTTCTCTTGGCTCAGCTGCAGCTCTGTGATGTGTTCATAGCCTCATGGAATGACAGGCTTAACAGATCACCACGTCACCTCTCAGCTGATCTTCAGACTTGAGGGTGCTGAGATCCATCCTTAACAGAGTTAGGGGTCCTTTGTGTAAGAACAGCTTGCATAAACCATTAAATATGACTGAAAACACTATAATAAAAAGCATGAACATTTCTGTTGAAGTCATAAAACAGTTACTTTTAATGTGTTCTTCCCCTATGTTTAGTTCTACTTGATTGTTTTTTGACTCAGAAAGTAAGAGCCTGATAACGTATCAATTTTAAGTGGCAGTGTGGGGATTTTGTTGACCAGTTACATTTAAATTGTCAAGAAACCAATGTGGTGATGAATATTAACTGCAAGGCATGCTGCATTAACAAGGACAACCAGCAGGCTGAGGGATTTTCTCCTCCTGCTTTTGGACTTGTGCCATGCCTAGATCACTGTTCTCTCTAGAGAACTGGTTTGTGAGGTCTGGAGGTTTTGTGTTTCACTTCACTTTGTGTGAGGCTTGAAAAGCACCGGTGGAATGGATGCAAGGGTGTTAACTGACTTAGTGGGCAAGCACAGCTGGCAAAGGGTTGCTGGAAAGGCTCTGCACATATCCTTCTTTTCCTGCCTAACTTAAGTTGTGAGTAGCAGTCCTGAGGCACACAAGTTGAAGGACAAGCATATATGTAAAAGAGGATAAGGACCATAGATATATGGGATTCTTTGAGTGAACCTTTCCATAAAAAGCAGGAAAGTGTTACCAAGGAGGCAAAGCTGAATTGTTTTAATTTTATTTTGAGACTTTTAGTTTCCTCTCTTTTTTTTTTTTTTTAAGATATTCTCTTTAAGGCATGAACTAAAGCCATTCCCTGAAGTCTTGGCTCAGAGTAGTCCTCTCATATGACTGGCTTTCAGATTTTTTATTTAATATTGGAACAGATCCTGATGGCATAAAAATTAATCAAATCTTGTGTCTCAAGCCTGAAAATATTGTGACAGCATCATAAAATGAGGCTTGGATTTGTTTTCTGTGGGCTAGAAAAAAGCAAGTTCCAGAATTGTACGCAAAAGTGAAATGCTTGTGCTTCTTAAATCCCTCTAGTCTCCATGAAGATTTACTTAGGAAATGTAATCATGTATGGAATCATTGCTGTACATGTAGAAAGTAGCAATCCCCACCCTGTGCGCAGAGAGTTCAGGTGGCAGTGTGATCATCAAACCATGGGCACTCCTGTAAAGCCTCTCCAATGAGTTTACTTCTTGCAAATAGAGTTTTATTCTTGCAGAATATAATGGCAATTAGTGCAAAAAGTGCTTTCTTGCTAGAAAAAAAAAAAAAAAGCCACCAATGCATAGGTGGTGCAGCTTTGTCTGTACGTAATCCAGGGAACACTCTTTGCAATGTTTTCATTGCATTTGTGGGCTCAGTTGCCTTAGAAATTCCATTGTCATCATTGTCTTATAGACATTTTGTTTGAAAATCATGTAAATCACATAACATGGGTCACCAGGGCAAGTTGAATTCTTTCCACAGCAGACAAAGCTGAAACCTCATGTCAGTAGGAACATGTGTCTCCAGAGGTGTCCCAGGGGACAGGTGAAATGTGCACTAACTACACCTCTAGCTTAGTGTACATTTGCCAAGGGAGGTAGATAAGTGTAGTCATTTCCCTTTGTTTTATGCTAGACTCTCAAGGATCAGTGAAGTGCATTAACACACCCCGTCTTTTTACTGTCCTGTTAGGGGTCTGTGGTTCATGAATCTGTGTGTCCTGTTGTGAACCAGCTGATGCTGTTTTCACCCACAAGCTCCTGTGGCAGCCCGTTCCAGTGCTCAGTACAGGATGTGTCTGTTGCTTTTCCATTACCTGTTGAAATCTGCTTCCTACTGTTCCTCACAAACAGTACTTTGGGAACGAGATTTATGCATCCACTGTATGGACCAAACTGAATTTTGTGCTAACCTTGCTCACAGTCTCACACGCCCTTCCCTATCTGGGTACTGTCAGGTTTGTGTTCCACACAATATTCAATATTGTGCATTCCAAAACTGGAACAACTGATACTTTAATATTGCTGCTGATATTGATTTAGGCTGCCTTTGTATGGGTAGCAGAGATAAAGGCAGTCATATTGATGTGGCACATCTGTTTTAAAATGTTGCAAATGTAGCAATTAATGCGTGGTTCTGATGTATTCACGTGCAGCACCTCCTGAATTAGATAAAAGTCAAGTATGTGGTCAAGGGACACTATGTCCTTAAAAGTGTGAAGTGTTGTCATCAGTGGTCCAACTTTATGAAACTTCTGGTGATAAGGAAATGGTTTAAACTTTCTAGTGCATCAAATCAAAAAAAAAAAAACAAGTCTTGTGTCTGGTTGTCACTCGATTCAATATCCACCTCCGATGCAATCTCCTGGACAGGCTTTGGGCAAGGTCTTTTAATCTGTTTGTGCTTCAGATCCTCAGTTGCAGTAATTTTTTTCAGGCCTTCTGCATTGAGATTCCTCAGCTCTCTGGGGGCCACCTTTCAATAACACACCAACTGTTTGTTCCTTGGCTGTGCCCTCTCCTCGTACGGGGGCAGAGGGGAGTGGGGAGAGCACGGTGCAGCTCACCCGGGAGCGCAGTGCACCCGCTCTGCTCTGGTGCCCACGTCTCACCAATGAGCCTGCACGCAGTTTCATTGACATTTCCAACACAAAAGTAAGGAAAAGTTGCCACAGCGTCCCTAAAAACTGGAAATCTATGAGTTGTGTTAACAATTTTGTGTCAATGGAAAGCAAGGTGGCTGTTGGTAATGCTAATGTGAGCAAGAGAGATTGATACAGAAAAAAAAAGAGATGGAAACAAGCAGCTTTTATGCAATGAAAAAAACCAGTGATGTGTCAATAGCATTAGAGAGCATGGGGATACAAGCATCTACAGCTTGTCATTTTTTGATCCAAGTGGTTAATTGCACTTCAGGGCTGAATGGTTTGCTTTCCTGACGGAAAATGTGTTGATGAGGACAGACATCTGTGACAGCAAACATGGTCACTTTGGAGCAACAGGTAGCAGCTGAAAGCTGCTGTGGAGAGTGGCCTGGTGCATTTTCTCCCAGCTGCAGACTGAACTCATTACCTGAGAGCCATCTTTGGATGTTCTGAGCTGCAAGCCAGCACCCAAGACAAGGAGTTGCCTTTTTAACTAATTTCTTACACTGAGGATGAGTAGAGTTGAGGTGTGCTTAGGCATGAAATGCAAAGGTGAGTATTGGAATGACCTGCTACAACACATGAACAAACATGACTGTTCCAGCAGCTCGCCTCCACCACCTACTCTGATGATCCAAAGGGATGATCTTTTTATTCTGTGACAGTAATTTATGGTGGATACAGCTGAAAATAAAATGCTCCAGTAAAGTGTGACAGCCGGGTTGCTGCAGTTTTGATGGAAATACAGACATAACATGAAGTAGTCGTCATCCTTAGGCTGCTTACCAGTTAAACTAGTATCAATGGTCTAAACGACTTTGATTATCTCAGTCTCCCCATGCATGAATTACAGAAAACCAATGCAGCAGTTGCTATATTTAGTTACTACCTTTAATCTGTTTATACGTAGGGCTTAAACAGAAAATTAATATTTTTCCTTAGAACTACTCATCTTTTCTGGAAAAGTCAGAAGGAGCTTCAATGAAATCAATGGAGTATGAATGGTACATAATACCTTGTAAGTGCTGAATCATTAAAAAGCATTTAATTGAGCAGAGTAATAAAGTAACTCAAGAATGGGATTCTATTAAATTTTATATATCTCCTTGCAATGGCTACAATGTGAAATGTATTCAGTTTTCTGTACTCTGAGCAGCTGTTAACACTGGAGAAGGTGGTGCATGCTCTATTTTCACTGTGCCTATTCTCACTGCCTCCTCATTGTGCTAAGATGGTTGCGTGCCTAAGACTCTGGGAGTACCTGATCTAGTTAACCAGACTGACTCTGTGACCTTGTGTCATGCACTGTGACTGGTGGATTTTGATTTTTACAAACTGCAAAAATTGGTTTTGCTGATGGGCAGGATAAGCAAGAGAGCAACAACTTAGGATTTTTCCTGTTTGCAAGAAATGAAAAGGCAAAGTTCATTAGTCCTTGCACAGCTCAAACCCTGGGAACCTGGACTCTTTCCTCAGCAACTCAATGTCTCTGTCTTAATGTGAGCAGCAGCCAGAAAATGATAACCAATAACCAGTGTGTGCATGGATGGTCCTTGTCTTAGTTACCATTTAGAAGCTCGTGCCTGTTATAAAACCCTGTAATGCTCCAGTCTTTGCTGGAAGAGCAGATCAATGTTCAATTACATGAGCAAAAAATGTACATGTTCTAAAGGATGTCTGTTTAAAAAATAAAGAAATAAAGTTTGGTTTTCCCTGTATTCTTTTTTTAACAGTATAAAGCAGGTTGACCTTGTTCTCATAATATGGCACACTATTTTTATGCTCCTGTTTGCTCATAATCTTATTAGAGATTCTGATGACAATCATGCCCCAGAACTATGAAAGCATATCTGTCCAATAATTATATTGTTATTAATCATAAACATTTAAAATATCTCATCTGTACTCTCTTGGTAAATCTCTGAAGGACTATGAAGGACTATTCTGGTAAGCATTGATACTTGGAATGTTTACTACCATTGTCATCACTCCTTGAATCCCTTTGTTCTTCATCCTTCTGGTTTTTATCTTCTCAAACTCAGTAAAGACTTTGCTCTTGGGACCTTTTCCAAATTTACTAAAGGCTTTGCTCTTGGGACCTCATCTTTCCGTTTGCTTTATGAAATACCTATCTTTTTAAGTAAGCTGCAAAATAACAATAGCATCCTGAGGCATGGAATGGATTTAGATCTTTGGCACTTTCCATGGGATTCACTTAGCTGGGAAGAAGAGTCATTTATCATCTCTAGGGAAAAGAGACATGAGCACCAGCAGAGAGAGTTTTACAGAAACAGCAGACATCTGAGTGCTGTAGGAGTAATGGATGGAGCAGGGGTTCCGCGGGGGCTGGCAACCTCTGCCAGTGGTTGTAGCTGTTGAGGAAAACATAGCTCCTAAATGGAAGTTTGCATCTGGTGCATAAGTTGCATGTTGCCTCACATCTTGGCTCAGTTTAGGGCATATGGTTCTAGTTTCGTTGAGAGGGAAAGTTTTTTACCTAAATGTTTTGTAACCTATCTGCCATCTGGGTTTGGTGCTACCCTCTTTACTTTTCTTGGTATGTCATTTTTCCAATGTGTCTGCAATTTATGTATTGGCATTGAATTGGGTTGGGCTAACTTGCTTTTTTTTAAAAGACGGCACTAAGACTTACGATGTGGTTAACTTGTGTGTGTCATTAATTACCTGTGATGCTTTATCAAAGTAGTAATTCTGTGAACTAGATGGATAGAATAATTTTAATATATGTAACTTACTCTGGTGACCCTCCTCAGTGTTTCATTTCTGACTGAACCTCCTGATCATCTGTTATGAAACTTACAGAAGTTTATAAGACAAAAACTGATAAAAAGGTGTGCAGGCAAGTTGAGAAAGCACAGTTGGTCGGAGTTTCTCTGTTTTGCTGGGGTCTGGGTTCGGAGGAGGAGGAAGTGGGGTCTGTATCAGTCTGTAAAAGGAGTTGTGCATCATCCATAATGATATATATGACTGTTTATTCTGTCACTCCCAAGGTGAATGTGCACTGAGTTCCACTCTGTGCTGACTGGGGAGCACTAATAAGGTCCAAGTGTTACCTGTGGGTTAGAAAAGAATCTCAAAAGTTAGAAAAGAAGCCTCAAAAATGTATGTTGTGTACAAGCCTTCAGGTAAGTTTCCATGTGTCTCCTACAGTGCCAGGTACAAGCCTGTTCTTCATTGTGCCAGCTTCAAAAATGTAGGCACCTCAGGGAGAAGGGGCTTCCAGGTTGGATTTCAGCTGAGGGCACAGAACCTCATCTGCTCACAGAGGGGCTTTGCTGTGTCCTGTCTCTATGTACATGTATTATGTGTACACTCTGGTTTGGGATTAGGCACATGCCCTGGGTTCCTGCACAGTTGGTGTGCCTCAGAGTTAAACACTTTTTATCAAGAAATACAGGTAATTGGATGGCTTCAACACTGAGCAGACAGCTGTGTATTTAAATGTGACCTTATACCCAGTCAGTCTCGTAACCTGCATTTTGAATATGGTACTTAGGTAAGTGCTGCGCCGAGCTTGAGGAATTGTTAAAACTGGCACCACAAGGGTATGCTAATGCAATTGGATGACTTGCAGTGTCAAGTGACTTGGCCTTTGTTTGGGCTCAAATGCAGTTTAACCAGATGCAAAAATATGTAGACAGTAACTTGTACACTACTGAAACAAGCCTAGCTGGGCAAAGGTGAGCTCCACGTGTCAAAGGTGCTGCTACAGACAGCTGCCACAAGATCTGCCAGGGACACTCGGCATTTCCAGTTGAGAGGAGGCTTCAAAGCAGTGAGTACCATCTGGACATGTCTCTGAGAACTTGGGGGCTCTTGTTAGGAGTGGGGGGATTTATTATTAGGAAAAGGTTGTTCACAGTGTGTTGAGGTTATCTTGACACAGGAGGAGAGGCTCCAAACACCCAATCTGTGCCGTGTTTATGCAGCCACGGTGAATCAGCGCTGCTCTGCCCTTTCCCTGCTCGGAGGTGCTGTGTGGATGCCCAGTCTCATTCAGTAAATGGTGCAAGGATTTGGGAAGCAGCACGTAAGTATCTCAATAAGTGCTCCACGGCAGTGGTGTGCTTGCAATGTATGCTACAGTTGTATAGAAAAATCAATGGTTTTGACAGTGAGCTAAACCTTTCTCTGTCCTTCTGTGTCCTGCCTAGAATGAGCAGAGATGGTGTCCTGCCAGTAATTGCTGGAAGCGGAGGGGAAGGGTAAGCAGTGTGGAAAAATTGGCAATGTGCTGCATAGAGCACTAAGTTATTGTTTCATGCACTGCCTTTTGTCTTCTTTTGCAGGAGCTGCAGGATATTGGCACATGGAGCGCAGAGATGTTCCTGCTCCGGCTGACAGCTTCGAATAAAGATATTTTCATTGTAATTGAAAATTGTCTTGTGATCCAGCTTCCTGTTCCTATCTGCATCGGTTTATCCTCATTTCAAGTAATGATTCTGATGAAAAACACTCTGTCCAGTGGCCCAGGGTATCTATTGGTATTGCTTCGACAGCCAGCAATTATCTGGGAAACAAGCGTGAGCAGCACAAAAGAAAGGGGGAAAAACAAATCCTGTGTTCGAGTGTGCAGGTGCTGTGCTTGTGTGCTCAGTTCTTAACAACAGTGGAAATCATCTCAGAGTTGCTTGCAAACTGTTACAATAGATGACAAGTGAACTTTTTTGTTTACCACTGCTGGCTCTCCTTCTTTGAATGGTTAAATAAATCGCCGTGAGGTATTTTCATTTAGTATGGATCCAGATCCTTTTGGATCATGTTCATGCAATTTACTCACTGCATTTCTATCTATTGCATCAGTCATCCTGTAATTCTCATATGAATTAATATGATTTGTTTTATTTTTGTGCTAATTATGTACTACTCCATGCCTACTTTAGCAAGTAAACTCTATTATAATATAATAGGTATTACTCTATGGCAGTTGTTTTACATCTCTTGGTGATTTTGCATTTCACATTTGAATAGAAAATAAAAATGGAAATGTAAAAAATAACCTGGTAATGGAGGAACATAAAATGGGACAGTATTTAAGTTCTCAGCAGAATTAACTAAAACCATTTAGGGTCTTCACTATTTGATAGTGAAATACAAAGTAACAGAGAAGAGCCAGACAAAATTAACGAGACCAAGCAGTTTCTAGAGGAGATGAAAGTGAGAGAAAAAGCAGTTTATTTGCCATTAAAAGTGTTAATACTTCTATTAGTAGTTTCCCACACCTTGCTGTTAGTGTAAGTTGTTTCCTCATAGTAATAATGACCTTAGTCACCGAAAGTATAAGGTTTTAAGTAATGCAAGGAACACAAAGCTGAGCCAGCTGATGGATTTCTGTAGGGCAGTGCTGGTGGCTGCCTGCCTAAGCCCAGCCTGCCTGGTGCACTTGCAGCTCTTGCCCGTCCTCTGTGCCATGGGATAAAGCTCTTCAGTGCTGTAAAGGCTTGAGTATCTCACTGCAAGCCAGGAGTATTTAACACTGATGACTACAAAGACTTATGGGTGTTTTCAGTGTGAGTTGACTGTAAATTTTGAGAACTGAAGTGTTGGACTTAATAAAGAGTTACTTTTGTGTTGCTCTTGATTTCTGACTAAAACAGAAGTCAGTGGATATCTTGGTATCATGTCTGTTTTCTAATATAATGTACAGAACCTGAAATCAGGATCCAGTGTGTGACTAGACTGGCATGTGAAGTGAGCCTGTCCTTTTCCTGATTGGCTCCAAATAATCTAAATCTAAAAAATTAGATGAATCCCTCAACAGTAGTTAGGAAGCTGAGTATGTGTCCAGTAATTTGGTGTGATTGTGAAAAGCTGGGAGTCTCTTTCTTTCCTCTCTTGACCTTCCACTCTTTTTCTCCTTACCTTTTCTCTTTTGTACCTTCCTGATTGTTTTCTTTTTTTATGTACCCCCGTGGACCTTCATTTTGTGTTAGTTTATGAAACCTGCTGCTCAGTGAACTTACTCTGTTTAAATGTGCTGCTGTTTACAGCAATGACTACAAATTGGTTGCATCACAAACTGCTCTGTTTAGCTTTAATGGAGAGTACAGCATGCACACACTGAAGTTTTACTCATTTATTATTGTAATGTCCTCTCCTGTACCCAGAAGTGATGCAGCATTTGAAAAATGGAAATCACAATATACACTAACTTTCCCGGCTCATAAAATATGAATGTCCAGAAAATGAATACAGCAGTGTTAAATACAGTTAATCAGCTTTAGAAAAACAAAAATATGTATTTATCACTATAATACATACATGCATGGGATATTAATGAAAAATACCAGATACTTCATTTTCTGTGTTTTTTCTACACTGTGTTCATTACTCTCATTCAAATAATTTAAATTTGCTTTCAAGATAAGGATGATTTGCTGCTGATGAGAAAAGTTGGGATGTCTTCTGTGCCTTATTTTTCTTTGAGGCTGTGAAGCAGAGTCTGTGCACTGAATTTAAAGCCAGCTGGGCTGGAGATTTTGTGCATTACAATGGACCAACAGGGTAGGCCTTTAAAATTGTTGAGCTGTAAATAGTTGCACATAGTGCACTGTTAGGAAGTGTATCATAACAATATAAGACTTTATTAAGCTCAAATGAATAACCTGCCTCGGTGAGAGTAGCACTGTGAATTCTGCTGAATTTTGCTCCATGAAGGTCTTCTATGCTTCTGTACTTTGGGTAATGTGCTAAAAAAGCAAGAAAGTAGCCTCAGTTAAGTGTTTGTTTAATGAATGATGAAGAGAAAATTACTAAAAAAAAGTGAACATTTTATTTCAGTCATTTTTTTCTTGTGAATCTGCCTACTGGGTTTTTAAAATTTCTCTTGACTGATGGAGTCTCTTTCCAAAGTAAGGTGGTACCAGAGTATCTCATTCTTTCAATTAGTAGTGCACCTTCTCTTGAAATAAGATGGCTGATCATTGGTGGGAGAAGGTGAGTGAATCCTATAAAAATCCTATAGAATGTATCAAGTAATTTTAAATTGTTTTATTCCATGAAGTTACTTAAAGGTGAACTGGAAAGAAAAAGTAGATGTCCTTGCCCTAAATTATGCTATTTCTTTGAAGCTAAATAGGTGTTCATGTGCGTATATATATTACTTATTTTAAGCACATATTCGAGTCAAGTTTTTGTTCCAATAAGGTATGAAAAATACTCATTAAAACCTCAGGGAAAATTTGGTAACTCTGTTACTTATTTTTTTGCTGGATACAAGCAGTTATTTGTAGGAACTAC
The DNA here is from genome assembly GCA_013399225.1 of Rhipidura dahli. Lineage (NCBI taxonomy): Eukaryota > Metazoa > Chordata > Aves > Passeriformes > Rhipiduridae > Rhipidura > Rhipidura dahli. The sequence continues at coordinate 28,959 of VXAC01003606.1, forward strand.
ACTGGATGGCCAATATCTTACTTGTCAGTATTGGGTCAAAGGTTCTTACTTGACTCTGATGCAATTGATGTGGATAGAAGACAGCTGAAAGACAATTCAAATGTATGCCTTGGCACTGATGCTGCTCAATTCAACTTTTGCATCAGGAGCTGTTTTGCACAAAGGGTGAGTAATGTAATGACATTAATGTCATTTAATGGCTTGCTTTTTCAAGTGATTTGTAATTTTTTCTATACCTTTTAAGATGTGGTAGTATCCATGTTTCAGCTTTTTTGATGGTTTCATTGCCTCAACACTTTTGTGGATTGGGTTTAGCATCTGCAGGCCATGAATCAGTTTGGCAATCATCCTGCTCAGTCTGCTCAGCAGACTCAGTTGTTCAGTCAAAGTCTAAGAGTCCTTGTGCAAAGAAAACTCACAATCAGTCAAGTTTGCAGGTGTAACTCTTATTGTGTCAAATGCCTTGTGAATTCAGTGTTGAAATGTGCTCCTGGCACCTTGCTGTTTGTCCAGCCTGTGCTCCTGCTGCTGGTGGTGCTAGTTTGGCAAAAATGGGACATAGTCTGGTCCCTTTTGGAACTGTGAGGAACATGGTGGGAAAACAGTTCACTTTTTAAGAAGCCTGTTCTCTGCCTCCCCACTCCCCAAAATATGCTCCATTTCCCTAGATCTTTTTTTGACTTAAATTTATAGAGTTTCTTTTCTTAGTACAGTATGCAAATAAAAATTCATGAAAATAGCAGTTTGTGATTCACTTCTCTGGGAATTATCTGCCCATAAATATACCCCATGATGTAACATTACTTTTTCTCCCATTCTGTTCTCCTCATTTTATGGTGCCAAGGTGTGTACCATCAATCATTTCATTTACACTTCTATCATCTTTTTTGCTTGCTCAGTCGTTTTGATGCCTTCATCTTATCTTCCTTTGTTTTGCTCCCAGTGTTCTAAAAAATACGGATGCTCGTGGTGGTGGCCCAGCTGTGCTGATGAGCCTGCTTGCAAAGTCTTCTGCTGCTCCAAGGAGTCTGTCTTTCCCTGTCATCATCTGTGTCACTGTTCTTGAGAGGAGCTTTTTAGCTTTTTACTTCCTCTGGGTGTTTTCCCTCCCTCTTCCATTGTTTGTCACAGCTCTGAAGGCATCTCCCACTCCCTGGTTACTTGGTATCACCATTACCTCTGGTGTTGAGGTTATCTCTTCTTCCTTTAAAAAGTCTGTAATGTTAAATTTTCTGAATTATTCATAAGGTCGTATATGAACACCTGCATCTATTATTCAAAACTCCTTATTTCTTTTATGTGAAATCCCAGAACCTTTTTTAGAATTCAGTAATAAATGAGCACCTTCAGTTTATTCAGACTTTTTTTGTCGACCTCGTGTTTATCTCCCAACTGTCTTTTAGTTAATTGTGCAGAGCCCTGCAGTGCAAGGAGCTATGGACTTGTTAAAATAATTTAGAGTATCCCTTTCCTCTTTGCTGTCTCTCTCTTTATGCCCTGGCCTCCCTGTGCAAAATGTTTGAAGTGGTTCTTGGTTTAGAATAGATTATTTACTAGCACACAGATCTCTTTTTCTCCAACTCTTTGTCTTTTATCTGAGAATATTACTTGATAGTTACTGCCTTTTTACCATTAAGGAGTTGCTAATTTAATTTTTTTAGAAGTTTTATTTTGCTTTATGCCACTTACTATGCTGCCACATGTACTTTTTTTATGTCCCCTGTTGTCTGAAACTTCTTTCCTCTAGCAGTAGTTGGTGTCCCTGTGAGTTTCCTACTTACTTAAAAAGTATTTGCAAAATTTCCCAGAGCCTCTGCATGATTCTGGGTGGAATCTAAAGGTCTCTAACCTTGGTGATCAAAGCAGGGTCATCTCAGGTGCCACCAGGATGCTCAGGACTTTATTCAGAATAACTTTTAAAACACAACTTCCTCAGGCAACCTGTTCCAATACTTGGCTGTTCTAATGGTACAAGATTTTCCTTATATCCAGATAAAATGGCTCAATTTGTTATTTGTCTAGAAATACTCTGGAATAATGTATTTTCTGCTACTTGCTATTTTGTGATTCAGACAAATAATTGCTTATTAATACTCGATTCTCTGCTTATCTACTATGTTGTGCTCTTGGTAGGTAAAAAAGAGTTTACTCTTAGTTTTGATAATCCTATTTTTCTTGTCCTGTCGAAGCTATGCTAGTCCCCATTTATTTATGTCATTTTACTACTAGAAAAAGTATTTGATATAACTCTAAAGCAATCCTCCCTCTGCAGCTTTTTAATTATGCAGGCCTACAGTATATTATTTTATTGGCTTTATGCAAAAGCAAGTTCTAAAATTAATGAGTTGCAGTCCATTGTCTTAGATTAGATCATCACCTGAAATTCCAGGCAGTTATTCTAGACACCTTTGCTTATTTACTGTGTTTGTGATATGGAGAATTTCTCACCTAGTGCCTGGTTCCACATTAAATTCTGTGTTTAGGCAAAAATGTAAAGGAACAACGGGAAATATTGAGATTTCTAATGGCCACAAAGATGTGCAAAGCATTTTAACAGTGTTGACATTCAGTTTACAGAAATGTGGTGTGTAACCTGCTGTGATTCCTCATATCAGGTCATTTAACAGAATTCAGTCATAGCACTACCAGAAACAGTAAGATTCACCATCACTTTATTCAACTTTCTGAAATACTTTGGGTCTAGCAAGAGGGAATGGGAAACTGTTTGATACAGCTCCAATAATGCAGTCTCCTCTTCAAAGAGCCTTAGTAAAAGAGTTACAAGCTTTAGAGAAAGCCATCTAAACAAGGCCTGGCTTTAACTAAACAACTTAAACACATTTTGTTCTATAAGTGTTTTTATTAACAGGCATATGGTTTTGCAAAAGCCTGAATCAGGAGTATAAACAGGAAAAGTGGATTAACAGTTAGGATTGACTCACACCTCAGCTTTGAAAATCTATGAAAAGAGGATTTGGATGGCTCTTATGATGTTTCCTTTCTAGCATGTTTAAATTGCTGTAGTTGCATTCTGTATTCCAAATACATGAACTCTAGGAGACTTAGTGACTTTAAAATAATTAAAATTTCTCTTTAGATACTAGATTTACTTTCTTCTCTTATCTCTGTGTTTTAGTGAATATTGACACTCTTTTCCATCTCATTTAACTTGAACGTAAAATGACACAGTAATTTTCATTGACTTTATTTTTCATTTTCTTCAGCAAGTGATCATGCATTAAGTCCTTTTATTCACTAAGAAGCCTGAATGCAACTGTGTGGGATATTTAGTTAGCCACAAAGTAAAAAAATAATCACAGACAACCTTTCCATTCTGGAAACCAAAGGTAACCTTCTGTGCTTTTAACATTGTGTGTTAGGTTTGTTGCTTGTGGTATTTTATGAAGTTTGTCCCGCAGTTTGTTAGAAACATTTGGTGGTTAAAAAACCCCTGCCATGTTTGATCATAGCTGACCCATTTAGCTGGGCACAGCCCAGAGGGATCTGTCAGAGGCCTGAGGTCCCCAGCAGAGCCGTGACTCCACGGTTTCCATGGACAGGTGAGCTGGTACTGGAGAGCAGGTGAGAACAGAAACAAGAATTGCAGGAGGGTATGAATTCACTGAAGGAGTGATGGCAAGAAACAGAGATTATTTTATTATTTTGACCACAGTTTTACTTTTTTAACTGGGAAGAGATCTGTATCTTTTTGAGCAATTTGGTTCTGCTGCGCTCCTGGATATTAACGTGAGGTTTCTCTTGTGTGGTGCGATAAAATTTGTGGTTGCAACCTGATTTGAAAGTGTTTCTATAGTTAGTGAACAAAAGTAATTTCAGATAACATAATAATTCTCACTTGAAAGTTGACATAATTGCATCTGAAATTAATACAAGTGATTGAAAAATATATGAAGACCATATTTTTGTATCCCAGGTGCCGCAATAGGTGCTAACTTACAGTTCTAATAATAATTCCCAAGAAGTAATGTAATTGTGATTTCTTTATGTAATCTGACATTCACACCCTTTATCATTGCATCTGTCAAAGATTTGTTTTACACTGTGGGGGATTGAAAGGTAATTTCCAACAAATGCCCCTGTATTTTATGAAAAATTGTTGAGTGGCTAAATGTATAAATGGATTACTGCATAAGATAAATCTTAATTCCTGACAGGAAATCTTGGAGAAATCAGTTCCAAAATCCAAAGTTTTGTGAATAAATATACAACTTAAGAGTTGTAAATGGAAGGTTACTGATCTCGCAAATGTCTTTTGTCTGTGGGAATACCTAAACCAGCTGTCTGGCATGTAGTTTCCTCTTTTATCTTCTGTAATCCTTTTTAGTTTTCTGCTTTCACTAAAGCATGTGCACACACGATTAAAGTAACCTTTTTTTTTCCACTTGTGTTATGCACAAACACACAAATCCTACTTTGTTCCAATCTAACCTACTGATCTGATCGTGTTGTATAATGATCCATCCCATCTTGACCAGGCACATTTATAGCAATGTACAAAATTACTTTTCCTTTCCTTAAGCATGCTGTTAATATGGACCATCATGTTGTGGGTGCTCTGCTTCTTGGGGTTTTTTTTTTTTGTGGAACAGAAAGAGGAAAGGAACCACTTCAGGTTGTCTACTGTTAGGAAATATTACAGAGGAAGATGGTTTCTTACTGCAAATTTAATCATTCTTGGTTAATAAATTTGTTACTATTCTAAAAATGCAAAGTACCACACAGGTAAGGAGTTATGCAGTTCATCAGTTTAATGTTGCTTCATTAGAGGACCTCAGCTCCTGAGATGAACCAGTCATACAGAGTCCATTCCCAGAGAGAGCACAGGTTGTGTGTGAGAGCTGCTTGGGCAGCAGAGCTGGTGCTCCTCCACCTGCCCGACGAGGCACAAGTGCTGTGCTGAGGAGCTGAGCTGAGCTCTTCACCCCCTTGCCACACACATCAGGGTAAGTTCTGCCTAGTTTGTCTTATGTAGGGATAAATAAACAGCTGAAGCTGTGTCCAAAACCACAGGGGAACCTTTATCAAATAATCAAATGCCATTTATGTTTAGCTGTTAGCGTTGCACTTGGTGTTTTCAAGAGCATTTGTTATGAATGCAGTGAAGAAATAATGTTCTATTGTCCAAAATGCTGTGTATGAAGTGCCTGAGCCCTTCTCTTTGCTGCTGTGCCTTTCTGCATCTATTGCTAAATTGCAGCTTTTTAGGGAGGAGACAAGTAGTGTCTGAAAAACACTCATGTCTGCTGGACTGCTTCCCAAGGCTGTTTGCTCAGCACGGAGAGCCATGGATCAGGGTTGTAAAATGCTGCCAGCCCTCCTATTGACCCGTGGTTTTATGCCAGATTGTTTAAGACAGAAGCTGATGTAGGCAGGAAAGGTAAAGTTAAAAACAGGTGAAAGTCCAGTGCCTCTGCAAGAAAAAAGTTGAAACCCCTTCAGCTGTTGCTTGGGAGGCAGAATAATCAGCTGGAAAAGGCAGCAGGGCTCCTATGAAGCATTGTGATTCTCTTGCTGTAGAGGAAAGGGGGCTGTTTCCTGCTGTTACCCCCAAAAGCCAAGTCTGGGAATGATGAATCTCGTGGCAAAAGTGAAGCCAGGAGTTTTGCTGAGGAAACAAATCAGTAAGTGCTGCAGCTGAGTCAGAAAATGGATGTTGGTCTGGGGAGAAACATCAGTAAATGTGTCTTATGGATCCTCAGGAGAGGAGTGAAGGGTGTTCCAGTGGGGGTGAGACCTATGTTTTTTTCTGGCTGTTGTGTGCATGATATGGGATGTCTGATTCAGAGTTCATGGCTTTGTACACTGCCTAGTGAGTGTAACCATGGCAAAGATTCACACTGGGATTTAATTAATTTCGCTTTTCATGTGATCAAGTGCTACTCGTCCATATTTTTATTGGCATTTTTATTTTTGAAAATGAACCCATTTTTTTTTCCATATTGAATTTCTGTGGCATTATGCATTTTTTTTAAATTTAGTTAAGTTAATCCAGTTGGCCCTGGTAAAACTCTTATACATCTTCACGTACTACAGATTTAACACAATCCAAGTGTATCCCCATTTCTTGGGTGTTATTAAGGGGTAATTATGCTGAAACTACTAGAAGGATGTATGGAGTTTTAACAGACAAGATTATTGTGTCATATAATTCGAAGCCATGAGAGAAGTCCAGTTTTAGGGGGAAATGTAAAACTAACCACTCCTCTCCGTGTCTTCCACAGAAAATAGCTGATGTTTTGTGTGTTTCCTTGTTTGTACATGTCACATGTTGCCTGTTTTAACAATAGCAGGTGATCAGGCACTGACCCCAAGCCTTTAAAAAAGTAAAATTCCCATGCTGAAGTCAAATCAGAACTGGTTTACATATGGAAAAAATACAGTATATAAAAAATATATCACTGTAGAAGAAATTATAAAAGAGAAGATATTAGGAAACCGTTTATCAGCTTATCTATCACAGGTGACTTGTAGGGTGAAAGCAAGGCTGTGGCACTCAGAGCCATTACTTGCATGAAGGAATGAATGTCCAAAAGAATAAATGCAGAAGAGAAATGTGCATTTATTGTCTTGATTAAGTGAATGAATCTTGCTTATAAGTGCAATGAACTTTCTCTGTACAGAGATGTGAGTCTCCGTAGAAAGCACACTGTGGATTTAATGGGAAGTTTTTGCTGTTGACTTTGAGGGAAGGCTTGGTAAATACTCACTTCAACAGAGCTGTGCTCACTTACTCCCCTTGAGGACCCGTCCCTCTTATTTTAATTAAAAAGCAGCAGACAAAATCTGATCATGCAGAGCCTGCTCCATACTAAACCCAAAGTTAAAATGAATTCTTTGTGCTCGGTGTAAAACTGAATGTATCAGCCATGTCATATAACCAGATCTTCTGCAGCATGCTCTGAAAGGCAGTGTCCTGGGAAAAGCAAAGGAAGCAACTGCAGCATTCACTTCTCCTGTTTTTTTGCCACAGCCATGCCAGAAACTTTGTTAGGGAGCAACATTTAATTAAACTGTTATCGACTTAACTTTGGGGTATTTCATAATCTCACCCTTGGCATTGTCTTTTTATTAGGAAAAGGCTTAAGTGACTATGAAATATAATGAAAGGCCGTGGGGAGGGCTTGCACTCCACAAAGCTGCTAATCCATTGGAGACTTTGGAGGGAAGTGAGCATTTTTCAGCAGCCCTGCAGAGCTCTGAAGGTTATCAGGACCTTTTATCTTCTAGTCAGCTTTCTCTGAACTTGAAACTCTGTCTATGTGAAGTACACCCCAACAAATATCCACTGAGCTTGAGGTGGAAAGACAAATGTATTGCTGCTTTCCCTCTGATGTTTTAGATCCTTATAACTGTTTATTTTCTTTATGTAGCATGTGGAAGCACAAGTGAGGGTCCAGGACATTAAGCACAATATGTGTTCAATGCTCCAGGGAGTTTATTGTGCAAAGTGTTTGGTGTTATTCAGACAGTGTGGGTTTGACATTGCAAATGTAGAGATGTATATTTGTCTTGACCTCAAACTAAAATAAAAGGTCCAGTAATAGCAGAAATGCAGTATTTTCCTCTGAGGTTTGTTGGTTTTGTGTAAGAATTTGATCAACTGGAAGCAAGAACAGTGCCTGCAGTTTGCTTTCATATTTTATTTCCTATCATTTATTCTTTTTATTCAGCGTGGAAGAGTTTGAGCCATAGCTGGGAGGGAACAAGGTGTCTGAGAAAATAATGGCTGCCTTTGACACTCAGTCTCCTTTGTTAAGCCTTGCAAACAATAAGGAGAAGAGTTTGCTTTGGGAAGGAAGAAGTAAACCCCAAGAGCATCTGAGAAGATTTAATTATTTGAAAGGAAATTAATAGTGATTTTTTTTTAAAAAGCCTATTTGCAGAATTTGGAGTTTCTACTGCTGAACAGAGCTCCTTTGGTCTGAATCTTGCCATTCCTAACCACACACTCCCAGTGATCACTCTGGGAGCTGCCATCTCAATGTCTAGTTAAACATGCCCATGTCAGGCACTTTAATACAGCTTTAAGTGACAGCAGAATTGGGCTGTCCCCAGACTAATTTACTGGTGAATAATCATGTCATGCAAAGTCCATTACTGCCATTCTGCACCCGTGCTGCTGGGCTTGCCCATCACTGGCAGCTAACAAAGAAGCACAACATAAATTAGCCACTTAATTTAAACCAAAATGCAGCTGGAGCATTCATTAAGCTCCTTGAAAAATCTCATCTTAACTGCCAAAGCTGAATACTTTCACCAGTGGTTGGTTTTTTGGTTGTTTGTTTTTTTCTTAGTTGTTAAAAGTCCTGAAGCTTTGACTGAAGTTTTACATCTTAAATTTTTTGGGAGGAGTAGTAAGCTTGTTTGCTTTACAGTTTTATATTGAAAATGTTAATAATTTACACAAATAACAGTTCTGACTTTTTAACTGTTGTCACCATCCCTTCCACAGAGCTTTAAATATTGTGATCTTTATCAAATGCATTCTTCATAGGATTAATTTATATACCATTTGCCCAGGCTTCCTGAAAAGTTCCATAGCCCAGAGAGTGCATGTCTTTCGCTTGTTACTCGGCTGGAGACATTTCCCTGTATCAGAGGTACTAAAATCTGCTGTTCAGTGGAGTTAACAGTGAACAGTTAACCCTGGCTGTGATCTGGGCCCTCCCTATGGCCAGGGTGCTCCCACCATTAGCAGCAGTTGAGTAAGCATTTCATAGAACATAATTACCTTTTTGTGTGTGTGTTTTCTATTTGTAATCTGAAATCCTCACTTCCTCGGTTGCATTCTCTTATGCCCAGTTATCTGTTAGAAAATAAAATCAGTGATTTGGGTTTAAAATATCAGAACTGGGCTGATCAGATGCCACTGCTCTTGCTACCAGAATGATGTCTTAAATGAAGCTAACAGGATAATGTTGTAAGTACTGTTTAACTGAAATCCTCAGTACAAAGCAGCACTCCCTAAATCATGAACTGAGTTTTGTCTGCTCAGCAGCTCAGCTCCTCCTGACTGTGTTCAGGTGGAGTAGCAGCAGGATGATGGGGATCACTGGTCTAGTGGCATCCATCCCTGGATGGATTCCTCTATTAGAGGAATTAATCATGTGCCATTAAATATTCACCTGCATGGGGATGAAACCACTTCCTGGACTTGGCAGATACAAAATCTCTTGCAGGGGCAGACTTTGAGACAGACTGAATTTTACTTTCATTGTAACAACTGAAGTTAATTCACTTCTTTCTTTAGTCAAATATTTTGAGACAATCTGAGTTAATCAACCTGCTCTTCAAAACATATGGAAGAGGTCATACAAATTAATATCCAATTTGGAAAAGAGATTTGCATTAAAAAAAAAAGAAACAGGAAGGACATGCATATCTTACCAGAGTGCAGTAAGTGTTGATCTATAAATAATAAGGATATGAGATAGCAAATATCTCTAAATATATGTAAAGAGCAATTTTCAGTAAAATATATGAGCTCAGTTTTTACCCTCTCTTCAGTTAATATAGAGGTTGGGATTGGGAGCTCACTTTTTTTCAGTTAACACAGAGAAAAGCTGTTCCATGCAATCCAAGTGGTTTACCATGCAGTGCAGGTAAACCTGCTAAATTGATTATCTGCATCTCCCAAATAATCTCACTTGCTCATTAGTGATAATTGCTGCTCAGGCAGCAAACCAGTTATAATCGATGTATTAGCATCACAGAAATAGCAACAAAAAGCCAAATGTCCCTGGAGCAGCGTTTGTCTCCTCTCCTGGCACTTCATGTAGACAACTCTGTGTTTTATTGCCTGGTAAGACTTGCTACAATGTAAGCCAAAAAATCATTTTCTTCATAGTATCTTTTATGTCACATGCCTATAAAGTTCTGAAATGTTTATTTCAATGTTGTGTTTTTCTCTGGAGATGAATTTGTTTTGGAGCGTGTAAGAGTATTCAGTGGTCCAGAGAGCAGTGCTTAGGCATTATTTTACATATATATATATATTTAAAATTTCATTTAATGGTGGTATTTATAGGTTCCTGAAGACTTGAAATGTTTCAGTAGAGAAGCTTTAACAGGGTACAATTTGGCTGAGGAGGAAAAATTTTTTTGGATTGTATTTATTTAGACATTTTTTTCCCCTCTTTCTTCATTGCAGCTTCTATGAGCTGCTAAATATCAGTGCTATTGCTGACATATGGCTATTTGATTAACATAAAAAGGCTTTTGCCTCATTTCATATCTGAATATTTTTGAATATGTAAAACCCATTGTATTTCATGCTGTCTTACCAAAAAAAAAATTATTTGCATTTCTGAATCTCTAGTTTTAGGGTATGAAAAGAGTAGTGTGTGCCTGTTGGGGAGGAGCTGATGGTATTGTTTCTTGTCTTTGAACAGATCCTTTCTTCCTGTCTTTAATTTCTTCATCCTCCTCTCTAGCTAGTTCCCTAAAATAGAGGAATACTTACATGTGTCTCTTAACCAGTATCTGAAAATGTTTATTATTGGGCTCCAAATATGTAATTGAAAAAAAAAAAAAAAGGCAGCAAACCCAAATGCCTGTAGATAGATACTTAAATTTTGAGGCCTTCTTTATCTCAGATGTTTCTGCTCTATTATTGATGGGAGAGGGCTTTATATCAGTTGTACCAGCCAGCCACAAACTTGTTCTGTCAATTCCAACCCATTTCATGTTAAAGATTAATTAATAAGATCTGAATTTTTTCCAGCCATTGGGGAAGCTTTGGGGAAAATCCTAGTATGATTATGTAATTGTAGCACATAGACTACAAGAACTTAAACAAGATAGTTGAGGTAGCAATAGGATTCAGCAGATCTTACACAGACTTTCAAAACACCCTGATTTTGAGCTGATTTGGGAGGAGGATTTCACTGTTCTATTTCCTTTCCCAGACGCTCTGGAAGAGTTACCTGATGGTGAGCCCAAAACCAAGCTAGAAAGCGGGAAAGGGTAAGGTTTGATCCAGGGTAAATGCTGATCTTCCATCTGGAGAGTGTTTCCCGTGTCTCTGTGATAGTGGATGTTAGTTGCAAAGTTATGGGAAGGAGTTTTTCAGAGGTTCTTTCAGAAGCACCTCCAAAGTTCCTTTTCTGCTTCTGGGTTGTGGTTCCTCTCTGCCTGGTGGGGAAATGATGGCAGCCTTCACTGCAGTTTTTTTAGCTTTTATCCAAAGAATAAAACGTAAGGACTCTTCTGAAAAATCCCTGTATCTTTCTCAACTGTTTGAAGTTTGGGGTTTTTTTTTTTCTGTTAGAAGCATTTCAGTGAGAAGAATTGGCCAATAGCTCCTCTCTATGCTTTTCACAGAATTTTTGGAAGAAAGAGAACAGTTTCATATAATTATGCTACTAAAAATAATTGGTTGGGTTTTTTTCAATGATTTGGCCTTGGTTACCATAAATAGGTCTTGGATATATTTTTTTTTTTAATTCATTATGATCTTTATAAAAAAAAATAATGATAAGCCTGACAGTAAGCTACAAATGTACTGCAAAAGTTGCCTCTAAATTATTTTCTACTGACTGGCTTGTGCTTTTGAATCCTCTGAAGCAAAAATACACACTTTAACACAGTCACTTACTGAAGTTCAGCATCCCATAAATAGCCTCAATGACCGATGAATTTCGAGACATCCCCAGTGTCTGATGGAGATGTCAGTCGTGGTTCTCTGTAAATTCAAGTAATACGAGTGAGAAATCATTGCAGGACATGGTTTGACTCATAAAGTTATGGAAATTTAGGCTGATTTCAGAATACCTGGAGTATAATGCTTTCTATTTGTCAAAAGGTTGAAAACAGACAAAAAAGTCTAGGGGAAGAATGACTCAGTACATAGTTATAGATAACAGTAGATAACAATAAAATGTAGAGCAGGAAATAGGAGAGCATAAATGCACTGTATTCAGAGAGCATCCTGGTCAGCTCTTCTGAATCCTTGCAAAATGTCTGGTCAGAGGATTCACAAGCCTCTGCCTGGGAAAACAGCTGCTTTGTGGGCAAATATTGCAGTTGCATTTGTGAAAATAGTCTTAGTGAGCTGAAATCTGTTGTTTCCCAATAGGCACACTCAATGAAGGCTTCGTCTGATTGGAGCACAGGTGGGAGCTGGTTTTCTTGTCTGTGTTTTCTAAGATCTCATTCTGCATTGTTGGAACATTTGATGTTCTTTGTGCCTGTCAAGAATACCTGGAAATGGATTTTTGGTTCAACAAGAGCTATTTGAAACACAAGAAGATGCCTCACATCTGAATGACAGTTCTTGTGTTTCTACTCTGACTATTTAATTTATTGTCTTGCATATTGCAAAGTAGACCAGAATCAGTCCCACTAGCAATTCTTGATTTACTCTGTGCCAGACTCCTGTCAGGTGTATTTCCCGGATTAATCCATAAAAAATACTTCTTAAATGTTTCCAATACAAAAATGGGTCTAAACAAGGCAGAAATACCCAGTAAGATCTAATAAAACCTGCAAGTGAGAAGAACTGGGGGCTGAGGAATGTCAGTCTGGAAGGTTCTTGAATAGGGTTCCCAGCTATTAACATAGTATAAACACATATTTATATATGTGATATATATCAGAAATATGTATAAACTAAACTGGTTTAGAGGAAAAGATATCTGAGATTGGATGTCTCATTTATTGTTAGCAGCTGAGGAATCTGTAAATCCTTAACTTCTTAGGAATATTTTATTAAGTTCATTTATCTTAGTTCATAGCCACCACTTTCACATATCACCTCTGCATTCTCTGACAATATTGTTAAAAATGAAATTGATGGTAACAATATGTTGGCAACTTGAAGAATCACATTGTTTTCTGATTGTTTCCTAGAGTGGGTATAAGATGTATACCCCCAAGATGATGAGTAGAAAGGGGTCATCTGAAGGAATCTCCTCTCTAGTTCTGCTCAGAGAGGCAAAACAGATAGGATCTGTCAAAAGAGGATTTATGAAGAGCAATGTGGAATTGCAATACGTTTTCCTTGGCTTTTGCAGCACCTGACAGCAAAGGAAAAATTCAGAGACAGTTGGGATGTGCAGAGATCTTACCTTAATGCCTTCTTGATAATGTTGCAAACTGGATTTTTCCTGAATTGATGACATAACCATCTAAAGCTGCTGAGAAATATGAAGGTAACTCATTTTAAAACAAGTGACTTCAGATGTAGGGGAGAGAACAATGACCTACAGCCAGAGGCAGCAGGTTGGCCAGCAGGGAAGCCTTTTTGTGTGGAATTTCAGTTGCAACCATAAAGGCATCTCTGTGAACTCTCACACTGTGTCCACGGCCTTGGGATTGGAAGCAGCACAGTCCTCTGCAGTCTATTCTTTGGTGTTCTTTCACCTTTTGCTTTCATGCCACGGCAGTGCAGCAGCTGCTGCCTCCTTCCTCCCTGTCAGCCCCACCTCGGTCTCGGTGCTGCCCGAGCTCTTCAAAACACATCTCACCCAGGCAGGAAAGAAAACTGGGTCACAGGCAAGCCCAAGTAGGCCAAGTTATTGCTATTCTGCTGCTTTTGTTGGAGTTGTTCTCTTTGGCCTCTTCAAGTCTGCTTATTCCTTTCAATAAGCTGGGGTGTTTCAGCAGTGTTTGTTCAAGGCTCAGGACCTATAGCTGTGAGCTGTCCATCATGAGTGCCACAGAAAACAAATGTGAATATTTTTAACAGACGTGAGCCTGAGGGATGCAGAAAGGCCTGTCGTGTAAAGCATGAGTCAGAAAACATTTGGCCATTCCTGCTTGGCAAAGTGAGCTTTGTGCTCATGTTGTGAGGAGCCAGAGGTAGTGCTTGCTTCTGGCATGGTATTTCCATTTGTAGCTTTTAGATAAAAATCATGACCAGAAATGTTACAAAGCACATCAGAAGGCCCCCTGTGCTGTCAGAATCTCTATTGTCTATGACAGCTTCTGGCTTGTGACACCCACCCAGGCAGCCTGTGTGGAAATGCTTATTACTGGTGCCACCAGACAGGCTTCTGTTGAAAACATTTGACATTGGTGTAATCTGTCCTTCAGCTTGCTATAGAGTGACTGCGTAAAGCTGCTTCCTTTCATGCAGTCAGAAAATAATTCAGGAGCTCCATAGTCAACTGGTGAAACCTCCAGAAACCTCCAGTGATTGTCCTGCTCTGCTCTGCTGTACTGGTGTGCTGTGTGCAGATTTGGGCACCACAGTATAAAAGAGATATAAAGCTATTAGAGAGTGTCCAAAGGTGGCCATGAGGATGGTGAAGGGCCTTGAGGGGAAGCTGTGTGAGGAGAGGCTGAGGTCCCTTGGTCCGTTCAGCCTGGAGGAGCCTGAGGGGAGACCTCATTGCAGTCACAGCTTCCTCGTGAGGGGAAGAGGAGGGGCAGGCACTGATCTCTGCTCTGGGGTGACAGTGACAGGAGCCAGGGGAATGGCCTGAGGCTGTGCCAGGGGAGGCTGAGGCTGGATACCAGGAAAAGGTTCTTCACCCAGAGGGTGGTCAGGCACTGGAACAGGCTCTCCAGGGCAGTGGTCACAGCAGCAAGGCTGGCTGAGCTCAAGTGTTTGGACAATGCTCTCAGATTCTTAGGGCTGTTCTGTGCAGGGCCAGGAGTTGGGCTCAATGGTCCTTGTGGGTCCTTTCCAACTCAGGATGTTGTATGGTTCTGTGTTTCTGTGATTCCACAAATGGACACTGCATGGGCTCACTGGGCAGCCTGGCCTATCACCCAGCTGTCCTCATGGAAAGAGGTTCTTCCCCACACCCAGTGGGAAGCTTTTGTTTCAATTACTGTTTGTTTTGTCCTGCCCTGCACTGCTGGCTCCATCTTCTCAATAACCTCCTTGGGGTCAGAGATAATTTGGTATTTATTTTATTTTTTAAGTAACTTTTAACTTTGAAGTCATTATGTATGTCATTCTGAAAATACTTTTCCTATTGCTGAGTTTAATTTCTTATTACTATAGATTATAAGAATTTATCTTATGATCTATGGTTTCACATAACCATGCCTCCTTTTGAAGTGGCAAGCATATGGATTTTTTCTGACAATTACTGTGCTTCACTCTTGAAAAAAAATCAGCCCATGTAAGGGATTTTGAAATTTAAAATTCTATTAGTAAAAATGTATTTATTTATTTTCAGTAAAGGAGAAAGTGGGTGCAGTTTATCTTCTCCTGAAGGATAGCACAAAGTTTACACAGCTTGTACATGTTCCTGCTTGCCTTTAAACAAGTGTTTGCATCCCTCTGAGCTGCAATTGGCAGGTGTTTAAAATCTCTGTATTAATACAGAGAGATTGGACTGTATATTGGGTTTTGTATGTGTCAGTTGGGAGGCCAGAAAGAGGAGTACAAGAATAAGTAATTCTTGTGTTCTCAAGCACCATAAGAGCTTTCTCGTAACCAGGCACACAGTTAGGATGTGTTATTGATGTCATGTAATATGTCAGCTGCTAAAGGTTGAGATGCCCTCCTTCAGTCCTCCTGAAGCACAGGGCTGTGGTGAGGCTCACACACAGCAGCCTCACACCCAGACAAGCTGGCGTTTGAGCAGCTTGGCTTTGGCAGCTGCTGCCAACCTGCAGCCACTGCCAGGCTCAGGAAGCAGATCCCTGCACGTGGGTGAGTGCTGGGAGTGCACTGCCAGACATCCTGTGGGCTGAGGGCTTCACTGTGCCTTAACACTGCTGCTCACAATAGGAGGCTCTGAGCACCTGCCATTGCTCAGTATGAACAACTGGATGTAATCCTTCACGCTGCCAGAAAGAGTGGAGGATTAAAGGAGGAGTGTAGCTGCTTGCAGTCACCATGTTTACTTTTCTCTCTGATCATTTATCCAGCCTAGACTCGAGTGTTGTAGTCATTAGGGTGAGCAAATGTGCACTTTCTGTGCTGGGGACCTGAGTGAAGGGGATTTTTTAGACAAGGTAAGGGGGATGCCACTGCACTTGTAGAGGTGAGGGACAGAGCACCCCAAGCCAGATGTCTGTCTCCAGGTTCCTCTGGCTCATGGAGTGGGCAGGGAAAATCAGCAGAACAAGAAATGTGCCCACAAGGATACAGTCCCTCCATCCTGCACGTAGCTGGGAGCTTTGGTGGGGGTGGCTTCAGGGGGAGCACAGCCTGACACAATGCTCTGCGTGAAGGACGCTTCCCTGGCTCCCTCCCTCAGCCTCTCTCCTTTGGTCACATCCAGCCCTGAATGCTGGCTTGTGGCAAGGTGAGGCTTGGAACAAAAAGCAGGCAGTGCATAAATAGAGAGTCCTGTGCCTGCAGAGTCTTGCTCAGAAACTGTAGTACATCAGTAGGAACACGGTGTCCCTTGTCACATCCTTCTGCATCTGACTAAGCCCTTGTCCTTACCCTCTGAGCCCTCAGCCTCCAGAGCCCTCCCAGGCAGAACATCGCATTTCTGTTTAAGAGTATGAAAAGCAAAATATGTTTCAAGTTATTAACCATCATTTTCTGTGGTCTTCCTGTCACTGCTCTCACCACATTTTTGTAAAAAAAAAAAAGGAAAATCTATAAATGCACTCTGGTTAAAACAGCAGCAGTCAAAAGAAAAGGCACTTAATTATGATATTGCTTGACTTGTGGTGAGCTCCTGACAAGGCAGCCATCAACAATAACTGTCAAATACACTTTGGCAGCTCTGATGTCAGCCTGAGATTTGAGTGGAATGTTCAATACCAGCAACTGAGCAAGATACAGGGAGTAATTCCAGTGACAGGACTTTGTTGATAGGAGCAATGCAATCTCTGAGATCAAATAAAACATCAGCTGGGAAATTAAGATGTTATTATATTGCATGTTAGTGATGCTTGGGATCTTAGGAATAACAACCCTCATCAGCTAAGGAATTACTAAAGCAGAGTTAAAGAATGCTATTGCTTTATAAAGCCATAACATTTTTATGTAATAAACTTTTCAGAAACTACCTTCATGGAGTTACCTATAAAACGATTATGTCACTTATCCAAGGCCTATTGCACTTAATCGTCTTTGAATTTATCCCTATATCTATGTTTACATCCTAAGGAACTTCAATAAACTCTACAGTAACTCATGCAGGAAGTTTCTCTCTGAATAGTTTTCCCTCTGGTTCCTCCAGTTGCCAGCACAAAGGTATGGCTGAACAAGGGCCTCAGGAGAGCTGGAAAGCTCACCTCAGCATGGATTTTGCAGAAGTAGAAGGTCATGGTTCGAGAAGAATAAGGGCAGAATGGAAGTTTCACTTGGGAAGATTTTTCTTACTGATGGTGGGTGAGAAAAATATGTTGGCAAAGACATTTAAAAATTGCAGAACTGCATGTGGTTAAAAGATTTAGAATAAAAATTGAGGATAAGAAAGGAAGGTGACAGAATCAGAGAAGATGTAGAGAAGTGCCAAAAAGCAGCCAAAAATTAAGATAGGAAAAAGGAGTGAGTCATCATTCTGGAGCAGGATACTACAGCATTTCCCCCCCACACACTTCAGGCTCTCATACAGAACTGTGGAGCTCACACGTTGTGTCAGAGAGTGAGCACGAGAACCAGCTGGAGGCAATCCTGAGCCGTGATTATTGTGCTTCAGCAGGGGGGTTGGACCAGGTGACCCCACCAGTAGTCCCTTCCAACCCTACCAATTCTATGAATAATACTTTCTGTGGGAAATTTATGGTATGAAAAGTCTCTAGGACCTGGCAAATAATTGATACCCTGCAAGAATATAGGTAGAGGCATAAGCACTGGGGGGAAAAAACCTCACCAAAGCAAAATCCTTCTGGAAAAAAATGTTACTTAGTTAAAAAAATAATCACCATACAGTTGTAATATTTTTCAAACTTTAAGCTTTTGTGATTTATGCTTTGAAGCTTTTTGCATCCCTTGGACATGTAGTAGAAGTTGGAGATGCTTGGGGCTGTGATTTTCAGGAAGCAAAAGAGACATAAAGAGCAAGACTTGATGGTAGATCAGGTAGGTGAAGTTTCAGATATTAGCTCAGGGGTGTCAGTCCCTAACACACAGGGGGGGTAACTGTAAGTTCACTAGTGTTGTGCACTGCTTAGCAACAACTGCAACACCAGGGTGTTATCGACACAATTCTCTTACTGAATCCAAAATACAGCTCTGTATTGGCTACTGGGAAGAAAATTAACTCTGTTCCAGCCACAGCCAGTCGCTGTTAGTTTTAGCTGTTGGTTCAGTGCTGAGGTGCTAGCAGCCAAGGGTGCTGCTATAAAGAGGCTTGGCAATACCTAAACTTGCAGAGCACTGAAAAGGCTTAAAAACCCTCCTGCCGTTCCACTGGAATTTTCTTCCAGTGTGCTTTTGCAGTTGGTTGCTTTGGTGTTACTCCTCTGCTGTTCATTTTCTGGTGGCTGCAGGAGTCACTGCTGCTGGTGCTGTCCCACTCAGGATGCATTCCCTGTGCCATTCACTGTCCCAGGAGAAGCTCTCACACAGCATTGAAGGGGGTTCTCTCCTTGCAGTGTGAACACACACAAAGCAATAGCACACAGAGAGGGGCTGTTGGGCTCTAAAGTTTCTTCCCAGTGGAAGAATATGGGGGCAAATTACCCTGCCTCATTGTGCCGTAAAGTTTTGGCTGTTCCTGTTCACTGGTGTCTAATTCCTCTTGCTGTCCTCAGTCTCTATTTAATTTTCATTTTTGCCAGGAAGGGTAGAGCTTTCTGTGTTCAGAAACCAGTAATTGCTCTGCTGCTAATGGGGCTGAATGCTGATGGAGTTAAAAATGAGCTGGGTGTGTTTGGCTTGGTGACAAGAATCTTTTTTGGTCAGTGCCCTTCTGTACTGATCAACAGGAGATGACAAAAAAACCATAGGTGTTCTGTGGGGTGCCACCCCTTTCTGTTTTAGACATGATATGGTAGTTTGTGGGGAAAGGGAAGAGTTTCTTTGAAAATGTCTGCTGCTCCTCTGCTCTTCCTGCCAAGAGCTGGTCATTTCTTTCCTCTATTGCAACTCAGCTGCAGAAGTACCACAGCACACAGGGCCATGTGCAGTCCTTACTGCCCAGGAGGATCTCCCACAAAATCTCTAGCTTTGTGTCTCAAATCTTCAAGATTGAATGTGTAATTAGGACATGGGTTCATCTCATCTAGCTCTGTTTGGCCCATGATTTCACATCCTATCTCTATGATACTCCTTCTTCAGTACCCTGATGCATTTTAGTAGAAATGTCCTTAACAGTGGCTTAATGTAAAATAGAAATGAAATGTTTCAGATCTTTTAGTGGGTTCTTTTTCTCTCCACCAGCTATCAAGTTTCTCTCCTGTGGGACTCTTTCTCCTTAGGGGGCTGTTTCTTAGCTGCTTATCCCTTTCACACATCAGCAAAAGTGCAGGCAGCCATCAGGCAGGAAGATTACTGCCAGAGGATCACAGTCTTAGACAGCTTTACCCTTTTTATCATAAGTTTTTTCAGTGTGCTCATTGTTTAAAATACCACCATAGATTTTTAGCTGTCAGCCTCTATTACCCAGCTAAATTTTTTCCCTTATATCCACACTGAAAATTAAGTCTGGGGAAGGGAGAAGAAGGGCCTTCATATTTATCTTTCTCTTATACTTAGAAAACTCAAGTTAAAACATGTATATTCAGGTTGTATCAAAAATTAATAAGATAAAAAAGAAAGGTTCATAGGTAATTTCAATTCTGATTAGTATATAATAGGAACATAGTACAGGTTGGCTTACTGGATATATTTTTGCAACTGTAGAAGGTCTTGGAGAAACTTAGGATTGCTACAATAAATTCTAACACTGAATCATTCAGCAAGGAAAATTAGTGCACGTACATGGGCAACTGATGAGATTTAGGTAGGGAATTTGGTTGTTGACTGATCTTATCCATCCTAGAAATAAAATGAAAGTTGATAAAGTTTGTAATAGGATTGGTTTGTCTTACTCATAAATTGTCGATACAAAAGGACATGTAACAAAATTTTTTCTTAAAGGGAAGAAGTTACCTCTCATGCATTAGCTTCCTAAGGGGCTGTTTCAAACCTAATATGTAATGAACATGTTGCAGTGAATGTAGTTGGATATGGCTTTGAGAGTTTGTTAGATTTGAGTTCTGGTTGTAGCTGGCACAAATCCCAAATTCCCTGCAGATAAACAGAAAATATGGTTTCTTAGGATACCTAAGTTAAAATTATTTTACCTTCAGAATTAAGATCTTGCTGTTTAAATGTGCTTATCAACTTTTCACTTTATAACAAGTAGCACTTACTAAGAATATTGGCACCTTCACTCCTGCTGTAACCATAGACAAAACAAGACATCTCTGTGTAAGGTCAGCCTCCTTTATTTTTTTCCCCCGTTAACTCTTCAGTATTTGGCTCATTTATTTAAGGGTTTTTTTTCATTACTTTTTGATTGAGATTTCACCTTTCACTCACCAACCTAAAATTGAGAGCTCATCCACAGAGTCACAGCACACACCTTTTCATCCCTTTTCATGATGAGTCTATAACATTACACTTAATTCATTCCTTCTTTTTTAATCTCATGAAAAACCAGTGCCAATGCAGCATTAATGTTGTAGAGTCAAGTACTCAAAATAGGTCAGTCAGATATGTTGAGAGCTCTTCCTGTCCTCTGTGTATGCAGAAATTATCTCACTAGTGTTAAATGCCATGTAAATATCATGCAGTTGTAATATATAATGGGCTGCATCTATTTCACTTTGCTTTCATTAAGATCCTTGTGCTGTGGATGTTCCACTAGTAGAAGAAAATTATTTCGTTCGTCTTTGTTACAATCAGAATTATCGAACAGCTCTTCCCAAGAGAGAATCACTGTCAAAACCATGAAATGTTTTATGAACTTTTGCCAGCAGAAGTCAGCTTGCTCTGTTTCTAGTTTGAGATGGGAATCTGTGCAATTGACCTTGACTCTGTCCTTTCTGTAAACGATAGCAGATAAAAACTTCTGCTTCTGATTTGGAGACCTAAGTGTCTAGAGTCCCTTTTAAAAGGGAAATTCTACCCAGACAGACAAAAGTCTAAGGAAGAAAATTCAGTGTCTTATAAAAGTAGCTGAGACTTAGAATAAAACATGGTGTTTTATGTGAAGTAATCCATATGCTCTTAAAAGATGTTGGAACAGAACTGTCTGGGGTGGGTTTATCTATTTCATGTATTTGCAAAGACTTCATTCCTTTAGAGGTTAATATGTTTATATTGTATTTTGTCATGTTCCTCTCTGCAATGGAAGAGGCAATAATCCTTGTGGTTACAGAAAGAACAAGGGTCTTGTCTTACCCAAGGTCAAAGAAGAAATTTGTGAACTGTGCCTTGTAGTGTTTCAACTGCTTTGCTCTGCCTTAGCACAAGCCACAGCATATGGCAGAGAATCTGTACAGTAGGTTTTTGCAAGTGAAAGAACAGAGAAAACTCTTGGGAGACTGGAACGTCTGATGCTGAGGCAATCACAGATTTTGTGGAACATGCAGGCTTTTTTTATTCTCTTCATGAATTAAATTTAGAATGCTGTATATAGTTCCGTACTTCTCACATATACATCTAAGTATATTGAGCAGCATGCTTTAACTACTCTCCTTTAACTTATGGGAATCCATATTTTATTGGAAATCCTGATACTGTGTATGAGGTTTCCATGTTTCCATTCCTCCCTTGTTGTCTGTGGGACTTCAAGGGTGCTGGACACCAGAGAGGGTTTGAGTGCCGAATGATGCAAAGGAGGTTCACTTCAGAAGTGTGGTTCTGGCTCTGCAGGATGGTCCAATACCATGGGGAATTGAGGTGTGGCAGGGAATGAAGGCAGTGAGGTCACGGCAGAGGTCACAGTGCCCAGTTCTCTGCACCTGCATGGCTCAGCTTTTGCATGGGGACAAAAACATCCCCTCCAAATCTCTGTCTGCATGCTGCCTTGTAATGTACTGAGGAAGAGCTGGCTTTATGCACATGGAAAGCTATTGGTTTTCATATATACCAATGACAAGATAAAGGGTTTCCCATATTTATTTTATAGTGTGTTGTTACTTGCAGTGATGCAGAGTGGGTCCTTTGAGGAGAAGGGAGTGGGGAAGGTAAGGGGATGCTGGATACTGTTTGGGTTTGTGCTTTTTGGGCTGGGAGTAAAAACTTCAGCATAAAAATTAATCTGCATGTTTATTCATTTTCAGGTTGATTTTTTTTTTCTTCATAGAGCAAAGGTTAAATAATGTATTTGTATGGTAAATGTCATAATTTCTCAGCTGGCTTGGTTGAATAGTCAATAATTATTCTCTGTGTTGCTTGTGACCATATTGATATTTTATTCAAAAGCCATTGAAATAAGCCCAAGGGGGAAAGTTGCTATTTTTGTTTTGTTACTCTTTTGCATAGGCCACATGCACAGTGCTGCTCTTCATATTTGAAATCCCTTTCAAAGATATTTCAACTCAAAACACACAATAGAACTACAGGATCCAGTGATTAGGGCAGTAATGATATTGTGGATTTAGGTGCTGACAAAGCCTAACATAATCTGTTTTAATTAACTAATTTTCTTTTTCTTTCAGTAATATGGTTATAATCATACTCAAGGACCTTGTACCAGCTTTCTTCCTTTTATATTAAAGTAAAAAAAAGAGGCAAGTTTTAGCATATGTACAATAAAAAAACACTACCATATCCTTTAGAAATAACAGTCATGAGAAAAATGTGTCTACCCTACACTTTTTAATCCTCTAAAGATGTATGTGTGTGCTTCAGTGGGTCTTTCCACATGCATAAAGCAAACAGGGTACAGCCTCTAAGAGCAAATTTCAAAGGTCAAGAGAACGATAAAACCCAAATCCCCAGTACCTTGAATATGATGTGTACTTTTTTTTCAAAATGGACATGGGATTTAACTGTGGTGTGAGCAACGGGTCACCAGAGGTCATTTTGTGTTTTATAATAGCAGCAATGGGTGAGATAAGCTTAGAAAACTTTGTAAAAGGATGGAAATTAAGAACCAGTAGCATAATTGACAATGGGCTCCACATGTAATAGGGCACACAGAGAATGGGGAGTTTTCTGTGGGAACCCAGCCTTTCTACAGGATCCATGTTCCATGTGAGTTTGTCTTGTCTTTACGTTCTGAGAAGATCTTTTTTTTCCATAATTTTTATTGAACAAGTGGTCTGCATCTAAACAGGTTACTATGTTACTTTTCAGCGCTATGGTCAAATTTCTCTCAGTAGAGGTTGTGTATTTTTTGTAATATGAATGCTTGGTGAAATTCACCAAGTTCTGTAGTCTTAATCCTCAAATGGATTATCCAGGAATATCCATGGCAGTTTATATTTTGGTTTTTAGCAGAAACATTTTCTTGGCTGCTCATTAAATGAGGAATCCTCTCCCAAGAGTATTTATTTCAACAGACTGTAATTGAGGTGATGTACTTCACAAGGAATATATGAATATATGTGAATAAAGAGAGACTTATCATTTCAGTCACACTTTAGTTTACCTTGGGAAGTTAGTTTCTGTATGGAAATACATGTGTGCACCAGCTGGTGCAAATCCTTGAGTGAAGGAGAAGGAATTTGCAGTTCTTCTCTCTTTCTACACTTTGAATTTCTACAGCTTTCTGTTATGTGAGAGCCCAAGTGCTTTGCAGTGTTTGGCTACAGCCACCTCCTGCCTCAGGCCCTTTTCAGTGCTCCTTGTGTGGAGAGGATCTCGGCTGTGCAAAGGCAAAGCAGTGCCTCACTTTGTGCTTAGCACAATAGTGAGGTTAAACCAAGGCAACCACGAGGAGACCTTCACAGTCTGCAGAGAAAGACAGATTATGTTGCTGTTTGTAAGAAGGTGATTTTGAAATAAAGCCAATGTGGAAGATTAGAGAACAGAAAAATGCTGAACTGATTATATTTACAGATGTTGGAAACAAAAAAATGGTGGAATCCAATACAGAAATAAATATTCAAAGGGTGTAAACAAAGAACAAAGGTGTCTAAGAAATGGAGTACAGTTAATCAATAAGTACTTATTTAAACACACACTGTACAAAGTAAACAAAAGGCAAAGACAGTATTGATCAGCATGTGTTGAAAACTGGTGGCAGGTATTAATCTGAATGTACAAAAGACTTAAATCTTCACATAGGTGTTTCAGCAAGATAATATTTTCTGGTCTCTGAATTGCTTTTATCTTGGTAAGACTTATTCTAAAGCATCTTTAACAAGACACTGGTCAGTATTCAGGACTGACAAAAGAGCATAGCTGCATCAAACTCACAATTTCTAAAAAAAAATAGCAAAGGAAAAAAAAAGTATTTAATGAGGACTTCCCTTGAATCCCACATGTTGGCTTACTACCTGAAAAATGTGGGTGAAAATACTGGTTTGTATGCTGTGTGTTTGGAGAAGCTGATCTTAAAAAACATCAATCTGTTTAGCAGGTTAGCACTTTGAACTAGAAAAGTGGTTGAAATAATAAACGTAGAATATAACACTTAAGGAGCTGTTGATGAATTGAATTTGTGAATCTCCAGTTGCTTATCAGCTCCTGTCTGCTGTCATGAATGAGTGTTTTCTCTTATTTCCTTAGCTGTTTTTCTTTTTTTTTTACTTTCCTTCTGTTCCTGTTTTAAATTAGAGTATTATGAGGTTTATAAAGAAAATTTGTTTGTTTAAAAACAGACACTTGTTAAGGCAATACCTGGTGCTTTGTAGCAAAATAGTCATTGGGTTCCGTGCAAGTTCATAGAGTTAATTTTTTACTCTGGCATGTTCTGCATCAGCTTCAGGACATGGGAGTAAGGGTCTAATCACCACTCAGATCAAAAAAACTTTACATTCTTGGGGTAGCTAAAGAAGACCTCTGACTCATGTGGGACATTGCAAGAGCTCAGATGGTTCTTTCCTTAAGCCAGAAAAACTCCACAGTTATAGGCTCTTAATGCAAGTGATGGCAGAATCTTTGTTAATCGACAAAGAGCATGTAGGGCAGAGAAAGGATTAAACTCTCCTGATTGTCATTATTATGTATCTCTCAGAGTGCATTGGGGCCATCTCCTAAAACCTCCAGAGGAGGCCACAACTGCATGAACCTTATCTAGACGAGAGGTTGTGAGAAGCGTCCATTTTGTGGAGGAACTGGCCAGCCCAGAGCTCCAAGCCTCTCGTATCCACCCTTGATGGGTGAAACCCGAGGTGCTGAAGCCCCTTTCAGTGGGTGCTGTTTGCTGTGCTGTGCTAACCGTGCCTTTTGCTGTCCACAGAGAGCGAGGAGGTTTACCAGCGCCAGGTGCTGTCCATTGCCTGCATCGTCTTTGGCATCGTCGTGGTGGGCATGCTTTGTGCAGCGTTCTACTTCAAAACAAAGTAAGAGCCTGCCTCTGCCGTGCTTGGGCTTTGGCTGCTGGCCTTCCCACAGCCTCAGAGTTCCTCAGCTTCTCCCCTCGGTTGGAAGTTGCTTTTATCTCTGGTCAGCCTACAGCAGTTTCCCATGGCTACACTAAATCCCTCCAAAAAGCAAACAGGAGTAATACGTGTTCTTCTCTCTGTTTTCTGACATCAGGAAAGAATAGATTATGTCATTTCCAGTTCTTTTTTTTTTTCTTTTTTTTTTTGACAGTAATAATTTTGTGTCTTTTACTATCAGTGCAATAATTACTTTGCTCTTCTGAAAATGACAGTTTAAACATACCATCTCCTTTTTGCATTCCATTTCACATCCCTGAATGTCCTTTTTCTTTCTCTATGCTGAGAACAAAAGTAAAGTTAGAAATGCAGAAACAAGTTCTCTGCCTATAGCTAATACAGCAACCTATTGGTGATGCATATGAATACCTATAACACAGAGGCACTTGGACTTATCCAAGAAGTGAAATCATCTCTACTAAACTATTTTCAAGTGAAATACTATCTAGTCTATTCTTTCATCTTCCCAACTGAATATTATTTTATAATATTCATTGTTATGTGTATATTTTGAGTTACAAAAACCTCATAGTAGTTACATGATGCGCTTGTCAGTGCTGCTGTATCTATAAATATGTTCTGTAGATGTCATCCTTCATTCCTGTTCCAGCTGGAGTTAATGAGAGAACACAAATCAATATAAAAAGTACCTACATGAGGGTAGTCAGGGTGGCTGAGCATCACAAATGTGAAGGTTGGAGCTATTTAAAAGTTTGGATGTTTATCTGAATCCCCCTTTCTAGAGTTTATTTTAATGTCTAGGAAATCTAGTGAGGATTGGGGTTTATTTAGAAAAAAAAATGGAATTGACATTTCTACCAGGGAAAAAAGTCACCACTAGGTGTTTTTTCCCCTTTTTCTTTCCCTCAGACTGCAGGGGTAGGTCATGTGCGATTTGAGTGAATATTTGAATTGGTTCACATTTTTTCAAAGTACTCCTAATTATTTTAATACCTTGAGGGATTTTGTTTAATTGTTCTTTGGACATCCAGCGTGACAGGGATGCTGGCTGGGAAGCACAGACTGGCAGGACAGTTCCTCTCTGCAAACTCCTCTGTTGTCGTGCAAATTGTGAGCAGAGACAGCTACTTTGGCACTGCATTAGAAATGTCATTATGCATTTTAGATCTGCAGATCTTAGAAGAAAGAGTGAATGAGAATCTCCCTGGAAAGCTTGAGGGTTTTGCTAATGAAAAGAGTTTCAGAAAAGGCAGAATGGGACTGTCAGCAGGAAGAACATGCAGTCCATGACTGAGCATACCGTGCATAAAATGCCCCTCTGTTATCCACAGTGCTCCTCTTGGTCTTGCACTGCATGGTGAGAGCTGGGCTGGAACAGCCTGCAAAACACCCTGGCTTTGATGAGGTGATCTTAGGGAGAGATAAGTCTGAAAATAATGAGTGGAAGTAGCACTTGAAAGAGGAATTGACAGGACAGTAGTGTGTCATAGCTCAGGAGCAGGTGGGGGTTTTGGGTTTGGGGCTCTCTCTGCCTTATAAACATGAGAGTTACTGAGAAGAGTTGAAGTGGGCTGGTGCCAGACTCTGGGAACAGAAGTTTGGTGAGTAATGAGAAAATGAGCACCCCTGGTTCAGGTGAGAGGCCTCAGACAATGTATGAGTTGAGTAATGGAAGGAGGCTGATCGATCCCTAACACCCTGGCTGTGGCTCCTTCTGGAGCTGTCCAAAGAGTAAATAAAAGAGTCTAGACTCATAGGGTCACATAAAGGCCAGCTAAAATTGTAAATGGAACATTGGCCAGGGTGTAAAATCCAAAAATGTAACGTGACTCAGTCTTATATGTTAGCTTTTAGTCAGCAGATTTTTGGGAGCTTCTTTATCAGGCATAATACCCTGACTATGCCTAAGAATTATCAAAGCATTCCTCCTGCATGGGGGTTATCTTGGGGTTTCATTTGGTGTACAAAGATTTAGAATATTGCTAACAGATACAGAAACTCTAAATAGTACATCCATTAAGAGAGAAGTTTCCATGAAGATTCTGACCCTCACTTCCTTAGTCTGACAATTCTATAATACCAGCTGCTAGAAACAGACATTTCCCATTGAATTAAAAGTCCTTTTTCAAAATAGATTCAATCTGAGAAAGTTTAGGACTATAATTAAACTCTGTGCCCTTCCAATTATTCCTTTTGGGTTAATCAAGAAAGTGCTGGAAGTGTTAGCAACAGATGAAGAGTACAGTAATGGTCTGCCCTTTACAGCTTAGACTTTTACAAATGACTAGTGACTTTAATTTCTTGCTGAAGTAAGGACACTTCATTGCCAAATAACTCTAAAAGCAGAACACATAAGGCCCATTTGTTTTGAAAACAAAAATTATAAAATAAATTTATTAATCAGCAAGTAACTTTGAATTATTAATAGTTCCTAGTTTTATAGCTGTGCATCCTACAGTTTGGCAAAATGAATATGCATAAACCTAATATTAATGTTAGGTTGCATGAACATAAAAGGAAATTAATGAGTGGATTGTTTTTCTCAGCAAATTACCTTCAGGAATTTCAATTGTAATGTTAAAGATTGCAGTAGAGAAGCTGGATGTTCCAGTTTACTTACACATGTTTATATACATAGAAAAAACTCTATTTTTCTAAATAAATTGAAAAATTTTGCTATTTTCCTGATTAAATTCTCATTTTGAGTGTATGGGAGAGATTCCCCAAGTCTACTGCTGTGATCACATTTCATTGTCATTGTTCATATCTTATATGAATTCTCCACTCAGAAAATTCCTCAATGTTCTGTAACCATTTTGGAGACCAATGTGCAATAGGCTGGTTTTCCAGCAGGACATAGAAATAGATATATTCATTTCCTCAGTGTATGTAATTTAGCTGGTCAGAAAAGAGTTGTTAATGAAAAAACTCAAAAGTTGGTGTTTTTGTGAATCTTCCCTGGAATTTTATGAGAAGATAAAGAGCTCGTTTAGACCTTTTTATAAATTAAATTCTTCAATTTCATTGGATTCAAAAATTAGTAGATCTTAAAAAGATTTTTAAAAGAGGTGTTTCAGACTCAACTGAGTAATTTAATTTTACACCATAATCCTTCAGATTGTATATCTAGTCAGATCATTCCAATATTAACTATACAAGTTTTGGATAAGGAGAGTTTTGAAACTTTGTGTGCTTGAGAAATTATTTCCTCACCTACCCCTATTCATAAATTTTGCTAATTATGAGTTCCTAGCAATGCTCAAAACATGCCGCTAATATTTGTAACATGCTTGCAATATAAATTCACTCTTTTTCATTTGCTTCAAAATAGGATGCAAGCAGAAAGCCCAAGAGGAACTTGTAGAGTTCTAGATTTGTTATGGCTTATGACCTGTACTCAGGAAACGAGGTATAACAAAAACTTCTGAGCAGGTACTTAGAATTTGTTGAATTTAAGCCAATGTCTATATTGTGTCCTGCTGAACCAAAGCTAAAGGACTCAAAATTATTAAAAACTGTATTATTTAAATTGAATACCTGAACTGTGGTGCTTCTCACCACTTATTTTCATATTGAGGGAACTTGTCCTCTCCCACAGGCCCCTCCACTGAACACATAAGTAAGTAATTTTCCTCTGGCTCCTTATACCTTCCTGCAGTAGACACAGATTCCACTGTGAATAAGAAATTAAAATTACTTCTATACTTCATTCATTGTCGAATTCACTGCCTGGCTCAAGTAAGATCCTATCAAGCTTGATGATGTCATAAGGCTGTCCACAGTCAAACCAGCCAGAAGTGCTTCAAAATGTTGCTGGAGCTTCTTTGCTAAAATTTAAATTTCTTTATGAAAAGGCCATATTTTCTTTATCTCTTATCAACACTTGGCTGAAATCACTTCCTTCTGAAATTTGGCTGGTCACTGGTAGGTGTCCAAAACCTGCTGGTGGCATAAGGAAATGCTGCTACTGGCAAGTCCTTGAGGTTGGTGGGTGGTTTCCAAGGCCATTGTAGGTTCACTGATGGAGATGCATCTTCTGGGGAGAGAAAGGAAGCAGGGAAGGAAGGAAAGAATTAAAATGGTATTGTGAAGTTTTTGCTCGTGATTGTTTAAAACTGATTATCCCAGACAATGTACCTTATCCAGGAAAAAAAAAAAAAAAAAAAGACTGATAAAAGGCCTTAAACATATTTTGACAACAGTTTTTGCCCAGCTGAGATATCTTTTTGCAGAAAATAAAAGTAATATTTAAAGTTTGCTGTCTCATATCCTCTATCGTGTACAGAACTTAAAAACTCTTTGTCACTCCCACTCAACAGAGTGTGGCAGAAACAGAAAGTCTTTGTTAACAATATAGTTATCTCCTGAATAATGCAAGGGATTCATCTAGTGCTATTCCTAGCTGTGACATGCTGGATTACAGTATAATAAGTCACAAACACGGCCTCAGAGGCCATACTGATGGTTTTTTCCAGGTTTAAGAATATAAGCAGAAGCTGTTCTGTACAAGATGGGTTATAGGTCAAGTCTAAGCAGCCAGCAGAAATCTTTGATTCTTCATCAGTTTTATAGCCAGAAGTGACTAATGCCTTTCTGATTTGCCAAAATCTTTTTTCCCAAATCAGAGCAAAATGCTTTTTTATTATTCAGACTCACTTGCAAGCTACTGTTAAATGTGCAGCAGATGATCTTACAAAATTCTGCACTAACACAACGAGCACACTATTATAGTAACCTGGGAAAAGAAGATATTTTAAAACAGAAGAGGGTTTTTTTTTTTTCCCCCTTTGTTAAGCCTTGCCAGGAAACAACTGCTGCACTGAAATATCAGACATTAGTGAATTAGCTCAGCTGGCTCATCTAATATGGTGAAGTTTTGAACAAAGGGAGCTCTGGCTATAAAAGTATCATGGCTATAGCAGAAGATCAAGCGAGCTCTTTCTTACATGAATTTTATTTCTCTCTGCAGGAAACAAACAAAGCAAATTCATGAACAGCTGAAAGAAACACAGAATAGGAAAACCTACAGCCTAAATGCTTCCAGCATGATGGCAAAGTCGGACTGCATGGCACAAAGCCAGGTCCAGCTGCAAAATGTAAGTAATCCTGCCAGCTACAGCACTTAATAGCCTGGCTGAGTTCCTGCTGCTGATGGCAGCACATGGTCATGCTGCTATTAACATCTGAGCAATGGGAACCACAATTCTCACCTCTTCCATAAAATGTTTTCTATCGGGCTTCTTAATTTTTTCTTTTTTTTTTTTTTTTTTGTTTTTTTTTGCTGAAGTTATTTCAATGGATCCTGGCACATTTTGTTCATGTAGCAGACTTTGCTGAGCCCCCCCAGCTCTGCATTCAACAGTGGAAATAACTGTTATAACTTCTAGAAATTCCTGACCTCATACCTGTCTGTATGTGTAGTAGGGTTCCTTGAACTTAAATGATGACAGGTCTTCCAATAAGTTATGAAACTGCATGAAAAAACACTGAGATTTGTCACAGTTAATTCAGAGTAAATTCAAAATCTAGAACTAAATTTGCACATGTAAATAAATGCCCCAGGGAAGACCATGCAGATGGTCTCATTTTTCTGGGATTTTAGTTAAAGGTACTTTAGTTTACAGAAAGAAATTAGTCTTTTCAAACTAAATTTGAAATATATGTAGTCATTTTCTGAATATAATTATATATGTAAGTCATAACAATCTCACAGTCATAAAATATGTAAAGCCTGTTTGAAATAAGGAACTTGAAGACAACCAATTTATTTGGCCCTGGTATTTTTTTAGCAAGGTATTTTCCAGCACATGTCGTTCTCTTTCCTCTGGTCACACACAGTCAGTGCTGTCTTGCTTTGAACAAAGCCTTTGGAGGAAGGATCCTGGTAGCAATATAATAGGAAAATATAAAAGATGTATTAAAACCTTCCTAAATTATTAACTCCTTAAAAAAAAAAAAAGTATCTTTGTGGTGCTTAAAGGGATGACTACCTTATTTGCCAGATTCCATCAAAATAGAGGGAGTTTAGCAAAAGTGAGCACTCATGGCCACTTAACCAAAGATTTCTCAACTCCTAGTTTACATTAAATTAATTTAGAGATAAATATAAGCCCTTTTTAACCCATTTAGAGTAAGCAGAGTCTCCCTGCTAGGACAGAGAGGTTGTCAGAGCATTGCTTGTATTCACTAAAGTTGTGTTTTGTAGGAACACCACTGTGGTGCTCCTATATATGCTCATGATACGCTTTGTAATTCAGGAAAAATATGCTCTTTCCAGAAGGAAGACAGTTCCACTAAATTGGCATAATCACAGTCTGGGGTACCTTGTGCAGTTTTTTTCTCTCACTTTCAGTTCATTCAGTCTTATATTATTACTAGCCCCTAAAAAAAAAGCTTTTGGGAATGTTGTTGGGTTGTAAAAGTTGGGTTGTTGGGTTGCAAAAGGTGAGGTTCATGATCCCTTTGTTCTGTCCTGTGAAATAAGCCTTGGTTAACACTGTGTTCTTTGCCTTTTTCTCGCTGTAATTCAGTGCAATATTTTGTCATTTTATTTTGCCACAACATAGCCATAATGACTGAAGCAGCACTTTGTAGGTTCTGGACACAGAGATTGAAAACCATCATTATATTTACTATTTGAATCCAGATTTGCTTTTCAGTCTTTAATGCTGTTCAGCCTGACATTATGAGTCCTGGTAATTAACACACCACTTTCTTGCTCCTGTGGCTGTTTGCAGGCAAGTGTTTTCTCCTTGCCATTAATGCATTCTCCCTTTGGGAAGATAGTGAGGAAGGAAAACAGAATGACCTTGTGCAGGATATAGTGTAACAGTGCAGGCTAATGATAATGGTTTCTATTGTCAGGGAGATTTTAGTGCAGGAATGCATGCAGGCAGCTCATGAAATGTTTACAAAACTTGCCACACTGGAGGGGGGAAAAAGGGGCAGGGGTATGATGAGGCAGAAGAAAAGAGACTTTGGGAAGGTATTTTGTAGGAATGACTGAGTGACCCCCCCCTCAGAGAGCAGAGATCTGCCTCGGGCATATCTGCTGGGTGGAAAGGGGATTGGGCAGCAGCCTGGGTGTGATCCCTCTGCCATTCCCACTGCATGGGCCTGGGGAGAAATCCTAGTTCTCTTCATTTCCAGGAGCTAATAAATAAACTTAAAGAAATTAGGGCACTTGTTTTCTGGAGACTACTCCTTCAGTCTGGCGTTTTGGTTTATGTAATCCTGGGAATTGTTTCTTTTCCCACTCCGCGTGCTCCTCCTACCAGCAAGAGAGTTTTCCCATTTATGTCACTTTTCTGTCTTTCCCTAGAAGATTCTCTAGATTTTTCTCTTGTCTCTTATGAATAGACCTGGTGATGCTTTCAGGCTTTTAACACAGCTCTTTCTTCCTCCATGGAGAGGAATGCTTTTGAGAAGAGAAGACCTGAGAAGAGTTGCATAAAGTTCCTTATTCTTGATGACTATTCTGAAAGAACCATCACCTTTTGACCCAGAGGCTGCTATGTTTAGTAAAGGGTCCATCTTACCTTTCCAAAAGTGTTGCTTTAGAAAGAGATTTAACTTATTTCCCAAGACCCAGGGTACAGCAGGCAGAGTTTCTATTGGTTTGTGCCTATCAAGAGCTTGACCAATCTCGGTGAAGTCATTTTTCCTCCCACACTCAGATGTACTACATCTCCTCCACTCCCTGCTTCTGCTCAGTTGTGATTCTGAAAAGTAAAATAAAAGGTTGGATTTTGTCAGGACAGCTGTGTTCTCTCTGAACTCCTGCTGCTCATCACTGCTAATTGTGCTCACTTGTAGCAAGTCTTCTCTTTGGTAGCACTTTCATTATTTTGTTAGAGATACAAATTAGATGGGAAATGCTGTGCCCTGTAAGAAGGATTCATAAATATCTGTTTGAACATAACTCCTAGGATTTCCTCAATCTCCTCCAAGTCCAGTCCTTTTCCCAAGCATTCTGGCAGCAATACATTTGATTTCTTGCTAGGGTTTCTAGCCTCTTGGATTTAAAGACTAATGCAGTGGTAATCTTGCTATATTCTTCAGCCAGGAAGAGATAAATGTGCCAGCTTTTAATGCAGGATCTTTGAGGTACACAGGAGATTCCTATTAATTTCACCTAATGCATGAAACCTAGAGCTTCCCAAGTATTAGGTGCCCTTTCCCAGGGATCATGCTCCTTCCAAGAGGTATTTAAAGGGCTACAGCAAACATCTAGCTCTGCATATAGTCAAAAGGAAGGAAATTGTCATTCTCCCCCTCCTAGAAAAGCAAGTGCTTGGTGCACCCTCACAGACCATGCAGGTGGCAGGAGGAGGTGGGGTGGCTCCTGATTCCTACCTGCTTTTTCCACATACAGTAGAGGCTTTCTTTAAATTCTCTCAACTTGATAAATATATGATGGGGAAAAAAAGCAAAAATGAAAAAAAAAGAGTCAGCTGAAACCTTGACATTCCTTTGGTGATTCTGAGAATTGCTGTGGCTTTTTAAAGTGGCCTCATGGTTTTTAATACCTTCTCCCATGATACCAAGGGGATCTATTAATTTCCCATCACATTCCCTCTGAGGTGGTTAATATGCTTTTCATGCTGTACAGTGCGGTTTCAATTTTCACAACACTTGTTTCTAGTAGCTGGCAATCACTAGCTCCAGGTTTCTGAAATTCTTAAAACAAGAGACAAACAATGGTCTTTTTGCATCTTGTTGCTTTTTATTGATAGTAGAAGGAAATAAAATCTTTTCAGTCACTGTGACAGAAATGTAATTAATATATGTCAAGCAAG
Organism: Rhipidura dahli; assembly: GCA_013399225.1. Classification (NCBI taxonomy): domain Eukaryota; kingdom Metazoa; phylum Chordata; class Aves; order Passeriformes; family Rhipiduridae; genus Rhipidura; species Rhipidura dahli. The sequence continues at coordinate 63,146 of VXAC01003606.1, forward strand.
AGATACAGTTAAATCTTTTAAAGGATTGCTCTTTTAAAGGTTTTACCTGAATTACCATTTGATATATCAGCTAAGATCAAGAGCAAATTTCCCATTTCTATATCACATGAATACTTGGGAAGAGCTGTCAGAATAAACAAACCTGAATTTACTGTCCTCTGTCTAGAGCCAGTTGGCAGCAGAACACACAGAGCATAGGGGAACAGTGAGGATGTTAAATGTACCACCTGATGAGATCTTGTGCAAGCTCAGCCCACCCAGAAAAATCCCTGGCTCTTTTCCTCCTTGGGGCAGCCTCTCTGAATGCCATTTAAAGCTGACCCCTCTGCCTCCTCAGTTCTTTCTGAAGGGGGAATCCCCACATCACCTCTCTTCCAATGCCATCTGAATTTCTGGACCTTTTACTATTTTGGGGAAACTGCTGAGGGGGAAGAGCTAAGTAAAGTCCAGGAGAAGGATGGGTGTTTTGGTTTGCATAACACCAGGATAACAGTGTCAAGCTACTCTGTAGCATTTGTTATCCTTGAATCCTACATTTTAGAACAAGGAATTCAAGGCCTGGAGAATAGGAATTATGTGCACACAGTAATGCAGCAGCTCAGTGACAGAGGCTGATTTCTTGTCTCCTGGCTTGGATTCACTTAGCATTAAGTAGCACGGTGTCGAATTTTTATTGTCAGAGAGTTGAGTAATTGTACATAATAGATGGTTTTCTCCGGGAAACCATGAAAAATTGAAAATCTGCAAATTTTTTTTTAAAGCTATCTTTATTCTTTAATTTATTTAGCCATATGCCTCAGTGTTTTTCAGTAATTGCTCAAACAAGAACAGATAATTAACCAAGAAGGCAATGAAAGCATTAAGAAAAAACCCGAATACAGATAAGCCTTCAGTGATGCTTTCAACCTACTGGAACAACCCTTTGAAAGGGTTTCACAGCTCATTCTCCATCATGGCTGAGTATTCAGCAGCTCCCAAGCGTCAGAGGCTTCCACAGAGCTCAGCCCAGGTGAGAACAGAGCTGTGGGAGCAGCAGGATGAGCTCTGCCAGGATACAGCTGGGGAATGATTCCCATATTGTACCTCTGGGGGCACCTACTGATACTGCTGCAAGCTCTTCCCAAGAGTATGAAGTGTTTTTCTCCAGAGGAGGTCTCAGAGAAGGGATATGGTCTTTAGAATTAGGCTAAAGGAGAATAAACCCAAGTGTGTTTAAATACTTCAAAATGCATGAATGACATGGTACATGCAGATATGGTCACTTACATTGTTCAAATTCCCTGTAAATTCACAGCCTCAATTTAAACTGTAATTCACATTTTCATTGAATGATGAATGTATGACTATTACAGGAATTGTGTATTAAGTGGTGTATCTGAAAAGGGGAAAAATGTTTGGCTGAAGGAAAAAACACCCTTTTCAGGCTGTGCCTGAGCAGTGCTGGGTGCTGGACTTTCAGTACAGTTTGCTAATCAGCATCAGAGCAGCTTCTGGGGTCCTGGTGTTCCTCAGCTGTGGGGAAAGGCTGTGTGTACCACTGCTCCAGCCCACATCCACCTGAAACGTGGATGTAGCAAAAGGCATGGCTTATCTCTGCTCTTCAGTATTTGCTTCATACTCCTGGTCTTATAGGCCATTCAGGCCTTCAATTTTCTGTCGTAAACAAACTCAAAAAAAGGGCAGAAATAGCTTCCTAGCACTAGCAAGCCATTCTTTACATAGCTCAAATTGATTTATTCAGGTCAGAAATCAAAGCCAGTTTCATTTCTGCAGCTGGCAGGATAACTATTAAAGTTTAAAACCTTCACCGACGTGAGTACCTTAAAAATCATATTTCTGTCTGAATATTTTATCTACAACATTTACAAGTGACATCTAAGATCATGGTAGCTGAAGGAAATGGGAGTGGAAAATGTTTCTCCTTATTATTTCAGTTGTGTTTACTTCATGCATGCAGCACCTTTTTGCATTTTGCCCCTCACAGCTTTGCTTTCAGAAGCACGAAAGCAATGAGTTTGACCCTGTTTGCACGGGTGTTTCACTCAACAGAGAGAGGGAGAAGAGCAGTGCAGAAAAATGCCAAGATTTTATCTGTAGAAATTGGCCATAAGAGGTCTGACTGGCTCGGCCAAAAGTACATGGAACCTGTTTTTAAAAGACAATATTCTTGCATGACTTTCCTTTTTGATCTTGCTGAAGTCCACAGAAATGTAGATAAGAATAAGTGAGAGTCAGAAAATAATAGTCTGTTGTTTTAAGGAGTTCTTGGTCTTTTGTTAGACAAAACCAATAATTATGAAGAACTGTATTTTGCTTACTGTCTTTGTTTACTATCTTCTCCATGAGTTTTTATGCTATTGTATCATAGCAAGGCATTTTCCACCACTGTGATGTTTTTCTATTATTTTGTATTTTCTGTCTAAAATATGTCATCATGTAATCATTCCCACAATACCAATCTGTTTTAATGGTAACATGGTGTCTAGTACTAAAAATACACGGAAAAAGGAAAACAGACCTATTAGTTTTAGTGCAGGTCCTTTTGATGCAAAATAAAAAACCTGAAAAATACTTTATTTTTCATACCTGAACTGTGAGTTAACCTCTCATAACTCTGAGATATTGCCCAGTAACCACTAACAACATGGAATCTTCTTACAAGCCCAAGCACAGCTTTTGCCATACTTTGACTTTATGGCTCCATTCAGGTTCAGAGACTCTTCTCTTTTTTTCTGAAATTGCAGTTGAATCACAAGGCAAGAACAAATCTGTTCTTGTTCATGTCTGGTGTCTGCTTTGCAGCCCTTTGTGTCTCACTCCGTGCCCAGAGACTGCCCTACGCCTACACCTGCCACAAGAAGAATTATGTTTACACTGTTCTTACTAGCACAGATACACTCAGGTCAAAAGTTTCAGACTGGTTCAGAAAGATATCTGGCTCTGTGGACAGGATTCAAATATTTTTCTTACTTATCTGATGACACAAGTGCTGTTTCAGTTTGGTTTTCATAGTTGCACATGCTGATGGTGAATGCAGAGTTTGACCGAAATCGCCAAAGGACCCAAGAAGTTGCTGACTGTCCTCTGAGATGTGTTCTGTGATCTCAGTCTCTGCATGGATAGCCACAAAAAAAGACTTCTAGTCAAAGGGATCATTTTTCCCATCAGTATGGGCATATCAGTCTGTGATTTTGCTGCTAATGCTGATACCAGTGTTTTGATGTGCAGAATGTAATGGGGATAATGAATACTAGCCCTTTCTGCTGTGTAAACAATACTGAATGAATGTGTTACTTGCAATGCCTCATTTTGATTTAAAAATGCACTAGAGCACTTCTTAACCTGCTCTGATATGAATTCAGAGTGAATAGCATCAACAATGTACTTTGTCTTGTGAGTATTAATTAATTTTATTCTCTCTGCTACAGTATTCAAAACCAGATAGGCATCCGGGGCCTATTCTGCACAAAGTTATGGAGTCTAGTTTTTCAGGCCCTCAGTCTTTCCCAGAGGCCTTGTCTCCTGACAGAGGAACCCAGCCCATCAAGCAACACAGGTGAGCAAATGTCTGTCTGGTGAGAGATTTGGCTGGCGGCTGCCCGGGGAGGTTGCAGAACTGCTGATACGTGGGCTGGGCTGGGCTGGGCTGGGTGAGCTGCTGAGTGCCACAGTGCCAGCAGAGCCTCAGCTGCCTTATTAAGCAGATGCCCAAGCATTTTCCTAGCTGCAGACATAAAAGGTAATAGCAATGCTCGCTGCCTTCCCCTGCGGTATGTGCCAGCCCTGCAGGAAGCATTTACAGGCACCATCCAAGCTGCAGGCACAGCCCAGCCACTGGAACAGCTGCAGAAGGAGGAACCATTAAAAACAAGACTTTCCTTATCAATGTTCATGAAGTTTATGACCTGGTTGCAAACTCCTAGCCTTTTTCACTGTTTCTTTAAACAAAAGATACTTAGAGTGAATAATGACTTATTTATGAATACATGGTGGCCTTTGAAAACGAGGCTTTAAAAAGTTTGGATGGTTGTTTCCAAGAGAAAAAAAAAAAAATAGAGGAATGTCACCCATCACCAGATGAGATTCAGATTGGAATTCTGCTTATAACTTTTTTTTTGGATGAGAAAGAGTGCAAGTGCTTCATTACAGGACTAGAAACCAAACCAGAGTCTGGTATAAGCAAGTGTTGGTCAAATGACAGTGGTAACATCTGGTCCAGGCACAGAGAGAGAGAGAAAAAATGCTGAGGAAAACGAGTTTGGAATTTTTTCAGCTAGATAATCTGGAGTGGAAGACTTGTTTATTAGAAGGATTTTTTTTTTTTAATTACTAAAAAAGAAAAAGTTTGGGATTGCTTGAGGTTATGATCTGGCTCCTGTAGTATTTGGTGCATTTTCATTGCAGGCTCTCAGCCAGCTTCGAGCTTTTTTCTCATTTGAATGAGTGATTTGCTTAACGTACAAAGAGTCACATGTGAGCCAGAAAAGGGAGTTTTGGGTCTTAAATGCTTTCACCTTACTTAAGCCTTTAATTTAGCATGAAAATATAATGCCAACTGTCATGTCAAATCCATTCCTTAGGTCTTTTTCCTTATTACATGGAGATTTTAAAAATATGCTTAATAATTTTATTAAACATAGATGAACTATGGGACTACAGTGCTTTCTACAGAAGTTCTGGGAGGAGTTTTATCACCATTTAGTCACAACATGAAGTTCAGAAAAAAACTCAGTGACATTCCCTTACCTCTGTGATTGCGATATCCAAGCAATATCTTTGCTTCAGAACTAATGTAAGAAGTGGGATGATTACTTAGATTATAAAAAAAAAATTTTTTTGTCCTAAAGTTCAAAATTAATTACACAAGACCCTTGCTTTATGAAACATGAAGCAGACTTGACTTACATTGTCTTAAATCTATGCAGCATGTGACAGCTTCCTAATTTATTTTCTAAAAAGTGTTCACTGAGGACCAATGGTCAAATGTGGCCAAATGAGGATTTTATACTAAATATCCCTTCGTTTCATTCCAAACCTGACTGAGCCTGGAAAAATTCTATCAGCTCTGCAGGTTGTCTCTTTTATGCTGCTGTTAAATTCTACTGTTGTTTTATTTCTGCTTGCTACGGAAATACTTCTCTCTACATCCAGACCTGTTTTCTCCCCTGGGGTTTTCAAGGACACTAATGATAGATGATCATTTCATAAAATCAGGGGCTGGCTGTTTCCAGGTCCTAAAACTAATACAATTTTGGCCTGGCAGTAAGACTGTCAAAGTAGGGAATCATTTGGAGTTGCTGAAATGTGACTGACAGAGACTGTCTAATTATTTCACTCAGATTATGGATAACAGCAATTTTCTGTCTCAGCCAACCTCAGCTACACAAAAAGAATTAATGCAGATATTAAGTTGAAAACTGAAATTTAATCTCAAGAAATATTTTGCCTGTATTATTATTAATCTCCTAAAATATTTTGCTTGCATTATGCACTCCTATTACAGTAGAAGAATGTTACATCTTCTGCTTGCATATGTAAAATAACTCTTAGGACTGTCAGAATTCAAAATTAACAAATGCTTTTAATCAGTAAACTTCCTGCAAAGTATACAATGTGCTCAAAAATTTGTCTTGGATTATCTGTTGATCTTGGTAAGAAGAAAACCCATACTCTCTTATTTTCTAATAGATAGAAATAAATTAGGGTTTTGTTAATTACGGGTTGTGATCCCTTTGAATAGCAGTTTTCTTGGTAATTAGTCATCCTGACTTTCATTCATTGATTGAGTCATCCTTGATTTTAGAGGGATTCATTTCAGAGAATTCCATGATGAAAGCCAAATGCAGAGGCTTTCAGCCTGGAGCAGTTGTATTGTCTTAGAAAAAATACCAAAATAGGATAAACTTACCCTAAAATTAATAATAATTTGTGTTTTCATTTGGTAAGCATTTTACTCTTTATGCTGCTAATATAAGGGATTCAGTTTACTGTAGAGGAAAGAGTAAACTGAGGTTATTCTGCAAATAAGGCTATTGAATTTGAAAGAGCAAGTATAGATAAACTAAAGCAACTAAGAATGTAAAGGCAGAGGAAGCCTGAGAGGAAGGAGGTGTAAGGAGACTGCTGTTTTCCCAAGGAAAAAGCAAAGCTGGTGGTGGGACAGAGATAATAATTGAAGCAGTTTGGGCAATTCTGAATTAATAGATTTCGTTTTTTTAAGTTAGGCTTTTTGAGGACAATGGTAGAATATGAACAGAATCAAATATATAAAAACAGACACTCCTACAGTCAAAGTAGAAGTAAAATGTGGAAATCAAAGCTCTCAAGATGGTTTGGTTAATCTTGATGCAAAAAAAAAAAAAAAAAAAAAGAAAATCTGGAGGGAGAACCAGCTAATGAAATATCATGTCTGGGAGCAAAGTCTATAAAAATGGGAGCTGTGACATGAGATGATGGATTAGCAAGTGTCAAATACTTAGGAAGATGAAGAATTTATCAAAGTTACTAGGAACTAATTATGTTGAACTTGAACAGTCAAGACTTTAGGAAAAATGTGGGGCAAGAAAATTCTTGGAGTAGATTTTAAAAAGGCAAAAAATTGTTTACTATCTTACCAACACAGGTACTGCAACATATGCACTGATGGTTATGTTTGGTGTGGGTGAGTTAAATCTCTACACAATCTCAGTCACTGCTGTCACATGTGTCTAATGCCTTTAAGGGGAGAGAGCAGGGAGAGGCAGAAAAACTCTAATGTGGGCAACTCTAACTCCTTTTAACTCTAGGTGGTTAAAAGGGAGATATTGAGTACTTGTGTTGAGAAGGTCGGACATTCACCAGTGCAGCACTCCAAGCATTACTCAGCACTGGGGACAGACTGTGTTCCGTGCATGACCTTGGCACAAAAACAGCTGGAGGGCAGCACAGCTTGAGAATGCACCCCTGTTACCTCACCTGGTTAAAATGCCCTCCCAGCTGCTGCATTCCAAAGCTAAGATGAGGAATGAATGATTCATGGTCCATGGCAAGTGTTCAGGAGACTGGAAAGGGTGTATGGCTGGTGCTTATAAATACATGAGAGAAAGCACAACGAGAAGTAACAGACCTACTGAAAATGAAGCAGTGTGTGTGGTGGCACATATGCCAGCTGATTATTCATCAGAAGTAATTTTAAACTGAAAAGAAGTCTCAAAGTTTTCAATATGGAACAACTTTCTGAAATAGTGGCCTATTGATATCGTCATCAATTTAGGGTGGAGGTTGAGCAGTGCCCTACAGGGAGCATAGGATGAGGTCTGGCAGATGATTAAACCCACTGCCACTGAGGTACCTCGAATGCTCTGTTCCCTTTTTCTGTTGTTCCATCCTCAGGATGGTGACCAGATGACGCTGAAGGATTTTCATGGAGTTCCAAAGTCCCTGAGCAGCCTCAACACAGGCTATCCCCAAATACAAGAATATTGTGATGGAGTCAATGATGCTCACATTTCAGAAACTAGGAGCAGATTTGTAGCTGCAGGGTGTATTTATTAATACTGAAATTGGTTGAAAGTCTCAGTAGTTGATCCATACAAATGTTAGCACACGCTAGATCCATTCTCCTAATGGTATTAAAGAACATCAGAGGACACTGGCAGTTGGCTCTGTCCTTGGGGTATGTATTTACTGGGTGGTTTGTAATTAACTCAAAAGTAGAACTGAAATATTCCAGAGTTACTGTAACAGCACTGCTGGTCCTCTCTTCATGAGCGTGGTTAACTGCACTTGGGAGTATGTATGTGCCCCAAGAAGAGAGTACTGCTCCTGTAGGATCAGACTTTGTTTTCACTCAGTTGCTCAACCCAAAAAAAATTCTCACAGAAAACAATTTGCAGCAATGAATCCCAAGTTCTTAATTAACTTTAGGATGGTTCAACTGCTTTTTTCAAAACATTAATTCATCAGAACTGTATTTCTCCCTAGTTTGTGCATCACTTGTGAAACAGTTCATGCATATTCTGATTTTTTTTATTTTGGAGTAACTGACTGATAGATTTTAAGGACATATCTGCTACAGCTTTATGTATTGACCTATTTTAGTGAATGGCTCAGTCATGTGGGCTGGTTTCTTTTACCCAGTTACACTGGAGTGCAGGGAGGAAGAAACCATAATGTTGGCTAAAGAAAAATATATTCCCTGAAGAAATGGAAAAGGCATTGTTTGCCTGAGAGGGAGGAATTTTTCACATGAGCGATAGAGAAGTCTGAGAGGGACATTACATTTGAATTGCTGATATTCATATCAGTTTTGTATAAAAGGAAAAACTTTGCTGTGCTGGAGATCCTTTCCCATAGAACTTTTTACAGAAATTCTTGGGGTTTTTAGGTGTCTGGGGAAACGAGTGCTGTCCTGCAGCTTGCAGCTGCACTGTCTGTAAGTATTTCCTGATCCTTAGTGAGTTTGTCTTGTTCATGACCACAAATGAGTTTTGTTCATTCTTCCTTCAGGTTTGGGTTTTTTTCTGTCAGAAAAGTTGAAAGCATTGTAATAGCAACAATTGGGTTGCTTAGACTCTGTCAGTGCTGGAGGTTCTGTGGTTGCAGGATGGTGGCAGATCCCTTTGCCCTCAACCTTTGCTGCAGTTGACACCCATTACCTTGGGTGTATCTGTATGTGGTGAAATTATGTTAATTACAAATGGAGCTTTTGTGAATTTGCATATGAATACTACTAGATAGGAGACGATGTGCTCTCATCCAACACGGGAGATGCTCAAAGGCATCAAACCAACCACAAATTAAACAATTAAAATTTCTAGTTTCAAATATGCATAATCAATCTAAAGTTTGTTTTTTACTTTTGTATTACATCGATGACTACACTCAAGTCAATAAAATCCCCAAAAATTCATTATCCATCACTAATTATTCATTCACCTGCATCTTTTGAGATCCCCTGCTGTATTAATCTCAGGCTCTCCTGAGCAGAAATTGTCAATCATTTTGTGTTGTGGTAGTGTTATTTTACAGAATATGAACTGTAACTTGCAACTCAAACTCAGCCTTCAGAACTGAGAGGCCAGTAGTGCTTCAATTTTTTGAAAAGGTTTTTTCACAGCCTCCTTAGTAGCAAAGGAAAAAATCTTTTTAAGGAAGTATCAGAAATCCTTGGGGGGAATGCTATTGCCATGGGTTGTTGGTCTTTTCTATTAAAAAGCACTAGGAAAGTAAAGGTGTGGAAGAAAACAGAGCTTAGACTGGGATAGAACACTGATAGCCTGAGCAGTAGGATGGAGAGTGCTGAATTTATTCCTTATTTTAACTTCGGGCAGGAAAGGTTGATTTTGATGGAAATGTACGCTCAAAGAGAATTTGTCTAATGTACTTGGAACAAGCAAGAATTGCTTTGGGAGTAGATGTGGCCCTAACTATAAACAAAGTTCCCACTAGGGAAAAAATGCAGATTACTTTTAAGTCACATTATAGTAGGGAAAAAGAAACAAACTTCTCAAAAGTCTTTAGCATTGCTGAGTTTTGTCACAAGTTGGAATTATTCACACAGCCAAAAGTAATGACTCATAAAAGGCATCTACAAAACCTATGTTATCATTAAAGATGTAATAGAATTTGAGGTAACATATGCATTTCTGAGACCCAGAAGATGCCAAGAGAAATAGGAGTAGCTGCAAAATGAATATGCAGTCACGCCATGCAGCACAGAGACATGTTAGAAGTAAAAATGGGTTGTGCCTTGCCTTAGTTCTGTGTTCCCATATTTTTTGCATTAACAAATTTATGGTTTATATACAAAAACTGTGGATTCTAGATACTTTTTCATTCCTGTGTGAAATGAAAAAAAAAAAAATCCATTCTCCTTCCGAAACACCAGAAGAATATTTAGAAAAGCAATTTTCTAAAATAAATAGAACACTATTACTCATTTTTACCAAATTCAAGTTTCTATTACATCATATAAGGAAACAACACACTATTTATCAGTATATATAAACAAGAAAGCAATCTGTATATAAAACAAGAATAAGGCAATACAGAAATCTTGTTCAAGGTGGAGAAAACTTGTCTTAGACAGCTTCTTCAAGCTGCAGTTCATAAGCTTCACTTATATTCTTCACTTACACTTTTTCTCAATTTAATAGTTTGGTATAAGGAAGCAGCCCCTCATAGAGTGATAGATGATATATTGGGCTTTCAGTTTAGGATCTAATTTTGAATTCAGCTGTGGCTATGACAGAACTGTATTGTTTGTTTATACTGTCTGAGGACCCAACTGTGCATAGCAGGATTATGATATGCAGCATGGAAAAGAGAAGCATCCTTCATCAAGTGCAAGAAAACATTTCATATACTGGGCAATTATTTTCATTCCTAGCAAAAGAGGTGATGTATTAAATATGGCATAAACAGCAGCTAATGGTAGATTGGACTATTATATTTCCATAGAGAATTTCTACTGACATCATAGGCTGCCACAGCAAAGTTTATAAGAGCAGTAATCCATGCATTATTAATCCTGAACTTTGCAGAATTTTATGCTTTTGGTGCGATAATTTTTTTTGCTGTACTCTTGGTGTTGTTCCTAGAAGTCTCTCTTCATGCTGCAGCCCAGGACAAAAAAGTGGGATGCTACATAGAAATGCCTTTCGGAGGACTCCTCCCTTGCCTCGGGGTAGGTTCAATGGAATTACAGGACCAGCATATCAACAGCTCGAAGAGTCGAGGATCACGGACCAGGACACGATACCTTGTCACGGGTGAGTAATGCCTGACCTGTAGGGAGCCAGTTAGTGGCTTTTAAAATTGTGATGTTTGAAATAAAATTATGTACATGACGAAGCTGGTTTTCTATAGACTGAAGACTGATAGCTTCATACAGGTTTGTCTCTGAAGATGCACAAAAAATACACTACTTTTTTTTGTTCTTTTTTAAATTCAGTTTATTAGATCATTGGCTGTGAGCTCCAGCTGTACATAAGGTCTGGGTTTCAGAAGTGCTCCTGAGAACCTACAGCTGCCTTTGAAGTCTTTTGCAATTGCTGAAATATTTTGCATAATATTTACATATCCCTACAGATTTCCAAAGACTTTCCAGAATATTACAAGCATGTGTTATATAAAAATAGGAGTGGTATCTGGAATGGAATAAAAACCTCACCCAGTTTTACCTGTAAGTCACAGTGAAACACTTCACTGTGAGTTACAGGTGAAACTGGTGGAGTTGTGTGTCTGGTGACTTCTTTTAAATAAGTTGGACTCACACTTGTGTCATTGTTACTATTTGCTTCGTCTGAGGAAAAAATTATTACGTCTTGCACTAAATACATTCTTGTTCATTTGCATGATATGTGCATATAATTCCTGGAGAAAATTTCCCACTAAAACTGTGGAACCCTTCCAGAAAGGAGCAGGCTGGCAGCCGTCCCTCTCCAGTGGCAGCATCATATGATACAGGCTCTGGGAAGTGCTGTAGCCTCTTCCCAGGAGCTGTGGGTAATTGTGTTTACTCCTGTCTAGGAAATCAGTGTGTGATTACATGTTACACATATCAGCTTGTACTGGCTTGTATTTTAAATTTGCAGTTCCGCAAAATTTGATACTGGGATTGGACTGTGACTCCTTCTGGCCTCAATTCACTCAAGCACCTATCCATATTTTGTGCACTAAGGATGTTTGCCCTCTAAATATCTGCTGGTTTCACAGTGTTGGTGTTCTCATTGGATTTCCAGCCCAAACGAAAAGTTCCCTTGTCCCCTGCATAAGTTACACTACTTCCTTTCTTCTCCTTATTCACCTCCATCTTTCCCTATAGGGATGCACAAATCAAAGTGCTTTATCTCCTAATTCTGTGAGCATTCTGAACTTCATCCACCACCAGCTTGGCTGAGGTGTAGCCTTTTCCACAGGTAGAACATGGGGTGTGTGCATATCAGTGTAAATGCTTACAAGGCTGCCACAAAACCTGGAAGAGCCACTGGAATGATTCCCATCCATCTCAATGGACCTTGCTGTCAGGCTCATACACTGCACACCTTTAGCCACAGGGCTTACAGCAAAGCTGCTGGGACTATGCTAAATAAAATCCATTTCATTCTTTCAGTCCCTCCTGTCTCTCTTTGATACCTATTCTTAAAGGAGGCAGTAAAATTATTGTGCTTCTTTCAGTTTCATTCTTTAATTTAGACTCTTACACACTGTATAACATAATTACTGTGGAATATCTATAAATGTTTGCTTTTGTTGCTTAGTTTTAGGAAGTGGGTGGAGAGAGAGCTGCACTTTGAAACACATGCACATGAATTAATTTATTCAGACAAAATATTTTTTCAGATAAAAACTCAGATATACTCCTTTGGAGGAACTGTGGTTCTGGGAAAGTTAATTATAGGAAAATGTAATTAAGGTTCTGCAATTATAGTTCTAAGTCTCAGTCTATTGAAAACAGCAGCAGTCTCGTGTCACACACAGAAGCATGGATCAGTTTGTAATTAACCAAAAGCCAAGTCTCCTGTGGTTTAGATGTAATATCCCTTCTAGTTTAATACTTCACCTGTTGTACACAGAGTATGCACTTTAATTCATCCTCAGTTCTCCTTTGAAAGCCCTGGGAGCACAGGGCAGAAACATGTAACTCTGGCATAAAATTGGTGTTTCTTTCTGTATTTCAAAAAGTATTATGGAAATACGCCAGGCACTGCATTACATGTCACTGCTGCTGCCACTTAGTTTTCAAAATATCAAGAATAATTGAATCTCTGCTGTGGAACTGGAAAATGTTACTGTTTTCTCACCAAACCCATTTTAATTCAGTCTTTTCTTGGTTTTGCTTATATATCATCCATATAATGCATACATTGCATGAAATTCATTAAAAACATTCACTCCCTTTGTTTTCAGGGTGCAGCCCAGAATATATTTAGGGCCTGAATTACCAAAAAAGGGACTAATGCAACTGATGCGATCTCTCCAGCTATAGTCGTTTGAACAATTATATATAAGCAAAGGAAACAAGAATGGGCACAACCCAAAGGTCTGCACTGTTTTGTTTTCATTTATTTTTTTTTTAATTGTCCTCCCTCAGGAATAATATCCCTGATCAGTATTTCATTCATCCTGAGTCTTGAGAGCTGGTGTAAAAAGCCCCTCCATGAATGGCTACAGGTGTGTCTAGGCATAGTGCCAGTGTAATTAACCAAGGCTCAGTCTCAGATGGGAAACAGCTGCAGCTGTAGAGCATGGACAAGAAGTTCTAGCACATATCCCAGAAAGCTGCTTGTGCTATTATTCCCCTGGGTCCCACTTCCCAAAGCAGAATCTCTTTCCCTCCCCTAGCAGCAAAGTTCCCAGCACTTCCTCCTTATCACAGAGCTCCCAGATGCTCCTTCTGGGGATGCCAGGAGAGTTCTGGTGCAGGGCTGTGCGGAGCTCCACGTGCGCACGAGAGGAGGGGGATGCGTGCAGCAGTTGTGCGAGCTCAGTGCCACCACACACGAGTTAATTACAGGTCAGTGGAGCTCTGCTGAAAATGAGCCTGAACTTATCTCCTGCTCCCTCCTGTCTGACACCTTGCCAGGAGGACTGGGCCACGGGAAGCCTTTCCAGTTAATTACTGTTTGTGCCAGTTCTGGGCTTACGGCAGTTTCATGTGATTCAGTTTATTTTCCTTAACTCTTCCTCTGCTCATACCAAAAAGCAGGATGGACATGTGAGTGGAAGGATATTCCTAGTGAGATCCAGCAGGCTTAAGGAGCTTTTGGAATAATACCCTTCAAGTCAGAGCACCTGCTTCCACACCAGATCTAAGTGTTGCTCTCCTCATCCATGGATAAAACATATTAGATTTGCCATTAGCTTGCCTTATTAAATAGTGATAAGCTGATTATAAATAAATTATGTTCTGGTACTGAGGTGATGTCTGTGCTCCTTAGCAATCATGACTGGTAATATAGTAACTCCTAGAGCACTATATTTCTAGAAGTACTAATTTCAGATGGGAAGCATCTTTTCTTTCTCCTTTTTTGGTCATTGTTTATTTTATATATAGTATAATTTCCATTTCTTTTTTTTTTTTAAGTATTTCTTGTCAACAGAATAGCGTTTGGCTTTGAAACAAAATGGAAATGTTGATAAGAATTCATTAAGTTGCCTCATAAGAAATAAAATCATGTTATAATATGTATTAGTGGAGGATAAAGGATTTTTTTTTTTAATGGTATTAAAGTATTAGGAGAACACAGCTCAAGTCCTATATAATAACTCTATGTCCAGACGGAATATAATTAAAAAAATCAGGCCAATATTATGTGTATGGGCTATTGAAAAACAAATGTTTCTCAGAGGTACACTGCACTTAGATGCTCTGCTCGTTTGAAGGGGAGTACAGACAATCATTTCTGTGTAAATAAAGACTACACAGCCATGAGTGTTTGTTATTTTTATCTGCACTTTTTTAAAGTGTTTTCCTAAAACAACCATTTCACATTGAGAGTTCTGACATTGAAGAAAGTACCAATCCATTTCCCCAATGAGAAATGTAGGACTAGAATTCCAAATTTCATTTCCAAGAAAATTGATTATACATTCTAACTTTTGAAATGTTTTAAAAAGAAAATGTCTAATATTCTCCTATACTGGTGGGCAAAATGAGACTGAGAGGACAGCATATTTGAGAATCAAAACCAGTCTCCAGAGCCAGTTGTCTTCCCCAGGGCCCCACCATGGCCAGGTGCTCCTTTATTGCAGGAAAAAAATGGTGTGAATCTCTTCAGCTAAATCTCACACAGTGTCCCTGCTTCTGGTTGCATCTGACCTCCTGATGTACAAGAACTCTTTTTCTCTCTTTCCAGGTATTCATCCAGTGGTTTAAAAACTCCTCAGAATACTTCAATAAATATGCAACTGCCTTCAAGAGAGACAACCCCATATTTTAATAACGTGGATCAGAAGGACTTGGTCGGCTACTCCTCTTCAAGGGCCAACTCGGTTCCCATCATCCCGTCTGTGGGCTTGGACGAAGCCTGCATGCAAATGCAAAATGTTTCTGAAGTAACAGGCATCAAATGGTGCAAAAACTCCTATTCTGCTGAACTTGTCCATGTGAGTTCCCCAGTCAGTAATTGTCTAATAGCAGAACAACACGAAGTGAAAATATTGCTAGAAACTGTGCAGGAGCAGATCCGGATCCTGACGGACGCGCGGCGGTCGGAGGACTTCGAGCTGGCGAGCATAGAGGCGGAGAGCGGCGCGAGCGAGAACACGGCCTTCCTGCCCATGAGCCCCATGACCAAGGCAGAGCGAGAGGCGCAATTTGTCTTAAAAAGTGAAACGCAAAGAGACTCAGTATTGACCAAGTGACTCTGTGTGGGGGTTGTGGGAGGGGAAACGAGAGGTCTGTGCGTTCGATGCTTTGCTAAACAGGAAGGGAGGAAGTTAAATACAAATTATTTATATGCATTAATTTAAGAGCATCTACTTAGAAGAAACCAAATAGTCAATCGCCCTCATATCATAGTGTTTTTTAACAAAATATTTTTTTAAGGGAAAAGTTCCAGGAGGGATGAAGCGTGCTTTCAGGTGCTTTCTAGGCAGGATTTCACCGTTTCAGTTACAGAGGATTGTACCGCGGTCCTGTTCGGCTGTCCGAAGGCGTAGGCTATGCATCTCTTTTTCAGTAAAGGCCAAGTGCAGTTCTTAGATGCATTTCTGGTTTCAGGGCAGCACTGCAGAGAGCTGCTGGGCAGGGATTCAGACCCTGGGGAGCACGTCCCGTGGGCCCAACACAGATCCAGTCCTCTCTCCCCCTCTGCTCTTGATTCCAGGTCACACCACAAAAACAGGGACACAGACACCTAGTTCTGAGTTCTTGCAGCTGCTGTGGAATGACGACAACGTCCCTGAATTGAACAGATGCTTCACTCTCAACCTTAATTTGATGTGTCAGTCAGCCCAAGAAACTCAGTGGAATCATGTATGAGCTTTGGGATGGGCCAAGAGTGGGAGCAGGATTGGGGTCTGTAGAGATTCAGTGGTCAGGAGCCCACAGCTGCTCCATCTTCTGAGCTTTGCCTATCAGAGCTGCCTTGGTGGAGAGGGAGGAAGAACAAGAGAAAATGCACAAGTATGTAATACAACAGGTTTGGGTTTGGTTTCTGGTTTGGGTTTTTTTCAGTGGAAGCATTAACTCTGTTGTTCGTTAGCACCCCTCAACATTTCTAAACTTTTACATTTTGGGAGGCATTTGTAAGCTCTCAAGGAGCACTTCTCAGTGTGTGTGTGTATTTTTTTTTAACTTATTTCTTATTATGGCTTGTTCAGAGAAGAGTCAGGGAGATCCAACATGATCAAAATCCAGCCAATAAGTGTCCACACTGCCTAATTTGTTCCTGTATTCAGTTCTCCAGTCACTTTAATTAATTATGGCTTAGGCTTGTGAACTTTAAAGCTTCTACCCTGCAGCTGGTTCAGTACGGGCAAACCACAGGCATGCAGAGATCTGACTCTAATGGAGCTTTCTAAGAGCAGATGGTTTCCACCAAGTCACTCCCTGAGGGGCATCAAGGCCTTAGATAGGAAGTCTCGTTCCCTGGTTGCCATAAGCTAATCACATTAAAAGCACTTTTTGCATCAGCTTTCTTTTGAGTCCCTCTTCCCCCCCACCAAATTGTAACAAAATGTGCCAGTAGTGCAATGAATTGGGTTCAGGGACACGTTACTGGTTATATTAGTATTAAAATATCTGCTTATTCTTGGGAGGGGAGAAGAAACCAACTATAATGAATAATTGTTAAACAGCCTTCCCTGGTTAGTGTCAGGAGATTGATTTAAAAAATTACAGTATCTACAGAATTTATTAAAATATTCCTTTGAAGCAAAATAATTGTTAAATTTATTAATATGCCCCAGACTTTCTAGTTCACAAGTCTCAAGACTTCCCAGAATAGCACAATCAGTCACACAGTGCTGTTGTATGTTGAGTCAGAATAAAGCAATATTTTAACCTCTGTCAAGTAAATTTGGATAAGAAATGAAGGTGTATGTCTTTTTTTTTTTTTTTTTTTTTTTGCTAAGGCAGTAAAAAAAAATTATTCACAGTCTTCATTCAGCAAGTCTTATTTTGGGTTGCTTTTGTGGTTTTGGGGATTCTTTTATAGATAAAGTCGATGAAATTGTCCTGTTTACAGAATTTTCTGTGGCTGTAATCTTTGCTGTGTGTTTTCAACAGAAGTATATTTGAGGGCAAACTATTGTTTTATGCCCCAGGATGTGAGAGTTGTTCAGACTCCCTCCTGCAAGGACACAGAGCTTTTGTTGTAGCAGTGAGGTGGGATCCCCCTGGGCTTCGGGCTCACCCTGGTGTTTTCCTGCAGTATGTGGTGGCCGGGCACAATCTCACTGTGCTTGAGCTGAGCTGATAGGGCCCCAAGCCCACACCAGATAAACCCTCTGAAAGGCAGGGAGGATTACGTGGGCATCAGCTTTGCATCCCTACAATCGTTTGACTTTTCTGTCAACACCATTTGCATCCCTTCATCTCAGGTCATGAGCAAAGGGATCTTCTCTGCCTATAAACCCTGTGAAAATACCTGTAATATAAAAATTGGTGCTATTTAAAGCTCTGGTTCAACAATTTGCAAAGGGTGATCACAATTAATAAATTGTTCACCATTAATTTTATCGAGATTATCTCTCTGCAATACAGTGCAAAATCGTGCCCAAAATGATGTCTGAAAATTAAATCTTTTCAATTCAGATGCAAGATTTTCCCTCCCTCAAGCTCTTCAAATTCACCTCTGGCAACATAATGGAAACACACAGCAAGATTTCAGCTGAAGAAAGAACCACATCATAAGCAATGCCTTTAAGGAGAGAATGTGTTCACGCAGCACCCCCGAAAGACTCAGAGAGAGGAGATGAGCAATGTATTTAAGAGAATGAAATGTTTTACTGAATGATAGCTGAAGATCTGAAATGGTGAGGATATCTTTGGTTCATGTTAGAGATACGATCTTGTACTCAGCAAAGGATGTGTGACTGTTATATGTTAACTGTTCTATTCAGTTCTCAGCATGTTTGAATAGAGAGA
This sequence comes from Rhipidura dahli, assembly GCA_013399225.1. NCBI lineage: Eukaryota > Metazoa > Chordata > Aves > Passeriformes > Rhipiduridae > Rhipidura > Rhipidura dahli. The sequence continues at coordinate 81,222 of VXAC01003606.1, forward strand.
CGTTAATATTAACCAATGACAGACTAGTGTATTATTTGTTAAGAGCATCGCTTCAGATCTTATGGAAACTGTCATTGTTTGCAGAGGAAAACAAAAAAGGGGTTGAAAACATCCAACTAGGTAGCCTTAATGTTGTTTGTGTGGTTCTCTAATGCAACTGTTTTCCTCTGTGGACCTTCCTGTTTTACAGTGAATGGGGCAACATTTTCTCTGAGGTCTGACAATTAATTGTGTAAAGGATCCGTATGAAAGTCGTACTGAAACAGCCAAAATGGTAGGCTAAATTTTGCTTTACTTCTGGTCCCACTGAACTTGTGGATTGGAAAGGATCCAATTCACTGAGAAATGAAATTCATTCCTAAAATTACATCTTTTCCCAGCCTTGGAGACAGTCTGTAATCCCCCTAGAAGAGGCTCTGAACTCAGTCGTTTACATGCAACGTAATTAAAACTTTTATCTGACCTATGAAGTTCCAGGTGTAGTCTGGTGTGAAAATTTACACACAGAGCGGTGCATTCAAGCAAACTGGGAGAGCAGCTGACTAAATTCATTGAACTTCCTCTGAACTGAGCAGAAGGAAAGCCTGTGTCTCCAGCATAACACCATGGAGGATAATTATGAGAGGTCTATGTCCTGATCTTCTTTTTTTATTATTTCTGTTTAGAATTTCTTCAAAACCAATCCAAAATAACCCTAAAAACAAAACAAAAACAGTAGAAAAATCCCAGCATTTGAAATAGGAAATGTAGGTAAGTATGGGCCCAATTCATAATGATAACCTTTGAAAAAGTCTTCAGTACCCCAAGACCCAAAGCTGAAATATTGCAATTTTTGCAGGCTCATGTTTAGATCAACAAATGGTTCTGTGGAACAAGAGCTCTTCAGAATGCTCTTGGTAGCTAGCCATGCTCTCAGCTGGTGTAGTCAATGCACAATGACAGTGCATGTTAACAGAGGATCACATCCCAAATCTGTATGTCCAGTGTGGTGTGACAAAGCTTAGTGGTCTCCCATGTGATGCAAGCACTGCTACTCTGATTTATTTTGCCTTTGAGCATCCCAGCAGAGTGAGAACACTCTCAGCAGAGCATGGTATGCAGTTCCTGGGCCAAGTTGTTGGGTTGTCAGGTCCATCTGGTACAGGTCTGAGTGTCCCTGGCCAGGCTACAGCAGCAGTGAACTTGCCTGATCCCAAAGCCACTCACCAGAACCCTACAGATTCAAGTTTAAATTTTGAAAAAAACCAGTGAGTTGATGGCACGTGCTTATGACCAGGCATGTGCTCAATGTGCTCCCAAATTGAAATGTTCATTTAATTCACATATACTTCTCATGTAAGTAGGCAGAAAATCTGGATTCCTGTTCCCAGTTTATCCCCAGGCTCCTGCAGTCTTCTTTTGGACGTTACTTGAACAATTCTTACTCTTATAAGAAATTCTGAAAATAAATACCAAAGAAGAACTCTGAAAGAGTGCTACCTGCACTAAATAAATTTGAAGCTTGAAGGAACAGACCTGGAATAAAAACTGTGTTTGAAAGTGGTATTAATATCAATTGCCTTTCAATAAAATGAAATTTCCCTGTAAACTCTTTGCCCCTCGGGAAAACAAAGAGCTTATAAAGTGATTTATCATATTGCCATGAATTTAAAATGTTCATCTTCAAGGAGATTGGGAAAAAGCAAATATTTAGTATAGATTTTTCAGCTATTGTTATTTATTTTTTTTTTAATTTTATTTCAGCAGCCTAACAGGTCAATGAACCCATTATCTGTATTGTCTGACACATAGTCATAAAGTCTCCTCTTTTGTGGTCTAAAATCTGCACTGTTAGATTTCCTCAAAGAGAACAAGATTTAATCTAAATTTTATTTTAAAATTATTCATAGAATAATATAGTTTTTTATCTTGCTGAAAATATAAAGTGATGCAAACTTTTTTTGGTTTTGTACTGCATTATTGCTGAATTTACAGCAAGACTGTGCTTCCTTTGTTTTGATGTCCACTCACATGAAAACAACTGACACCGAGTTTTCAGGTTTAGACTTGGCACTTCCAAATCATGGTGTCAAGCAGGATTTCTGTTATTTTTCAATAGCAAGGTGCAAACATGATATAGAAATGAAATAGCTACAACAGCAGCAAAATTACTAATAAAGTAGGCTTGTGTTTGGGGTTGGGGGTTTGGGTGTTTTCCATTTTTATTCCGTAGGATTAGAGGATTGTGCCATGGGAATTGGTAGTCTCTTGCAAGAAATACAAGAATGTATTATGAGTGGAAGGTCATCACTGTAGCCCAGAACTAGAAAAGCCACAGTGGAGGAGGAAACAGTCATCCAGTGTCTGCTGCAGGGGGTAAGAGTTCTTTCATCTTAATAGTAAAAACCAGTATAGTTGTTTACCTGTCAAAACTGCCAGAAAAGGTAAATTATCTGAATTTATTAATGAACACAGTGGTAGTGTTTGGTTAAAGGGAAAGGGGCAGAAATTCCCCAATTTGTAATGCTTGTCCTGTTCCTTGAAACAAATCTAATTATGTTTTGCTTCTGTATTATTAAAGCCCTGTTTCCAGTGCTTCAGAGACACAGTGGTCACACCTCACTGACAGCCTGCACTGACTCTTCCTTGCTTGAAAAGATTTAGCACTTCCCTCTTCGATCAAAACTCCTGTAAACAAGGAGTGATTTTCTAGTACCCCACAAGGCTGTTCTTGTGCAAGTTTTCCCAGATAAATAATAAAATTACAACAAGACAACCTATATTTTTTTTTATATAAGAAACTATATATAAAATTTTATAGCGATAATGGGGAGGAATTATTGATGACTGAAGTATGTAAATAAACTGTGGGATATAATGTGTGTCAGCAGCATGGAAATCCTGTATTTGTACCATAGCTTTCAGTAATACATTCTCTTAACTCCATCAGGAGACCTACATGCAATTTAATTTTTTTTCCTAAAGGGGGCCATGGTCTGTACCACATCACTGTAGTGACTGGGCACTGATGTCCTCTTGTCCTTATTTATTCCATTGCAAGACCCCCTTCTGTGCTGCCTCATGCCTGCTTTGGTCTTGCTGAAATCACCGAATTTGTAACGATTCAGCTCCTTTATTCACGTTGAGTTTTACCTTGCCCTCAGAACCAAGAGTATCAGCCTGACATTTGGGACACTGAATAAATTCAAGGCCTTAAATAATTTAATGCATTTAACATTTGTCTGCTTTGGTTTGACCTGATGGGAAATCACTCCCTTGAAGAAGGATTTATGCAGCCTGTGCTCCAAGGCACTTTTCCTGCCATTCCTTCAGATGTGCCACTCTCAGCAATTCCAGTCTCTGAGTCAGCCACTCTCTCTGAGTTCTCCTGCCCAGCACTGGGAAGTACTGTGAGATCACAGACCAGAGCCTCAGACTTCTTTTAGTGTACCAAAGACCAGAAGTCATCTGAAGTGTCCTGAGCTCTAGCGTCAGGTGCGACTTTCTGCTTCTTACTACTAAACTGTCTCCAAAGGTTAAGGTCTCTAATATGCATTGCATTAAATTATGTAATATAAATAATGCCAAAGTTCATAAAATTAAGAGTTATATGGCAAATACTATTTTTAAATGTACGTCTTGCTTTGAAGGAATATGGAACAAGAGCTCCCAGTTGTGTAAATACTTGGAAACAAAAAATAAAAATACAAATAACAGTAGAGGAATATAAAAGAATACTACTAATAATTAATATTCTAAACTAAAAACTAGTCCCTTGCCTTCTCTGAAATTAACAGTAGTAGTTGAAGGTTGGCCAGGGACATGAAGAAGGCTCAGTGAGGCTGGTTTATAAGTCACATGTCTAAGACCTTTTCTCTGGAAATCCAGGCTTGGGGTTTCCCTTGTTTACATTAAGATGATTCTTTCATAAGATGAAATTTGCATTGCACACCTCAGCATAGGCAGGACAGAAACACACTACAGGATTCACTTTGGCTTTCTGACTCAAGTTAAGCTCCCTCGCTTTAGATTATCTCTGATCTCTTCCAGGAAAGTATAAATGAATATTCAAAAAGACAAGAAGAGACACTTGAATGCTTGATGACTTTTTTCAAAAATCAACCAATTAAGATTGGAGCCATCTGCTGAACTCCAGTGCTCTAGAAATAGCTGAGACTTTTACTGCTCTTGATGGGGCAAACAGAAGGTGGCAGAAACATCACCACCCTCACCACCCCAGCAAGACACATTGGCAGTGACTGGAGAACAGGGTAGGGAGCTTCTCCTGGCTGTGGCACAGCTTTTTCCATGGGTGAGGAGGGATGGATTCTCTGTTGAGCCAGGTCAATCACTTGAAAAACTTGCCTGTAGCAGTACACTTGCATTTTGTTTCTTTCTCAGATCTTTCTCATTTTAGTGAAATCGTGGTCATCAGCACTAGTTTGTTTTTTAAATTTAGGGATTTCCAAATTCTGCAATCCTTGGAAGTGTTGAATTTAGGAAGCAGAGATTTCCAAAGAAAAAAGAAAAAATTTCTTCTACGATTTTTTTAAACCATTGAAATACATGTATTACTTTAAGGATTTTTTTAAAAAATTAGATGTTGCAAATCTTAATTACAAATATTTAGGTTTACATCATGATAAGAAGAGATGAGTAAGACCTGTATTTTATATTTCTCTCCTGATGTAGTTGAAGATGTCCCTGTTTGTTGCAGGGGTGTTGAACTAGGTGATGTTGCAACCTGAGATGTGCTAATCACGTTCAACTTAGTTCTTTCAAACTGTCCATAAAAAGCTGGATATTTCTGTGTACATCAAGGATAACTTTGGGTTGGAAAGGTAAATGAGATACTTGGACTACATAAAACTTCCAGGTCAGACTCTGGTATTGCACAAGTGGCAGCTGTTTCACTGCAAGCACTGTTAATGTGAAGGCTCCCAAAGGAGGATATTTATGGTGGCTCAGCAGCTGAGCTGCCTGAAATAAACCCCAGGTCTCTGCCTGTGCAGTGCTAACCTCTGCTCCTTTCCAAAGGTGACCCACAGGGTGTCTGAGCTTCTCCACCAGCCACTCTGCCAAAAGGCAGGTGTCAGCACTGACTTCTGTGAAGGCTCCTCTCATTAAATCAAAATTAAATAATATGAGCTAAAAATTGATGGAATGGATTCTCCCAGGTATTGCCAGGTTATATGGAGTGCCAGCAGCAGTGCTGGTTTACAGTTTCTGAGGCTGTGGCCCATGGTTTGACCTATTTCATTAGTTCCCACCACCTGAGCTGGGGCAATTTATGCAGAAATGTCTGTGCCCATCAGGGTAACTTCAGAACATCATTAAGGCAGTTTGATTCCAACTAACCTCTTTTTTTTTTTTTTTTTCCCACTTCATTGTCTATTCTCCTTGATTATTGCAGAGGTGAAGCTGCTTCCAAAGTCTTAAAGTTGTCATCGCTGATCTGTCTTTGGCAGAGTTGTGGTCACTCAGCTGACAGTGACAGTGTGTCTGACAATGGTGTCCGGTCCTCCAACTCTACAGATCAGAGCTGGCTCTTGCACTCCAAAATCATGTATGTACCATAGAATAGTTTGGTTTGGAAGAGACCTTAAAGATATCTAATTCCACCCCTGCTGCCATGAGCAGGGACACTTTACAGAAGATCAGGTTACTCCAATCCCATCCAACCTGGATTTGAAAACTTCCAGGGATGAAGCAGCCTCAGCTTCCTGGGCAGCCTGTTCCAGTGCCTCCACACCCTCACAGGGAAAAAAGAGTACAAGAAAAACTCTCCATGCTTGTTCTGCAGCAATTGTGTGCATTCAGATCTTAGCATGATCAGGCTGATTATTCCCATTATCAATTTTATTTAACAGAGTTATCTCCTATATATAATTTCCATGCTGCTTCTTTGGATGTTACATAGAGAAGCATGAAGACAAATTCAGCTTGTCTTCATTTTCACCTCAGATAACATTGGTATGATTTTTTCCAAAGCTGTTCAAGAGACCAACTCTAAAATTCCGACCTGCCTTGAGGGAGCAGGGTTATTCTGAGCAGGTTTTGTCCATGTGCTTTCTTATCCAAACTTTCTTCCCAAGAAAGCCTCTTTCTTCCAACAGCCCATCTTCCTGAAAACACCTAAGACGTTAAGCAAAGCTAAGGAACAAGGTGTACTCTGTATTCTCTGCAGAAGGGACAGGGGCATTAGTAAGGGCTAATTACCAAAAAACTTTTCAGCTGATTCCATTAGTATTTGCACAGACAGGTGGTGCTAAAATGACTGTGTGGTTTGGTCAAGTTTATCTGTGGGCTGTAAAGTATATAAACTGTTTGTCTGTGGTTTACAACATCTAAGATGGAGTATCAGAGTGACCAGTTTGCCACTCTCCTTAACTTCCATCCCAGTTTTATTTGCCTGATGGATGTTTCTGTGACACTGGCAGCAGTGACACCCCCTTGCTAGAGATGTGGGAATTCACCAAATCCCACATCAGCTTCTGGCAAGCAAGGCAAACCAGCCCTTCCCGAAGCCTTGCAGGCAGTGATGTGGCTGGTGAGGAAGCGCCCCAGAAGCTCAGACCTTCTGCAGGCAGGGAATAAGGTTTACTGCAGGGGAGGCCTCCGATGCTAAAAGTTTAAAACTCTCCCAAGGTTTTGGGCAACTTGGAAAACACACTGGAAATCAAAGTCCTTTAAAATAAGGCTCCTGTCTACCCTCATAGAGATTGGCAACACATTTGTGATTTTCATTTCAGTTTCTCTGTTAAGTAGTGGAGTAGCTTTGCATTTCCATTAATTTAAAGCTGTCTCTAGATGGCTTCAGAGAGCAAAGAGAACTCATCACTGTGGGAACAGCTGTGTTCTAGGAAGATATTGTAGCTCATGGGCAACTTTCCATCCTTGTGGGTAGGATCTGGGCACCGGCACATTGCCTGTCTTCGTTAATTAGCTGAGAGAAGACCAGGCAGAGCCCTGCTCTCCTCGCTCACGGGCTGCTGCTGAGGCCTGGAGCAAATCCCTGGTACTAAAAGCACTTAAAAAATGGAACAGGGGTGATGGAAATGTGGTTTGTTCACTGTGAATATCCAGCTGGGATAGTTGGAATAACTGCAAGGGAAGAGTTGCCTTTGCAAATCATGTGCCTGATTTACTGGTTAAATAGTTTTTCAGTTCTCCCTCTTTAGTCAACAAGGACATTAAGATGTCCAGAAATGAAGTGGAATGATTGGTTCCCAGTACTAATCTTGATGGTCAAAACCCAGTATTTTAGATTTTATGCTCACCACTTAGCAAGTAGAGTCAATCATTTATTTAAATGTAATAAACTATTGTAGAGTTATACCTGATTTCATGCTTTCCTTTATTGGTCACTAGATCTTTTCTATATCACATAAAATTATGTTTACCTTAAAACTGATCTGTAGATATGCCTGAAACAGCACCTAATGTGAACATGAAGTCAGTGTTCTCAACGCATAGGGCGAGTCTTGTGAAACCTTTTTTGCAGCTGAAAGTCTTGAACCATTCACTGAAATAAGACAACTATTTGATTTCAACAAAATGGATTTTGTTGTCAATAAAATCACTGATAAATACTTGAGTTGGATTTGGGGCTTCTGAGTATATATATATATATGTAAAGCTACATACACAAACTTTCTTTTAGATCACAGAAATGAATGCTCCAACTTACAAGTTTATTCATCTTAATTGCTGGAGAAAATATCCACTTAATCACATAGTCTAAACACATTGAAGTAGGGGGAAAAAAAGGTGTTCATTTTCACCTGTGTTTATTTTTTCACCAGTAAAAACAAATAAAAAGAGAAGAAAAATAATCATAGTGCCTATGACAAAGATTGTGTTTCAAGGAGTGTGCAATGTGTACCACGATTACTTTAACTGCAAATGGAAGCCGCTTTTAGACTGAGTGTGGTTGAAAGGAAATATCCTTAGAAAAACTGTCACGCAGAATCCCAGGAAATGTTTTGGTTCGATATGTTTGGCCTCCATTTTTGTGGAGCTGTACATTCCTGTCCATGGTTCTAAAGGATAAAAAAAGAACTTATTTCAGAATCAATCTGTATTTTGACTCGTTTTTATACTCCCCACACCCAGGCTGGTTTACCTTTTGTGTAAGTGAAGCTGAACAGTGTCATTTTTCAATTTAGTGCCACAAATGAGTTTTATGGCATTCCTGAATTCAGTCCTTTTCCCCTGCTCAAGTGGTGTGTTCCTGCTGTCTCCAGCCATCTCTTGCTCAAAGTAGAGGTTTCATTTGTTCTCACAGCCACAAAGAGGGTTGAGACCAATCGATCTGAAGATGCCAGCTCACTTCGCTCAGCCTTGCTGGTGGGAGGATCAGCAGGGGTTGGCGTTGGAGACAAGGCACAGGGACCTCTGGCATCTCAGCACACAGAGAGGCACCTGCCTGGGGAGCCCTAGCCTTCTGCTGCTGACATCAGTCCTTCCAGTCTTGCCTGCAGCCCTCTCACCTTTGGGCTAAATGAACCAGGTAGAAAGGCTGAACTATCCAAAATCACACATTTGCCAGGAGGATCGACCGAGAAGAGAGGCAGATATGGCAACATCCTTCATTCTGAAGCCCCAACCAAAAAAAAAGCACAAGTTCTCGGCAAAATGGCTTTTTACCTGAGCACAGTGAAGGTATCACAGCAGCAGCCATGGGGATGGGGCAGAATTTCAGTGTGACACACCCACGACCAGCCAGAGGTGCAGATGCGGTGCCCACTCCTCCTCACAGCCTCGCATTTGCAGGGATGTCCCTCCACTCACCCTGTGCTCAGGTTCATGTTTTCAAGCACATCCCCCGAAGTTTGTGCTGAACTTCTCCATGATGAGCTTATTTATCATCCAAACCCCAAGGAGGCTTTCTGCTCCAGTGCTTCCTAAATGCCTCTCTGGTGATGCCAGGGACCCCTCGGCAATGTCCTGAGTCTCTGCGGGCCCCTGACACCATCAGCTCTGCCCACAGTGTGCTGAGCACCCTGAACCCAGGCAAAGGAAGGAGGGTGCAGGGCTGTGGTGCTCCCCAGCTCCACTCCAGCTCAGTCCAGCTCCCCCATCACTCCTGGATGCTGTCCTGCAGATCCCCAAATTCCTGCTACACTTGGGTTTTTTCTGATGGCTTTTTCTTTTATTTTTCTCTGTGGTTCAGAATAGCTCTCTGGATCTGACACTTGGCTTCTGCTTATGCATGATTTTTGCTTGCAATCTGCCTTATTTGAGCAGTGTTGGTCTGAGTGTTTTTGAACACTCTGATGTTACAAAACAGAAAAAAAAGAGGTTTATTTTCAAAGCTGCTCTTCCAGACACCTCATACCCTTGGGGCACAGGCACTTGGGTGAATTTGATGCTGAAGTCCCCTGGGCTAAGAAGAAGGTTTTCCCTTTTCATTGGGGCAGGTTTGGGGGGTTGTATAATGCTGCCCCAGATAAGGTTTCCACCCAGGGGCAGCACACACCTGTGCTGGATTGAGCTGTTCACCTGGTTTGCAGTCACAGCTGTAACCACTGAGGACACAATTTGTTTCCCCACTTCTCAGGTTTCTTCTCCTGGTGTGCCTGCACCAGAAGGGTCCTGTCGTGCTGGGAGGAGGAGGCAGCTCTTGGAGGTATGGTTTTAGTAGGAGGTTTTTTTACTAAATGTGCTTTTTTTTGGAGACATTTGGGTTGGTTTGTTGGTTTTTCTCCCTTTGCTTTGTGCTGCATATTTCCTGTAGTAGGTATTTTATTTATTCTGTGGCATAGTAACTTAGTTTATTAGACTGAGCAGGGATTAAGGTGTTTACTCCATTTAGACCTATGGTTGATTATTTGAAAATGTACGTGCTTGGTAAGAGAAAATCTCCTTAGATTTTCCCCAAACACAAGGGTAAGATTTTTGTTTACTCCTTTCCAGAATGCAAAGATCTGAGGCTTATTTAGAGCATGATTTATGCCATGATGGGCACTACAAGCTGTCCAACCATCCCACAAAACATCCTGTGTGCAGAGGAATGCTGTGAGTTTCCAAGGGTGCAACTTCAAATATAACAAATAAGAATGATGAGAGAAGCTCATAAAGTTCATGTTAAGAGTAGTGTTTGATACTTACTTAAAATTTCACATTCTCATGATGTGCCTTTTGCCAAAGAGGCATTAATTATGAGTGTTTTCTGAAGCAAGGCTGCAGCAGGTATCATAAAGCATCAGGAATGCCTTGTGATGATCTGTATCCTAACACCTGGAACCACTTTGCTTAGGCAGTCATCTGCACAGCAAAAACTTTCCTCAAATCACTTAAATATTTTGAAGTCACACCCTTCACAGATCCATAGCAAGCTGTTACAGATGCCCACAGGTACCTCTCAAGCTACAGTTAAACCTATGTCCACTGCTAATGGGAAGCTCTGCAGTTACCAACTAGCAAAATGCTTGTAGGAATGTCATTGATACTATACAAAATAAGAATAAGTCTTACTGTAAGTATCTTTTTTGCCAGGACTTTCACGAGCAGGTCACAGTGAAATGCTTGCTTACTTGCAAAATGCCTCTGCTCCAGCACAGCTGAAGCAGATGATGGTGAAGCTAATTTGTTTCAGGTGTAGCACTGCTCCACCCTTCCCCCCCCAAAAAAAAAGTGTTTGCCACCAATTTATTAGTACTTAAAATAATGCAATTATGTCTATAGTTTCTGGATATTTTTTAACCTTAAGTCCAAGGGCTTGTTTCTTTTCACTTTTTCTCCTTCAGTACAGTGAGAGATTAAATTAGAGGTGGGCAGGCAGCAAAAGAGCAACCACTCAAAATCCTGGTTTTATGCTCTTCTGGCAAGTTTGTGATTGTGTTTTTAATTTGTTATTTATAAGCATTGTTACAGTAAGATTGACTGAGATGCAAAGATGCCAAGAGGTTTGCATTTTGGGAGGCTCTGGCAGTGGGCAGCAGAGAAAATGGAGGAAGGCAAGGCTTGAGGAAAAGGTGGGTCTCACTTAAAATGAAGATATATTTTGGGATATCTGTGTGCCAAGGATTTGGAGGACAGAATCTGTGAACCTGCTCCATATTCAGTTGAGTCTAAGCCAGATAGACACTTCCAGGTCAGTAAAGGCAAGCTGGTTGCAGGACTAGGTGGGAGAATCCACTCTGAGAATAAGACCTCTTGATAATTATCTACCAGAAAAAGATGTGGCTCCAAATATAAATTTCTACTCAGCATAATCACCTGAGAACAAAACCCAAGAGGGATTATTTGCGGGTGGGCTGTGGTTAGTGGTGCCTGGGTGTTCTTGACCTTCAGCTGTACCTCCTAACTCTTCAGGCTTCCAGGTGGCTTGGGTTAAGAATGATGGATGAAGTAGATTGACTGACCCAGTGGAAAGATGATGTTTTCTAGCAGTGCTGTTTCATTTTTAAGAAATCAAAAGAAGATAGAGGAGAGAAAAAATAAAGCTGTTCACTTTGAGAGATTTGGTTAGTTATTTTACTTGCTTTTCTCCTGAAGTTAGGCCAGAGAAGTCTACAGGGATAGAATTTTAGGAACTGACTTAGGGAAAGCAAGCTTTTAAAGCTAGTTCCTGGTAGCCTGGGATGGTGCTGATTCTCCCCTCAGACTGGGTGCTACGGGCACAGCCCTGCCTGTTGTGCTGCACTCTGTGTCTCTCACTTGTAGCAGTCTTTTTCCATTGCTTCTCCTACTTCAGAGCATGTTCCAGTGCAGCAGACCTGGGCAGCTGGGAGAGCAGAAAATGTGGCTTCTCCCCAGCAGAGAATGCAAATCCCTGCAGCTGCAGTGTGCTCCCTGCTTTCTCTTTCATGTCCTACATGAAGTAGCCATTTTTCCTTCTCAGGGGTTCTCCTGTGCTGTCTCTTGCTCTAGTTCTTTTTCCATGTCATGCTTGATGCTTTTCCTGGTTGCTGCTGTTTTTCTAAAAATAGAGCTGCTATTCTAGGTTGTGATTTATACCAGGAATAGCAGCTATGACAGCTATTCAGGACTTTCTCTCTTTAAAATAAAATGATAGTTGTGGTTTTGGCCAAGTCTGGAAATCTGGTGCTTTTTGATTGCTTCTCTTAACAGTCTGTATTTTACCATTGGCTTTAACAGCCTCTTGAACCAAACCCTGTAGGGTATGCCTTGTTCTGGAGGATTTCTTAGTTTGAATTGGACAGTATTTATAAATTCATTGGTGACAGTTTTTACTGTAAATGTCAAGCAGCAAGGTATAGATGCATAAGTTTTGATTTCACATCAAATGAACTTTTTATTCCTGTCTAGTTAGTTAAACCAACGTAGTTTAAGTTCTCTGGCATAGAGCTTTTTTCTCATCATGAATTAAATGGATTAACCTTTCTTAGAAAGCTATCGCTAATTATGTTACTGTACTGTACTGGGCTGTTAACTCCTTTCCTCAATAAGTTACTATTTTTACATGGCCACAGTGACCTGAAATAATTACAACCCCAGCTTTACTTCAAACCTTGCCATTTAGTGCTCTTCTGATGAAATTTACTGCTGTTACTGATGTCTTACAAATATTCCTGTGAAGGAATAACAGGGAACAGGGAGAATTTCAGCCAGCACTATCAGGGCAATAGCAATGTCAGTACCTTAACATAAGAGTACTCCTTTCCTCCTCTCGATTATCACTGAGGTAATAACACACATGTTTGAGAACAGGGATCAAATGTTCCCTGTTAGCATCTGTTAGATTTCTTTTGTATGCTAGAAATAATTTATTTTATCTAGTTGAAGATGATGGAAAAATAAGATTATGATTTACTGTACGTTTGTAGTCTGAGACTGCCAAGAGTCCGAAATTCACAATGCCAAAGGCTGAATTTCTCTTTCTTATGTTTAGAAGTGGGAAAGATAGGGCTGCTGTTGCCTGCAAGAAGAGGTGTTAGCTGGATACTTTCTGATTGTCTAACACCTGATATCTTAGGTGGGGAAAGCCTCCTTCCATCTATTCTTGTGAAATTTAAAGGGGAGGACTCAAAGGGGTTTGTCACCAGAGAGGAAAACTTCTCACCTGAGTTTCATGAAATATGTATCACGAAGCCAAGCAGGAGTGAATTTCATGATTTATGGATTAAATATCACTTTAATCAAGAAGACATTTTAAGTAGCCAGCTTAATCATTGTCATCAACTTCATCAGGGTGATTGAAACCATCATTACTTTAGCAACTGATTAGCAAGAGCTGGATGTGGGCTTTCTACTAATGCTGGAGCTGCTCATTAGAAAGGTGTCAGAGGTCCCTGACACTATCTGCATGATCTGCCCTGGTGCTTTTGCTGTGTTTTGCTGGAGAGTGTGTGGATTTTTCTTGAGCTTAAACTTTCTGTGTAATTCAAAATAATTACTATTTTGTATTAAAAACACATAAGTATTTGCATAAAACAGGTTGATAAAAGCAGAGAGTGCAGAAGTCTGAGAGTTGATGATTTGTTTATTCATGGTTGCAAAACCTAAGGAACAATTTAAACACTTTTTTAAAAAATAAAATCTAAAAGGAAGGGTTGGGGTTTTCTGAAGGAAAAAAATTGCATCTGAACAATGCAAAATCCCAAAGCAGGGCTTGGTGCAGTGGACAGGTGGTTGATGTGTGCTCTGAGAGAAAAGCAATATTGGGCAAGATTATCAAAATGAGAGTCAGTTTGGAAGTTAATGTGTGAGCTTCTCTGTCTGGAATAGGAAGATAATAAGAAACATGATTCATGTGTAGAATACCCTTGGGGTGTGTGGGGTGGGTAAAGAGGAAAGAAAAAGGAGTTTTTCTGTTACATACCCTAGAATAGGCCATTTAAGATACAAGCAGCAGTGAAGTCTTAAGAAGGCTTCAGGAGCATAAAAATGAGTCTGAAAAGCAACAAAAATAACAATATAGGAAGTTACCTGTAGAGGCGATGAATCCAGCCAGCCAGAGACCTTTGGGGGGTGGGTTTTCTGTCAAACTGAAGATAAATTATGCCTGGTTAGCAAAGCAGCCCTCTTGCTCTAGTTTTCAGATTTTCTTTCTTTTTCTTTCTCCCCCAAAAAAGTCATATTTTTAACCTCACAATGCTAGAAAATAATTTGGAACTTGATCAAAGACATAGGTACTAGTAGTTTCATCAGTCATCTTGAAGGAATTTATATCTAATTAGGTAAATAATCCAGGTTTCACCTTGGATTCTCGATGGGGGTTACTATAGCAAAACCTAAATAAACATTTTCCTAAAATACTTCCCTGTACATGGGGAAAAATTGAGCAGCTCTCAGTTGAATGTGAATGAGACTTGAAGATCTGTAATCCAAGTGTGGTGGTTTTTGACAAAGACTGGTGATACACCTCATCTGTGTTCAGATGGAGAATGGGGAAGGGAAGCTGAGGGTGTTTTTGTCATTTTGCAGTAACCACTGTGGGAAAGGCAATCATTCCCAGCCCCAGCAGTCCCAAAGAAGCAGTAACCACAAGTAACAAGGAGGGCCCTCAGCAATACACAAAACAGTGTGGAGTGACACAGAATTTCAATTTCATTTCAGAATGTGTTGGAAAACATTACTTTGAAACTAAAGAAAGCCTTTCATTTATCTTTATGTCTTACAAATTGAGCTTAATGACAGGCAGGACTGAAAGGAAAGTGATGTGGAAAGGAGAGTTTAATGAGTGTGGGAAAAGCAAAGATAAAGGGGTTAGAAGGGTTCTCAAACAGGACAAGAAAGGGCTCCCCTACCTTATTTCTTGTATTGAAATTCGTGTTCTTGTCATCTTGAAAGATGTGGGCGACCACCTGAAACCAAGATATGTGCTGATGTAACAGCCACAGTCCCTTCCCTTTGTGGGGCAGGAGCACTTGTACCAATCCTGATCAGCTTTCTGTGGAAGGCATTTCCCCAGCTGTGATGGCATCTTTCCAGTATCATATCTTCCAGGGCTTTTCTGGCTCTTTGGTGCCATATGTACTGGTTGCTGAGGTCTTGAATACTTGTTTTCATTATTAGAGGGATATTTCCCAGAGTACTGGGTTCTTCAGATGCACACAAGTGGTTTGCCAGCTGTTAAAATATTTTGTTGCATAGAGAAGAGCTCCTCCAAACCAAAGCAGCGCTCTCTGCCATCACAGGGTACGTGGAGTTGATATTTTGAAGCCTGACGTTAGCAGAGGGGATTCCACCAGGCTTCCTGCACTAGTGCAGGTCCCTCTCTTTGGTGCACAGGGAGTTGTGCTGTCTCCCCACCTCTCTGCCCTCCTGAGCGAGCTGGGCTGGTGAAGGCAGCGTGGCAGCAGTGCTGCCAGCACCCTCTGAGGCTGTGCAGTGTCCCTGGGTACCTGGCTCCTCTCCTGGCCCTGCTGTCACAGCAGCTGCCACAGCAGTGCTCCGTTGGAATCAGGCTTGTCACTGCTTCCACGAGTAGGAGAGACTGAATAAAGTTTCCATTTTATTCTTTGGGCTGATATGCTTTAGCATCAAAGGAGTGCTCCTGCTGTGGCTGCTGTTCCAAAACACACACTGGAATTTTATTTCCATTACTCCTCATTACTAATAGTCTGTCTCTCTTGCTCACCTTTGTTTCAGACCCTCCAGGTGGGCTTTGAGAGAGGCCCCTCCTCCCTCTGGGGTGTTGCTATCCATGTTGCTTAGAAAGAGCATTTGGTACCATTAACAGGTTTTTTATGGTGGCATCATTGTTCTGAGAGACTGTTTTGGAGTGTATGTGTGCTTGGCAATCGCTGGAGCAGCAGCACCTGTGACTTTCTGGAGAGAGGAGAGATGAGCTGCAGAGGATGGGGATGGAAGCCAGCCCTGGCAAAGCCCTGTGCCTGTCCTGGGGCTGCCTCTGTGTCCTGAAATGAGCAGTCCAGGCTTCTGTTGCCATGCAGGAGGACAATCAAACCTTCTAAATGTAGCAAATAACTGTGGCAGCACACTGCAGGAGTGCCAGAAGCAGCAGCAAAGCACATCTGATGGCTCCTGATGCCTTGTCAGCAGTAAATAGACTTGTATGTGCCTTGGTGGCAGCTCCCATCTCTGGTGACAAGGGCTCTGCCACCAGCCACGCTGGCCTCTGGTCAGCTGGACTCGGGGGCTGCCTTGGACCTTGTGCATGGGAACCACTTCCTGCTAAGAGAGTGATGTGGAGGGAGTTTCCCACAGAGCAAAGCAGCTCCTAATCCTGCTCCACTTATTTCTATGGCAGTGCAGTCACCAGATTAGTGGCTGTGGGCAGGATTAAGAAGGATAAGTACAGAGCAGGTCAGCCAGATTTCTGAGGTATGACAAACAGCTTTCTGGGCAAAAGAAGAGCGTGGCTATGCTCGTTTTGTCTCTACCTGAAGAAAGAATTCTCTTGTTGCTATATTGAAGATTGCTCAACTTCTCTGTTGTGTCTTATTCATATTTTCCTAGCATGCTTCCTTCTAGATTTCTTCATTACTACTATCTGGTTTAGGTGATCTAATTTTGTGGTTAAAAAGAGCAGATGGAGAGGGACATGCTATTCCCTATCATGTTCTAAACAACATTAGCCCAGTGGGTTTAACCACCAGTGCAAATAGCTGAGCGGGAATCACAACAATTGTTGTATCAGACATAAATCACATGTCCTAGCCTGTTAGTAGGCATATATTAACCTCCCACCAACATGGCAGAATTTCAGAAAGTTCATGTGCTTGCTCTCTTCTTAACCTTTTTCAAGAATAGTGAGTGTTTACTTCCATAGGTTGCTGTGGAAAGAGATGCTGCATTTTTAAATGGGGTGCTTTTGTATGTGTTAAAATCACTGAAACCTTTGAAAGCAAATCTGCTGTTGACTGTAATAAAAACTGTGTGTGTGTGTGAAACAGGAGTCCCAAAGACATATAAACGTCATCCTGTCAAGGTAAAGTTTAGTTAAGGACTGCCAAGGTGCTGAGAAATGATCCGGTTTTGGTCACTTTTAGCATCACTCATACTATGTACTTACATCTTAAAAGTATAGGATGACCTGTTAAGTCATCCTTTTTTCTAAGGTTAAGGAAAGTCTGTGCTGCACTTTCTGGAAATGAAACTGCAGGAAATGAGAAGGGACCATAGGAAGCCAAAGTAAAATCAGGACTTTGGATGGGGTGCTTGTCCAACTTTTCTTCAAAGCTTGTGTAATTTCAGTGGACAGCCCCTTCTATTCACTTCATATTCTAACCCTTTAACGCTTTTGCTGCAAGACTTAATTTGGTTTCTTCTCCTTTGACATGAAGAGGGATTTTCCATTTTCCACTTAGTCTGTAGGTCTGTGAGTATTTGAGGACAGTTACAAACCTTTCTCCCCAGGTGCCTTGTTCTGGAGCCACCTTGCCCTCACCACTCCCTTCCATCAAGGAATACTTCAGCCAGTGTCTCCCCCAGCTCCAACAATGAAAACTTGATAATTACCAAGTGCTGTTTTACCACTCAGCCTTCATTTTGCAGTGATTTCATTTAGCCCATGTTTTCTGGGTTTTAGCAGACAGAGTAACAAAAACCTTTATTACAATCAATGTATGCAGTCTGCTGGGGCTTTCCTGCCTTCAAGGCCTCTTCTCCTGTTTGGTGTGGAAATTGGACTCCTGCAAGTTAGTATTTGACAAACCCATGTTTATTGTTAGTACCTGCAGACACTTGTAAAATTTAACCCAAATTAATTGAATAAATGAATTCAAGAGTAGAAATACCTTGATTTCCTTCTGTGTTCCCACAAATAGTTTCTTCCTTCTTGCATCTTTTAAGAAAATAGGCTTGCTGGTTAGCCCAGGCTTCTTCCTTCTGCCCACCCACACTAATTTCTCAGGGGTGCTTTGCTTGAGCTTTTTTAGTGGTCCCAGCCTACATGTGAGCTCCTAAAGGTGATGTGTGACTGCATGAGGAGAAACTGTCTGGAGCAATGTCTTTGAAGGCCAAACCCACTGAGCTCAAGGGAAGCATTTGCAAAGGCAGGGGTGCAGAAGCCAGTGTGCCCCAACACAAGGTTTGAGGCTCCTGAAGGCAGAGACTCGAGCAGAAATCTGTGTCAGATCAAATGGAGGTGCTTGCCTTGACAAAGATGCCCCCAGTGGGAGCTAATAAACCATATTTCTCTATTTTCTTTATGGAGCAGAGGAAATACAGCAGCTCTCTTGCATCCTGGCGGTGTGAGGGATCTGTTTTGGGCCAGCACTGGCAGTGCTCCCTCTGCCCAGGCAGATGCTTTTGCTACCCAGTGTGCCCCAGACTTAGAGGTTTGTGTGCTCTGGTGAAACCACACACAAACTCCAGGCAGTGCTGTGAGCCAACACACCTCTTGGGTTTTGAAAAAGATAATTTGAAGTATGGGGTTGGTGGACTTCCAAGAACAGATGCACTAAACCACGATGATACTACAAGTGTATTTTAAAAGAATATTTCCATGGATACCCAATAAAAATGATCCCAAATCAATGTTCTTGGAGTTCATAATTTGAATGTCCTTTGTGGGAGTTCCAGGTAGGAAAAAAGCAGTTTTAATTAATTTTTAATGTGGTTACTGCTCTTCGGCAGTTCAAGGTGATTGATTTATCAGACATTTTAAATGTTTAAATACAATTATTGGCTGAACAGAAGCCTGAGTAGCCTCTTCCATAGATTTTCATAATTACAGTACGGCAAGGTCCAAGGAATAAATTTTTGTGTCCTGGGGTATCTATCAAGTAGTACACTTAAATACATAGGAAATGTGGTATTTAAGTTTCTTTCACTGCAGTAGCTTTAGGAAAAACTGAGAATAACAAAGATTCCACTTATGTGTTTTCTAAGCCTTCTAACGGCTCACCAGTGATGTTTGACACTGGAGATATCACTATATGGGTGCTATATAGGCTTCCCTATGGAGATGGCAAGCTGGGGAGGAACAACTGTTCCTATCAGGATCGTAGCTGGAAAGGATGTGAATGATTGCCTCTTCTGCTTCAGTCAGCAGGAAATGACTGAGTCACACTGCTGAAGAATAACCTTACCTTTCCAGTTGGTAACCAAAGAAAAGCCTGAATGCTTCTGAAAACCAGGGTGGTCTTTAAGTTATTTGTCTGAATGGTTTTTCACTCCAAGTTTATCTTTCAGCAGTTAATAGAAAATTGTCTGTGGTGCTAATGAATTGTTCAATCAGATTTTACCCCTCACCACACAGAAAATAGAGCTCCTGCACCCAGGGAATAGAGCCTCAAAGATGCGACTGAAATTTTCAAAGCATGTGCATATTGAATCTCAGGGATGGGGTTTTGGTCAGATGTGCTTTTGGCACCCTGTTAGTCCACAGTGGGCTTGTATATACACTCACTGATTTCCTCTAAACATTTTGAGTGGCCAAAGCCCAATGAAAATGTTACTTTCCCCAAGAAGTGATAGCTTTTCAGAAAACTTAGTTGGTGTTTTTTTAATAGGACTGTAAGGAGACTGTGAGTGAAATACTGCAGTTCAGGAATGTGGACAGGTTACATCTCAGGCTGCAGAGAAAGACTGATTTGTTGAAACTCCTGGAGCTCTACAGCTTCAGTTTCCACAGCAGAAGTTCCTGCTGCCCCCACCACCCCTCTTGGGAAGCTCTCCAGCCACAGGATTGCACTTAGTGCCTGCTGGGAAAAGTTGTGCTAGAGAATCCTGGAGAGCAGGGAAAGCAAAATCAGGAAATGGAGGGCAGGAACAGAAGAAAAAAGTAAAGAATGTGCACAGGAAAGTTAAAACAGTAAAATTTGTCTCTATGTGTTTCCTCAATAGCTGGATTATTTCAGCAGTTTGTCAGTTGAGTTGTTTTTCTACTGAAAGTCGTAGCAAAGACTCGTATTAAAAGTGGTGGCAGTGCTTTAATTTGCTCTTAATTAAATCTTACTGCATTCTATTTCACTTTCAAATTTTCCTGTTTATGGGTGATTTGCAATTCATACTTACAATTCATGCTTAAATTGCTGTTCATGCATGTACTTTCTATGGCTGCTAACAAAAATTTAACTCTGATTTGATAGCACTGCTTTTAAGAAAGGCCCAGGAAAAGTGTGGGGTATGCTTGCATTTGATGGATTATATACAAGTAGGAGAAAGTATTAATTTTAAAAGGGGAAAAACCCATTTGAGGCCAATTTTTGAAGATCGGTCTTGCCATTTAAACAGTATGGTAACTAAAAATGCTGTCACTGAAATTTGTGGGTAAACTGTGGTCTAAAAAAGAAGATGAGAATTGAGGGGTTCTCCCTCCATAACGGCACCTGTGGCAGGCTATGACTTTGGTGGAGCAGCAGCTGATTTCTGTATCCCAGGGGCCACAGTAGCACTTCTCACCTTCATGGCCAAACACAGCCAGCCTTAGTGGCTCCCAAATATGTGAATCAGCATCAGCGAGCAGGAGGCCAACATCATAAACTGATCTGTTGGTTCAGACACCAGTGATGCACACCCCCTATGACCATCTCAGTGCAACTCAGCTGCAATATCTGGAGTGATATTTGGTTTAATGGCTTATTTAAAAAAAAAAAGTGTGCTGGTCTCCTGGGGCTTACAGTTTTCTGGGTGGGTTTTTTTAGCTGGTATTTTTTTGGTGCTGTTGCTTTGGATTTTGGTTTGGTTTTTTCTTGGGTTTTTTTTTTTTGGTGTGCATGTGCTTGTATACATGTGCAGTGTTGTTTGGTATATATCAGCTAAATGGAGAGAAAAATTCACCTGAGGAAACCTTGGCAGGTTCTGGCTGGAGGCCAGTTTCAAACATTTTATGACTGTAAATTTGTTGCAGAGAATCAAAGAAATGGTAGGTAGAGCATCCAGAAGCAGAATAAACTAACTTTTCTCAAATTCCATCAGGAGAGCCAGTACAGCTAGGGAAAAGAAAAGCCAGGGAAGTTTTCCTTCCCTTTGAAGCTTTTCTAGAATGAATCTTTAATGATGGATGTCTGCAACTTCTTCCAGGTGATAACAAATGTAAAGCTTCCAGGTTGTTAGGGCAGAGAAGATGGAGCCTAAACAAGAATAAGCTCAAGAATAAGCCACTTGCACTGACAGTGATCTGTAAATATTCCCCAGGGATGTGAGCTACAGGTTGTGTGGATCATGCTAAAGGTAGCATTTGAAACCTGAGGTGGGTGTGTTGTGCAGTGTTTGTTCTCTGCCTACTGAAACCTGCAGTGACTCCAGCTGTGGAAATGCAGAATCCTCCCTCCTGCAGCAGGCAGGCACCAAATGGCACAACAAAGAAAGAGCAGGCTATGAATACTTGTACAAATGTAGAGAGGGAGGCACTTCAGTGAAAACATGCAGGAAAAATGAATAGTTTAGTAAAAGCTGTGGTTTTTTCCCCCCTTGTAGAAAAAGTGCTTAGTAATAGGTTCATTTTTGACTTCTGAAGGAATTTCTGTCAAATACAATTATCAGGGAAGACTACAACTGCAAAGGTATCAAAGCTGTGTTTGCAGAAATCAGGTTTCAGAGTGCTTTGAGATGGCAGATATTTGTCAAATTCCTTTACATGTAATCTCATGTTTCTTTTCTTGATGAATTTTCCAACTGTGGTACATGCTGTCTGCTTAAAGATGAGAATGCTACAGCAGTTTTCTTTTTAAGAAAAGTCTTTGGCAGTTGCATTATATTTATTTGTTTTATTTTTTCTCTTCACCACTTGAAAAGAAAGGCAGAAAACTGAAACAAAACACAGAAATAAAGCAGTCTGTCACACTGAAAACCTCTGAAACATAAAAAATAAACCTTATTTGCTAGATAATTCTCTTTAATAGTCTTGTTTATCATATTTTCAACAGTTCCTTTTTAAGACAGTATTGCCTAACTACAGGAAAAGTGTCTTGGTATTGTTAAACTGAAAGAAGCACCACATTTTTATTAACAGACATTCAGATTTAAAAGCATGTCAAAAATATTTTGACTGCATTTTGGAAAGCAGATGCATTTCTTCCAAGTGTCTGAAGACTAATTTCATTTTATATTCTGGGTAAGACCGAGGTGGTATGGAGGAATGCCTCTTATTTACTACTTTTACTTTTTTCCTGGCATGTGTATTCCATGTTGAAGGTATCCTTTCTCTTCATTTGGTGCCACAGATAAGACTTTGGTAGCCATTTGATAGATGAATCTATTCTTGTCTCTGTTTACTCACCACAACAGTGACTCTTCTCTGATGAACTGAGCATGGTTTTAAGCACATTTAAAGGAGAGGGGAAAAAGAGATTAAACAGTTTTCTTTCCCGTTGTTGGGCTACTCCGTGCCCACAATTCAAACATGCACTGCATAATCTCGTGGAAATTAAATGTCATCATTTGACTGCAAGAGGAATGACCCACTGAATTCAAATTACAAAGAACTCTGAATTGCTTTCAGCTGTTCTCTCAGTGGGTCACCATTTCTAATGATAAGTCAATTCTTCAGGCACGTTGGCAGAGAGGGAGCAGAGAAGGTGGATTTTGTCTGCAGGAAAGCAGACGTTAAGAGGGATGCACAGTGCCTTAGAGCTGCAGTCAGAATGTCTTCTTCACTGCTGTGCCAGGGAAAAGCTGTTCAGATTATTTCAGGGGAGCCATGTCATGTTTGCTGCAAGGGTTGGAAGCAGGAGTCATTATGTAATGTTTTCCCAGTGGAAATAGTAAGCCATGATGCTGTTGTCCTCTTTCCCAGCTCTCCTGTGCTCCCCAGAGTTATCAGCCCCCAGGTGCCTGTGTAGAATCCAGAGGGATCTGGCCAGGGCTGTGAATCTGCAGAGGAGGAGGATGAACCCCCACAGTGCAGGATGCTCCCTCCATAACCAGAGCAGCGAGCTGAGGATTTCTCCATCTATGGTTTAATACTGAATTAATTAAAGACATGAACAGAGAAGCTAGAAACCTGATGCTGTATTCAATGGTTTATGAGTTATATTCTTTTTTTAGGGGGGGGAGTCTCTAAATGTCTACAAGCATCATCTCACACAGGCATCAAATTCTTTTCTCCTCTAAAATTCAAGTGTGATTTGCTGAGGCTCAAAGCTGCAGCAGAATGGCGCATCCTCCACCAGGCAAAACCTCCACCACCTATTTTGTAGTGCCAGTTCGGTGATATAAGGGAAAATTGTACGTGACAGAGTATGAGGCAGAATCTATTGCTCATACTTCAGGATGTAAATCAGTCAAAGATAGCTTCAGGTGAGAAGGAAATCTCTATGTTTAATGCCTGGCTATAAATTTGAGGCCTCTGACACCCCCTCATGCAGAAATATTGGCTAATGTGTTTTTGGTATATACAAGTGTGCATTTGTCAGTTTGTTCTGCTCACAGTACAGACATTCACAATTTTGATCACAGATGAGGACTTCCCTCTCCTGAGATTTTTTTCCAAGCATTGATTCACTTTAAAAGTCTGCAGAGGATGCTGTGCCTGTATTAAATAGCACCCAGGTGCCCATGGAGCAGCATTCTTCACAATCCAAAATTTCAAAATATTATTTCATAATAAAAACAAATTCATGGTGCATAGTTTTCTGTCTCCTCACAGGCCAGTAACACCATAAATATGATTAGAAGGACTGTCAATAGATAAAGTTGAGTTCAGGTCACTTAATATGTTTCCTAGGTAGTGCAGCATGCTTAAAACCACCATTCCTGATTATTTTTCATGCTTTGAAAGAACAGTACTCTGGAGCCCATGTGAGCTATATGCAGAAGCTTGCAAGCCTCCTGAAAGGAACTGTTCTTTCCAGAGGTTCTGAAGCACTGGAAGCCTCTAATTACAGCAGTGCAAACTGTCAGGCAGTAGCAGGCTATATTAGAATGTAGTTTGTGTTGATTCACTTTCAAGCCAAGATAATAACCTCACAGAAAACCAGGCTTTTACATCAATTAATTAAAAATTGATATGGCTCCAGTGCAGCCTAGGTAAGGAGGCACTTGAAACCTGCCCTGGAAAGCCAAGCAAAGGCCAAGCATCAGTCATTGCTAATTCCCTGCTGATGCTCCTGCAGGTAACTTGTAAAGAAGATCCAAAAGCTATTTAATTTTACTGTTCCTTAACAGCTTTATAATAAGGTATGTGCTTCTGTAATAATTTACTGGTTTAATTATATCATGTAGTTTAGGTGAAAAAGAAAAATTTTAAAAACCTTATAAGCATATTTCCCTTTAGTACTCAGCCTTTTTAGGGCTGAGGGAACAGGATAGGAGGGGCGCACAGAAAAACCCCCTAAATTTCACTGCCTTGAACCAGAGCTGTGAGGTGGATGAACCCCAGGCAATCATTAAACACTTTGACACCACACATGGCACTAGATATAACTTCCCTCACATGGGAAATCCCTACAGTATGGAGCAATACAATGGATTGAGCAGCGTGCTCTGGGAAGTGTCTGTGGTTTCATAGGTGGGACTTGGCAAGCTTCACCTCACTCCTTCAGGTTCCTCGGTCAGTGATGGGAGAGGGACAGCTCCATTCCAGGGGCTGACAGACTGGGCTGGTTTTTACATGGAGATCTTCTGCCCTCTCACCCCCCTGGTTCAGCAGTGGGTAGAGCTAAAAAGTAGGTACAGCCTGAGGAGATGTGGCTGCTGCTGAAAGGCTCGAGCCCTCCAGGGATGTGACAAGATTTCAGGAGCTGCCGTAGCTGTCCTCTGTGTATGGATACCCCATAAACTGCAGCTGCATTCACAGTGTTGTGTAGCTGCAAGGAGAAGGTTAACAATGGGAGGAATTGCTACTTAGTTCATTAACACTGATGTTATTAAAAAAAAATAATCAAAACCCAGTTGGCACAGGCTTACAGGATGTAGTAATCAACATGTCAGTTCATTTCCAAATGCCTCGTGCACCTCGAGTTATTTTTGTCCAGCTGCTTCCTGCAGATGCAATTTGAGCAGTCAGAAATAAAAGCAAATTTCAGTGCACCAGCAGTGTGCTGCTGGCACTCTCTTCTGACTTAGGCATGTACATAGGGGTGGAGGAGAGGCAACAGCCAGGGTAGGAACGGGGAGATACGCAGTAACTTTTTGCTAAAGCTGAGAAAATCCTTGCCTGTTGGCCACACACAGCATTGTTTCCTTTGTAAACTGGTTTAGGAAAACTTCTAAGATTTGTGCTGAAGATCCTTTATTTGGAACTGTGCAGTGAGGGCTCCATAATCTATATTCAGCTATGACATTCAAGAACTGCTTAACTCTACAGTTGGTAGGACTTCTGCAGATGAAAAGTTAAGCATATTCCCATGTGCTAGAACAGCTTCCCTGCATGGGAGACTCCCTTCTAGGTGCGTTTGAGCACAGGAATTGTTCCCTGAGTGCGTGCAGTTATGCCTCAGAGAGGGCAACCCCAACAGATGGGCCTGGGTTTTGTTTCATGGTTGGATTAGGAAGAGAAAAGGTGTGGGTTAACAAATCATAGTCATGATCACGATCACAATAAGAAGCTTAAATAATGGGGAATTAAAAAAAAAAAAAGAAAAGAAAAGAAAAAAAGATAATGATATTTTTAAGTGTCATTGAGACTCACTAAAGATTCTTACTACCTGTGATGCTCTAGAGTGAGGCTAAAGGAGCAAATTTTTCAGGTCATTTGGGTTCAACAGCTCCTTGCCAAGCTCACCTCGTGGCTAATGTTGCTACTGACTGTACCAGCTGAGCTGGGGAAGGGCTGGGCTCCCTGTCCTGCTCACCTCTGTTGTGCTTGCCAGTGTGTATTCAGCCCTCCTGGGGCATCACAGGCTGATGAATTCCAAGCAAGAATTCAGGGAAATCACTCGAGAGATACCTGCTGACAGCAGGAAGCTCTTGACTGTGCTGTTCCTGAGCACACTGCTCAGCCTTCTGTCTGCTTTGCTCGTGTTTTTCTGTATGTTAATGCCCACTTACCATGGGTGGTATTAGGAGCTGGAGCACAAATACTGGAGTCTATAATAAACCTGAGGTTCCAGGATATGTTTTGGCTAGAGAGGGAACAACAAATGCTTATTTTCTTTTGAAGTAGCTCATCTGAGCTTTCAGCAATCAGAAGGAGATTTCTCTTGGCAAGCACAACAAGGACTCTCACTTTGGATCCCAGGAGAAAGGTGCCTGTGCACAGGAGGCTGTTGATCAGCTGAGGCAAGCTGATCAGCTCAGCAGACCTGGGATGCTGGAATGCTGGGGAAATGCTGGAATGCTGAAGTGCTGCTGGAATTCTGGAATACTGCTGGTACCCCAGCCAGGCCCCCTGACACCCAGCATATTCCCAGTGTACTTTCCCATTCCTCCTCTCATGCACAGGTACCTCAGCCCCCTTCTCTCTGATGGAAACCTCCTCTTTGCAAGTTTCTGGAGCTTTTTTTTTTTTACCAGTTGTAACCTGAGTGGAGATATTTAGGGGTTTTCTACCTCAAGAGCAGATTTCCACTGCCACAGGCTTGTCTGGGACAAAAGCTCATAATGGCACAAAGCCAAGGGTCAGTATATTAAAGCAGAATGCAATAACCCATTCAGTTGGAGGCTATCTTGATTTCCATATAAGTGCAGGAAATTATATTTGAGTGAGCACCTTTCATGCATGTGAAATGCTAACGGTGAAGTAATTTTTATGTCGCTTTGTTTTGATTTAGTTGTTTGATAAATGGATTTCTTGCTGGCATTCTTGCCATCCTGTCTTGCTGTACCGGTGTTTGAGTGGGGTTAATTTTAACTGGAATTAGTGACTACCAATAGCACTTCTGCAGGTCGTTGGCTAAATCTTGGGGACTTTAATTCCTAGAATCATCAGAGATGTTTAAAATGCCCAGGACTGCAAAGTAATAATGACCTACACTTTGGTCTGTGGATCTGAGCTAAAAAGGGTCTATAACTCTTCCATATATTCTTAGCCTGACCCGTAGTTGTACCAGTAAACCCTCTTCCAACAAGAGACTGTTGGAAATAGCATGCTGTCAGAGCTAGGTTTTTTTTTTGCTTCAGCTATTTTCCAATCCTACAAATGGCATGATTTGTCCTAAATTCCTTTGCCACTTACAGGTTCCTGACCATTGCATGCACCAGCCATGCTGACCTTTTTTCTAGCAAGTTTTATGATAAAGGTTATGCTAAATTTCTGATTTGCCTTTAAATAATTCTTACATTTGCTCATGTATTATTAATAAGTATGGAGTGACATCCTAGAAGAGGGTATATTTACCATCTTACCATATTTTTATTTCTTATAAATGAAAAAGGAGCATGGATGACAGGTTACCGTGCAGGGACAAATGAACTGCACCTCAGAAGGAAAAGTGATAAATTGTAGCATTATCTAGAATGTAAAGCAGAACCACCTCTCCCCAGAGGCCACACTGGCAGGACAGGGCTGCCAAGGCAGTTCTCAGCCTCAACAAATGATTTCCCACTAAAAGTTCTTATCTTGTATAGTGGCTTTTTGTTATCCTGGAAGAGTTGTTCTCTGTAACAAAAGCAAGCTGACTTTCCATAGATAATGCCAGCGTGGGGAATGTTTCTGTGGCTGGGAGGGCCCCTGCCCTGCATACTGTACAATGGGTCCATCTCTGGAGTAGGGAAGATGCTGTCCTCTGCATGTTTGTCACTGTGCAGAGTTGAAGGCAAAAAGCAAGATTTCTAGCTAGTGGGCAGTGCTCTGAAAACTTGTAGGCTTCACTCTGCCCCCAGTTTGCAGGGTATCAATTCTCCCAGTAAATCTTTTCTTCAGGAGTACCAACGAACACTTTCAACAACATAATATGCTCCTAAGGCTTCTGAGCCACTTCTCTGCTACTCCTTTGGAAATTTGTTTTAAATTTCATTGTTCCTAGTTCAGTTTCTAGTGTTTCATGCAAAACAGTCACATCAACAGTATAATAAATCTTTCCTTATCTCTAAAATTCTTTTCCTATTGCCTTGTTCCCAGAAGATACTGCTGCTGTTGTGGCAACTAAATAGATACAGCAGCTTTAGAGTTCAATTATGACTCATGGTATGTTAACTTACTGATACAGTAAACCTAAAAGGGAAGAAAGGAAAAAAAAAAAAGATAGTTTGCTTTTTCAATATATTTCTTCATGTTGTTTGAAGATAAATAATGCAAATGGCACATAATTATAAACTGTGGGTGTTTTTTATGAGAAACTTACTGATATAAAGATAATCTAAGATTTTCTTTTATTTATTTTTGTTGTTGTTCTTGAAAGGGTGTTGCCATTACCTGTTCTGTTTCCCTCTCCCCTAATATTGGCTGCCAAATTTTGTATCATTGGGAAATCTGTAAGTATGTAATAGCTTTGATAGTTTCTGATTTACACAGAAATTCAGGTTGTGTTATTGGTCAAGTCTTTCTTTTGTCAGATTAAAATTATTTTTGGTTTTATGTGAAAGAGGATATGGAGGCTATGAAAGCATTTATTTTTCTTGTAAGGAGTACAAAGGGAGATACAGAATGTCAAAAAGGACACACTGAATTTCCAGTGCCCATTGCTAGTATGGGCACTTGCCTTTATCAGTGCATCATCCACTGCAGACAACGAAACCCAGGCTCTTTTATAAATTGCTGCTACACACATTAAAAAATCGTGCAGTGTGCCTTGTCCTCTGCTAATTATTGCACTTGATATTTGTCACTGCTGGGTTTTCTTTTTCCTAGGGATGTTTCCTTTTTGCCATGTATCCCAGGACAAAGCTTACATTCAGTGCCTTCTTTTTCAACACTTCTAATTCCAGAAGACCCACTAGGAACATATGTGAGAATGATCAGAAAGATCACCAAGGTCTATTCAGACAGAAGAATGAATCACACAAGGTCTCTTCCAAGTTTTCAACTCTTCTGTCAAGCGCCCTCCTTTACTTCTTCAGTTAAGAGAGACAGGCAGACCTGGCGTGCTTGGCTCTGTTCTGCTCCTCTGGCTCATCTCTCCTGATATTTTCTTGAACCATGAACTGAATTGCAAATAATAGGATTGCCTATATGAAAGGCTGCCTCTTTACATGAGTAGAAGTCGTGCATTTGGGCTCTTTGAAAACGGCTCTTTGGCACTTCATAGGCTTTGTTCTCTGGTCAGAAGTTCAAGATGTTCCATTTCTAAATCTGATTTCCAGTTAAAATATAAATGCAGAGCATTGACTGATCATCCTTGGAAGTTTATATGTTTTTAGAGTTAAAGCTGTGAATGATTAATGCTTCTGCTGTGCTTGGCTCTGAATCATTATATGATGCCCTGATTTTTCTTTCTAAATCTCTGTAGCTCTAGCAAATAAGGTGTTTAAGGCAGAGAGGGGAGGAAAAAGGGTAGAATATGACCTTCCTGTTCATTGCACTTCAGATAAAATAGTATTTTTGCAAGGACATGTTTGTGTTTGAATTTCTACCTACCCTGTGAACTGTGACAAAGTACAGACTATCACCTGCAGGCTTCTGGAAGAGTCTTGAAAGTTGAAGCAACAGATGAAACTGTCAGGGTTTAAGTTTTAATACAATCCTAATTAACTCCAGTATTACTTCTTCTCAAGGTCAGTTAGACGTTTTCAGGGTATTCAAATGAAGTATTCCTCTGGAAAACATACTTTTCCCCATCTAGTGACCAGTATTCTTTAAAGAACCTCTGAAGCTGTCTTGTCTCCCTTAAATGTGGTGCAGCGGGGGTCCTGCTGTGGGACCCTGTTCCTTGCAGTCCTCTCCCCCGATCTTCTTTGGCTGTTGCTGGGGAATGAAATTCCTGATGGAGTGCTAGAAAAAAATGCATCAAGTTAATAGCAAGTCCCACACTGTGTTCAGAGTTTTGTCTAGACCTCGGGGCCCATGCTGTCAATCCTGCGTCAATCCAAGCAACTCCTTCAAATTACTGATTTGAAAGCAACAGGGCACGACTCCTCCGAGCACAGGCACCTACCCTTTGCACAAAATGCATTTTCCCAAACAGCCACCCCCACATCACTTGATTCATCCGTGACACTTCAGCACCCCCACACCGGGAAGCAGCACCTTTCTTTCTGCTGCTCTCTGAGCCCGAGCTCTGGTTTCTGATGGGGGATGCAGCCTGGCAGGGGCAAGGTCCCAGCTTTGCCTCTGCTGCCAATTTAAATTAGAACAAACAGGAAACCAGAAATCGATTTGAGAAGGGATTAGGCATTCAAAGTGCTGTGCTGGGCTGGCTCTCAAGGGGCAGATGCCACACTTTTGAGTGGCAGGCATTACGCTGAACACGCTGTGTCATCCTAGAAGGCACAGAGCTCTCATGACATCCTTAAATTCCACTTGCCATATTTCTTCGGTGAGGCAAGGAAGATTTACCATTTGTTGACTTCAGCTCCTAGGGAAAAAAGGCTTGTTTTGTCATAAATAGTGAGGCAGAGCAGGAGGAGAGCACATTTTAATTTAAAAGCCCAAACAAAATTTTAGGCAGTCTTTTCCAAGAAGAATCCTTTCTTTGCTGAGGTGTTTAGAATGAAGTTTTCACATGGAAAATATGGAAAATAGTCTGTGAAATGATGGCTGCCCACTGAAGAGGAGATGGCAGCAGCATTCTGGGGCGTGAAACCATTCTGTTCTGATTTGATAATGTCAAACTGTAGAGCAGCTTCTGTGCTCTTATCAATGGCTCCCATAGCAAAAGCACTTGCTTCACCTCATGGCAGATGTCTGCTTCTCCTCAGAGAGACAGAGGACTCAAAAGAAGATAGGAAAATAATTTCAAATTCCTTAGTCTGTCTTTTACCTGTAATCCTTTTCCTTCCCTTTGCAAAGTGATTGCTTCTTGTAGCCAACCTCTTCTAGAGAGAACTATTTTCTCTCAGGCACTCATAATGTTTCCATAGCTCAGATCACCAGGGAATGCAGTCTCACACTACTCGGGGACTAATTGCACAGAATAATTACTGAACCCTCAGCCCTCACAACGATTGTTTTATAAATAATTCCCACTTTAAGTGTTGATTACACATATGCTTCCCAAAAGAATTGTGCAGAGGAAATAATTCTCTGAAGCTGTCACTGTTCCTGTCATGTGGCACAGGAAGAAAAGGTTGCAGGATGGGAATGACAGGAGGCAGAAAGAGGGGTGGGCAGGGTCCATGTCCCTTCACCTGGCAGGCCAGGGTCCCACCAAGGGACTGGGTCTGAACCTGGGTTGGTTTGGCACAGCCAAACATTGAGTTTTAAAGCAGGAATGGCAGAGTTCTGTTGCTCAGAAAAATCTGTGTTTAAAGGCTACTGGAGGTGGAGGGGTGAAGCTGGGTTTCCAATAAAAGGGAAAGCAGTTTATAGGGAGGTGTGTGTGTGGCTCCACTAAAATCCTTGCCTCAGGCTTTTTCTGCCTCCTTCAGAAATTCAAATGGATGTGGCAATCTGTGTGCTGCGAGGGGGACTGCAGAGGTAACCATATAAATGTGATGGAATGAGAATTTAAAATAGTGAATGTGTAGTGGTTGTGTAAATGACAGACTACAGATGGGGTTTTGCAAAATGTATTAGCATGATTGGTGAAGCAGGCT
This sequence comes from Rhipidura dahli, assembly GCA_013399225.1. NCBI lineage: Eukaryota > Metazoa > Chordata > Aves > Passeriformes > Rhipiduridae > Rhipidura > Rhipidura dahli. Next base: position 112,596 of record VXAC01003606.1, read on the forward strand.
GACAGTATTGTTAAAACCAACACCAGAGCATTTGTACAGAGCAATCAATATCCCTTCTGGCTGCAGTTCTGTATGTCAGGTGAAGAAAATGTTTTAATAGAAATTCAGTTTATATGTCTGAAGAGGAGGAGGGTTTTTTGTATTTCTTATGGTAACAAATGTGCTTTTCTCTTTCCAAATATGTGTCAGGTGATTTTTTTTTTTTCTTTTTTGTAGAAACTGGAAAGCCTATTGTACTAACCAAAACAACCACAAGTGGCAATAGGGCACTGGCAGGTGAATCAAACACCAGCCCCAGGTGATAAGCTAAGGCAGGGGGTGACTCTGGATGACTGCTTGCAGGTTAAAAATCAACATGTGTGTAAGTGTGCAGCCTGAAGTAGGAGTGAGTTGTATTGAATAGTAAAACATAATATTGATAGCCCTGCCCTAGCAATTTATGCTCACCTTCTACTACAGAGGACAGAACTACAATCAAGAATACTTCTGAAAGCAAGGAAATACTGCTTGCAAATGCATGTTCTAGTAAATGCTTTTTAACTGCTTCCAGGGTCTATGTCAACTGCAAAAAACCAGTTTTCAATATAGAGTTGGATTCTTTGGAGAGTTTTTTACTGCTTTAGCTAATGGTACCTGTGTGAATTTGTAGCAGATCTACAGGTGCAAAGAGGGCACAGCTTGGTTTCTGGTTTGGGTTTGCATTTCAAAGGTGGAGGCTGAAAATGATTCTTTCTCATAGTGTTCAGGAGGGCACCTCCTGTTACTGTGACACAGGAATGTGCTGACAGCTTGGCACTGACATAAACAGCCTCTACCTGGGTGTTGGCATCAGTGAGGTGTTTGATAGCTTGAGTTCAGATACTTGGAGTTCAACACTCAGCCACTTTTGAAGGCTGTCCTGGTCATTTTATGGTATTTGCATGAGCTGTTTGTTGAGGGATATAGCTCCCTGAATCTGCTGTGGCACTGCTGATGTATGAAGGTCTTCCCAATACTATTTCTTCCTGTTAGACATGATGTGGGAGAAGTGTTAAGGATTTTGATAGTTAGCAGCAGTTACCATTTATTTTACATGAATTGGAAGTGGCTCAAAGTTTAATGGTGATGATGGTCTAACCACAACGAACAAAGAATTTTTTCCCCAACCCAAAACCCAATAGAACTTTTTTTTTTTAGGCTTCTTCTGTGTTTGCTTTGCTTTCACCTAAAAAGCACTTGAAAAAGTAATCTAAAAGGCCAGATTAACCACAGAAATTTTAGATGTGCTTCTGTTGTCTGTGAAGGAATAGCACACCCCTGATTGCAGGCTGAGCTTTGTCCCACAGCTAGAGACAGCACTGCCCCCCTCCAGACCCTGCATCGGGCACAGCCCAGTTTCCTGGGAGCCCTCCGGGAAAAAAGCCAGAGTCAAGGCTCCTGCTTGAAGTTGCATTGATCCAAGCCCTGCAAGAACGCAGAGAAATGATGGCAAATTCCTTCCCCAGACAGAGCAATGCCATTTTCTACAAGATGTGATCTTTAGAAATCAATCAATTTTGTACTTTTCAGTAAATTCAGGCAGCTCCAAATTAAATTTGAAGAACTGATTGGCATGGAAGTAATTCTTTTAAGTGAATTTCCACCTACCTCCCAACAATAATATCAATGTGGATTTCATTAATAGGTTTCATTAAAAGGATTTTCATTAGGAATTCATTTCAAAATTGCCTAATATGGCAGACTCTGAGGACACCCCTAATTACATCTATAGCCTTTCTAGATCTGTACCTTTTTCTCTCCTGTCTCTCTCTGCCTGTGTTAATAAGCATTTCTAAACTGCCTGTTAGAATAACAGACTGGCACGTTTTACAAATTACAAAACCAGTTTTGTTTTCTTTGCATTAGTCAAGTCCCTTAATCTTCTCATTCATTACTTTTAAATATATTATCCTTCTGCTTTTTTAATAAAGAAACAGTGAAGATGAAAGTCTAGTTACAGACAGTATCAAATCTAGTTATTGGACTCTGGCCATGCCATCCCTTATGGTTATTAAGCACATATTCAGAGAAAATCTTGTGCTCCAAAGAGTGAGCACGTCCAGATCCCCACATTGAAAGGACACCCTGATTTCTGAAAAGGCAGCATCGAACAAGAGATCAGGGACCTTTCCTGTGGTCAGTGGACAACCTTCTCTACTTAAGAGAAGGATCCCTCTGTCTAAGGATTTGTCACCATGAGAGAAAGATCCTACTGGTGATGAGTTGTTGTCAGACAATCAAAATTCAGTGTGCAAGAAATCATGGCCTCACACTGACTCGAGTCTCTCCTGGAGCCCTCTCGAACAGTGTGTGCTTGTGTTTATCAGTTTGTCTAAGAATCATTTTCCAAGGTTAAAGCTGATAGAAAAGTAATACACAAATAAGAACTAAAGAGATGTCTACAAGGAACAACTGAGAAATATTACTTTTGCTTAGCTTTGGAAAAGGAGCTTTAAAAAGGAGCTCTCTTTCACTTCTCATGTGTTAAGCTTTTCTTTGGATAAGATGTAGCAACAATAAGGAATTTCAGGGCTACAATAGGTTGAAATTTAATGTTTACCTACACTTTAATTACACAAAACCATTATAATTAAATGTATTTAAACAGCATGTACACGATGAAATAAATTCCTCCGTATAGTAACATTAAATAAATAGGGGAAGTTGCTCTCTTTTCTCAAGACCAAATACTAATGGACCAATTATCCTTTACTGCTTTCCAAGAGGGCTTCCCATTGTACAGAGAGGTTTAACATCTGGATCAATGCTTGCATGGTTCTTAATGAAGTCCTTTAGCTCTTAGAAATTATTGAAAAAGCATCTCCCGTGGAAAACAAAGATTAGTTTAGCTGGATCCCACGCTGAGCAGCGGATGTTTTTCTTGGCTAGCACACCACAAAACTGCTTCTATTATCTGCATCAAGGAAGGATATCCAGGCTTCAGTCCAGTAAACAAACATTTTCTTGTCATTCAGTGCATTCTGGGTTTTCTTTAACAGAGAATAAACTGGGCCAAACTCTGGCTGTTGCCATTGCATCTTTGCCTTGCACTGTCCCCATAAAGGAGACCCCAAGGGACTCCTGGGAAAATCTGTGCCTATGACACAGCCCTTCCTGAGAAATCCTAGTGTCCATCCTGTAAATCCCCACGTTCAGACTGGCCAGGATAAGGATTAAGCTGTGTGAAAGGGCTGAGAAATCCTACGTGTCCATCCTGTAGATCCCCGCGTTCCGATTGGCCAGGATAAGGATTAAGCTGTGTGAAAGGGCTGCTGGCAAAGTGCAGGCCGCACGTGCCAAAGGGCAAGGCCCAGGTACTAGGGCTGAGGTACCAGCCTCTCCAGCCTTTATACAAACCACTGCCAGGCACTCGCTTAAAGGAAAAGCCAGTTGAAAAGGTTTGAGATGTTTTTGATGTGTTTTTTGCCTGTTGCCCCTCCCCTGGCGGGCAGGCTGTGTGAGGAGCCCCAGCGCCGCCCTGAGGGCCCACAGCCCAGCGGGGAGCCGGGAGGCTCCGCAAGCAGCTCTTGCTGGGACAGTCAGACCGTCACAGGTTTTGATCCTGTGGTTGCTCTTACACAAAAAACATCCCAGGCAGGGATGCAGGACTGCAAACAGCCTCCTGTCAGATCCAGTCATGTGTGCACCTGGAAGAGCAGGGGCTTTTTTCCTCATGTGGGTAGCCTGATAAAAGTGTGAGCTGATCCCTTCCTTGACTCCCAGATTTTATCTGCTGATCCCTTCCTTTACTCCCAGGTTTTATCCATAAATCCCTTCAGCAGCTCTCTCTGACTCTTTGGCACGCCATTCCAGTTCTCTGGGTTTCCACCTACCCAGTGGTTTACCACAGTAGTGGCCTGTAACTCTTCAAGGGCTCTCTGTAATGCTGCTGGGGCTGGCTCCAGCAGAGGTCAGGCCCAATAAATCTCAGCTGGTGAATTACTGATTTTTAGCTGAAGAGATACATGATGTTAGGGAAGCAATCTTGGCAAAGAATTGTTCTGGTCAAGTGAATCAATGCACGCTGAAAAATGTCCCTTTCTGGGACCTGTGTTTAATGGGATGACCAGAGGGTGCTGCGAGAGCTAAGCAATGAAATCTTTGCTTTCCCTCTGAATACAAGGGAGAGTTCTACATCTAAATGATTAGTTTAATACTCTGTTTTTTAAATTAAAACATGCAAGGAGAGGTACACTGGAAAAGGGGCTTTGGCTAGAGGCTTCCCAGCAGTTATACCCATGCTTATGAACAGCATGGCTCTGTGCTCTCCAGCAGAGACCAGAGAAGTGAAATTAGATCTGACAGGTTTATTTCTACATTATCTCAATTCTGGCTAAAGGCAAAATTGATTAGAAAGAGACAATACTTAGGATTTGTGGCTGTGTTTCTATGCTGAAGTCCCAGCATTAATCTAGACTTGGCTGCACTGGTTACAGGAAGAGAAGAGGAAAATCTGTGCCAATTTCAATCTGTGTTTATAAATAAAGTATTGATGTGATAAGATAATTTTTTTAATGCATGGGGTTTAGGAGTTCACATATCAAGAGAAGCACAGCTGAGAAGTGATGAAAAAAAGTGCATTTAATAAGAAGCACCTGGGAATGGTGTGCTTAGGAGGGTAAATAACTGGAATAAACAGAGCTACTCTGGAGAAAAATTATTGTACTAGTAAAATATTAAATTGTGATTATTATCTATGGAAATAGAAACACTTTTTATAGATCAGTATGTGTATAGACAGATGTGCAAACATGGACAAAAGCAGTCACCTTGTACAAAAGAGCAAATTCAGAAGTCCTGGAGAAAAAACACAGAAGAGATAAGTGTCAGATTGTGCTTTACCTTTTGTGTCAATCCTGTTCATCTGGTTTTGTTCAGTACTGTACAAAAATAATGCTGAGGTTAAGATATGGCTTTGGTTTTTGTTAATTAGCCAGATTCACTAAGAATATTGAGCAGTTAAGGCATCAGCTAGGACTTGTCATGTGAACAGAGTTTGCATTAGTTATAGAGCAGCACAAAAAGGCAGGGGATTTTGTCTTTTCATGTTTAGGGTGTAAATGAACTCAATACAATCCTCATACAGAATTCTAAGAACAAGTCAAAAGATTCTGTAAAGAAATAAATTATTAGTCTTTTGAAAAAGGATAAAGCAGAAACAATAAAATGAAAAATCTGTCAGAACTAATAATCCAAATGTTTGTGTCTCTCACCCCGTGAGGCCAGTCAATCTTTGAAATTACAGTTTTTTATTATTTTTTGAGGTTTAAGTCCTATAGCAAGTACCTAAATTAAACTTTTTAATATTTCATGGATTTCACATCTTCTAATCTGTTCTTTATTTAATTTTTATGAAAATTACCCTTCAAATTAGTTTTCTTCATTCCTGAAAGACCCATCTCTTATGCATTATAATTTTTTAATTATCTTAATTTGTATACAACTATGACTAGAGAAAATTACAGCTTGAATTTCCAAAATAACTGGTGTGACGTACATGGCATCTAAATGATGTTCCATATCCCTCACCAAAGAGCATTTTGGACAGTCTCTTGAAACGTTTTCCCTGAAGAAATTCAAGATTGTTATTACAGTTTTGTGTTTCGTTCCCCAAATGAGCTTAATCCCATAGTAATACTGGTTGCAAACAGTTCAGCTATAAATTGCCATGGCTTCCCCAGCCTTTCCTAACATCTTCCTTAGGAAATGTCATTCTCAGGAAAAAAATGTGGAAAGGCTTCCTTTCACAACAGGGAAACAGTGAGAAATTAAGTGCATAGCACCACATGATAGCTGGTGGGGAGTGCTGGAGGCTGATACCCTGACTGAACATGTTTAATTAGTTGTTATTGCTGCAGGTTTTATCCTCACAAGGCTTTGACACCCACTAACACGCCTGGGCCAGGAGGGCTGGCTCAAGGCAGCCCAGAGCTGCCAGCATTTCCTTACCCCCTGTGCTAACTCTGGCTGGTTTTCAGTGACAGGGGTCAGAAGGAAATAAAGTTTCTCTGATGTTATACTGTCACAGTTGCTGTGATAAGGGAGCTGGGGGATAGTCATGATGGCTGAGATGCTCTGCTGGAGTGAGAAACCAGGCAAACCTCCAAACTCCAAGCAGGCACTTGTTTGTCAAGCAGTTCATGACAATCTAAATGATAACAACTAAAAAAGCAAGCACTTAACGAACAGATTAGTCTGTGACAATATCAAGACTCCCGTGCTGTACTTTAGTCTCCAATGGCTTTAGTCTTTGATGTTTCTTAATCTTCGAGCTCTAAACTGCTGGGCTCAAGACTCATTTGATGAGAAAGGCAAGGAGCAAAGTGAGGAGGGTCTTTGCTCCTCCACAAGTTGTGCTATCACTGGTGTGAATATGTCCTTTTGTTAGAGAGAACCAGTCTGGCTCAAGGGCTCACAACCTCTTTCTGCAGGCCCTGACTGCTCCAGGCTGTCCAGACAGGTGGTGCCCCTGGTGCAGGTCTACCCTGGTGTGACCTGGATGACCATCAGGTGTTGGTCATGTGATTCCTGCTAATAGCTACCAACCAGAACAGCCAGCAGAATTAAATAACCTCCTCACCTGTACGCAGCTATGCACAGTGAGTGCATGTTATGCAATGTTTCACTTTCCACCTTGAACTGAGAACCTGTGTGGTACGTCTGGGTTTGCAAGGCAAGCAGGCTGCTTTCCACTGGAGTGACAGTGGTAGTCCAGCCACTCTCCTGGCTGGAACTCTCAAAGGAGCCTCCTGTTTCTAGTCCTCTATCAAACAAAAAATTACTGTGGACAGAGTTTTCAAACTCTGTTACCCAGAGTGCAGGTGTGAATCTCACTTGAAGGCATCTAAGGTGAGGGTTGGGATCTGACCCCCAAAGGAGGAGGAGCAAAAGCACAAGCCAGCACAGCAAGGTGCAGTGGGCACCTGAGGAGCACAGGCTGACACACACTCACTCAGTAATGGTGCTGGCAGGAGCTGCTTTCAGCAGCTGTTGTCAAGTTTCACACTATATCTTTGATCCAAATGTTTTTTTTCTTTTGGCAGAAATCTGTTTATACCTTCCCTAGCATACATGCAATAGGTGTTCTATTATTCTCTTCTCCAGATGTTTTAGACAAAGCTCTTCCCTGGCTGCTCCCGATGCTGCTGGTTCACTTAGACACCTCATCTCCCACACACAGTCTCTAAATTATTTGTATTTTTTCAGTGTGCCCCGGAAACCTTGCTAAATCTGTCTTTCAGATGAGGCATTCAGTTCCACCCAGAAGCTGAAAATATTTGACAACTTTCAGTGTTTTTTCCTTTTCCCTGGAACTTAAAAATACAGAACCCTGTGAAAATGAATGAGAAGCCCTGCTTATGTAAAGCTGGTAGAGCTTTGCTGCACATTCAGATTGTATTTGAGGCAAAGCTTAACGTGCAGATGAGGTTTTATAATTCTTCATCCCTCCTTCTCTTCCTTGTTTCCCTGTAATGGATTTTGAATTTTTTGGTGATGGGATCAGGCTTCTCTCCTCTGTATCATCAGAAACCTTCACAAGTTGTCTGCTAAGGGAAGGGGTCATAAGATTTGCATTATGGTTTTTTGTTATTTTCTTTCCACTGCAACTGAGATTTGAGAAACCCTGGTAAGGCAATTTTTTTTTTCTAGATACAGATATATAAAACAATAAAAATATATAGTTATGTATATGCGTACTGATAAGAATTATATAATATGTTATATTAATAGCTAGAGGTAAGGAAGATTTTCTACCTAAGACTATAAATGTGTTAGGCAAATTTTCTCAGCTGAGCAAGTTCCTTCTGTGTATTTTTATCATTGGACGTTCTTGTCAGAGAAAAACTGCCAAAAATTTTAATGTACCCTGAATTCATTAGGTAACGAATCTATGATTCTACAAAATGCCTGTGAAACAAACACAATTTCTTCATAGGTTTCTCTGTGTTAATTGTCTTTCTATAGCTATCCTAGGTCAATACTTATTCACCAAACATCTGCCTTTACTTGCTGGCAAGCTGAGCTAATAATATATTAGTTGTGCTGTACCAAAGTTGAGCTGTGTGCAAGCTTGTACATGTGTTTCCCAGTGGAAAAGGAAGAACGCTTAAGCTTACAATAGATGCCTTCTATTTAGCTTACTTATTTTTATTCTGCGTGTATTTCATTATTATTAGGAACAAATTTTTATCAATGTTACCATAGAAATGGAGAATGCTGATTCCTAGAATCATGCCAAAACTCATTTTCCATCCTGTTTACTTAGTTCCTCTATTGCAAACAATGCTTGCTAGGTAGCTGTGAATAATGCAGAGCAGCTACATTATTTGGCCAGTTTATTTTTGTGTGCAATATCCTTCCGTTTCAGCAATACATTTTACATGCTGTTCTGGAAAAGAGCCTTGTGAAACTATGCTGAATTTTAAAATGAAAACCATCAATGAATTTCTAGTGGGGGGAGGAGAGGGAAACCCTAACAAGAATCCATAAGTTTAAAGAAAAGGAAGGGCAGGGCTGAAACTTACCTACTGAGTAGCTCTTTTCTCTTTGAAAGCCATTTCGTACTAATTCATAGCATGTATTTCTTCAAACCAGCACACATATGTTTTAATGGAACTCAATGATCATTAGGCATAAAACACTTACTGAGTTCCTGTTTAATGTTTCTCCTGAGAGCTCAGGCTGTCGGTAGAACTTAAGGCACTGCAGCTGTATCACCTACAGCCATCTAGAACCTGAATCATTTAATCATAATATTACCATTTATTTAATTTTGACTAATTAATTGCTGGGGAAGAGGGCAAGAGATTCCAGAACCATCTAATAACTACTTTTGTAAAGCAGCAATTAGTTAGAAAATTAACTGTCTTAAAGTAACATCTTGGTATTCCATAATTAATATATTTAGGGCACTCCACTATGAATCTTAAGAGTTTGGAAATAATAATTTCAAAATATTCCTCCTGTAACAACTGAATCCAGTTTTAAAATCAACATATCCCTTCTGCTTCATGCATCATCATCAGCTACTGCAAATTGCAAATGTCCTAGAATCAGAACTTAGCAAGCAATTTCGTTAATGTAGCAGAAGGTGGAAAAGAATACAATTTCGTCTTTCACAGCAATATTGACTCTGTTTCGCTGACAACCCTGCTCATGCTTCATGGTACTGCGTAATTGGAAAGAGACAAACAAATCAGAGATTTACAGCATCTTTTACACAGTACAGTATTTTTACACAGCCATCCTCTTGATTTTTCTCCCCCCAACACATATATTATGGCCATGAATAAAAAGAGAGAAGAGGAAGAAAGGGAGAAAATGTTACCTAAGTGTAGGCTCCTGAATCTGTCTTCCAGCACCGTGAATAAGAGCATTGATTTTATAATGCACATAGCTCTTGGCAGTTCCTCTGGTCTGTGTTTACAGATTTGCTTGCCTATTTTGTATCATCTGCCTGTTGCCTTACAGCCTGTGTAACTTAAAAGTGACTCTCCTTTTGGTGTTGGATATTCCTTTTGTTTCCTTGTATGCTGTAAACAGCAACAGCACCTCGGAGCTGGGAGTTAGCACAATAGTGTTGTTTACAGTAGTAAACAACTGATTCAGCTCTTAAAATGAACTTCACAACTGACAAGTTTCTGCACAAAATCCTATATTTCCACCCAGGGTACAGCTCCATTTTTTAACAGCCCCATCTGGAGACACAGCAGTATCACAGGCACTAAGTCTGCACCCACGCTGTGTGTTTGAGCACACGGTGGTTATGCTTTGCGATCCAGCTGGGGGGCTGCAGTGGTCACCCATGGTTATGTCCAGCCATTTGCACCAGGATTGTGAGTGCAAAACTATCCCTAATGTCATTAATCACCTCTGCCTCAGAACTGCAGAGGCACGTCTCAGTGTAGTATCCTTTTGTCAAAGCTGTCCACCTGGGAAAGTCACTGCAGCCACAGCAGCCCATCTTTAGGCATTACGGCTTGGAGTTTTCACATCCTTTCAGCCTTTCAACCCGGTTTTGCCTTGCAGCATGGGAGTGTCTGTCTGTGTAAGCAAAGTAGCAATGATCACTTGGATCAGCACCGGTACCAGCACTGCCGACCCTTCTCCCACCGCACACAGGAGCACATCCCATAAATATGGAGTGACTGCAGCCAGCCATCTGCAAGGGAGCCAACATTCAGCTGAGATAAGCAGGTAATGCTTCTGTAGTTGGGATTTTTCAACTGTGGTTTCTCTTTCCACCGGAAAAGGTTTTGATCAGGAATGCCAGTTAAAAAAAAATCCTACTGTTCAGTACATGTATTGTTATTAAAGCTTCATCTTTTCTCTGCTATCTCTTCATATGTCCTCCTTTAAATTGAAAAATGGGCAAGTCAACCCAAAATTTCAAATCAAAGCAAAATTACTGCTGCCTGTAAAGCTGCCCTCAGATTGTTTTAAAGTATATTACTAATATTTTCCATGTCCTTGCTATGATTACACCATTCACAAGATATTTAGAAAAATGCGTGTCAGTGCATATCAATAAGGATGGATTGAATTTGAGTGCCTTTATAGTGCTGCTGTTAAAATTCTCACTTGCCAGAACAGGGTGTGCTGTAGTAGCAGCACTGTTCAGCGAGAGCATATTTGCACATGGTGCAGCTCGAAGCAGAAATCTGCTTTCCCCTGGCAGGCTCTGTAACATCTGTGAGAGATAATGGCAGAAAGGTAGAAGATTTAGCACCCTTTGCCATGTTTGTCCACGCTGTGATGGCTGATGTCTGATGCTTGTCTTTGAACTCTGTTTCCAAGAAGAATGGGGTAGGCTAAAGATCTCTGTATCTCTGACTCCTTTTGATTAATCTCATTTCACTGTGTCCATCCCTGTGTCAGTGTCAGCTAGCCACTGCCTGCTGCAGGCAGCCCCACCTCCAGGTTTCTCACTGCTGTGCCATTTTGCAGCAAGTGACCCTGCTTCTCCTGCCTCACTCTGTGTACATTTGGTGTTATTTTCCTCTCCTGCAGCTGGCAGAGCAGCACACTCCTTCACTCAGCCAAGCTCCCACCAGGCTCTGAGGAGCTCCCGGTCTGAGCAGTGCTCATGGCTCTGCTCTCAGAGAATAAACCACAGGATGGGTCCTGCTGGGAGAACCCACCCGTGCTCTTCCAGGGAGCCATAGGAACATGGGAGACATGTGGGCTGGGGGGGTCTGTAAAGGGATGATTTATTCTGGTGCACCTCAGGAGGGGTAAAGAGCTGCTGGCTTCACCTTCAGGAATAGACCACAGGGACTAGGACACCCCAGGATTTTGGTTTTTTCCACACTGGTGACAAATTTAAAACTCCATCTTTAGTGCTGCCTGTGAAGTGCTATCCTCTTGAAAGAGTGTGCTCTTACTGGAATAAATCACACTTTCTCTTCCCCTCTGTCAGCTATTAATAGTGGTAAATTTTAATTGCATATGTAAATAAAAACACTGTGTACTCATTAGTTTAAATATGTTTTTCATTAGGCAAATGAAATGCTTATTGTATGTGATGCAAAGCTAAAAGAAGAATGTTAACAGCATTGAGCGGTTTGAGAAGTATAGTGACTTGAATTTTTAAAGTTCCTTTTTAGGATAAAAATAAACCACGTTTTAAGGGATTATTGTGGGCAAATTTTGCAGTACAGGCATCTTGTTTCTGGAAATGGGAAAAAAACAAAGTTAAGTGACAGAAGTATGGCTATGGTGTCAAGGCCAATGCATTAAAACTTCTCCTAAAAGAGAGAGATAGCACATAAACTTGTATTGCTATTTATAGCACTGGCTATTTTAGAGATGGTAAATGCAAGGCAGGCAGCATTTTTCAGTTTCTATTTAGAAAAATCCTGACATGTCTCACATTTTGGTATCTTGAAACATATTGGTCCCAAATTACATCATTTCATCGTTAATTTCAAACTCTTGGAACGCCACACTCCAAATACACTTTTTTGCTATTTTTAGGGGCTATGCAATTATAGTCAAGAAGATATAATTTTTCAGTTCAGTAATCCATACTTTCAAGCTTGGAGCGTATTTATCTACCTACAAGCTCATAATTTGTTTCCTTTCTATCAACAAAATACCCTGAATTCCATAACCAAATTACTTCTAAACCGTCTTTTCTAGCTCCTTCCACTGTTCTGCTCACTGTGGAATAAGAGAAACCTTATCACAGAGACATGTAGTAAACTAGAATAATTTTATACAAAAAACTGCCCTCTAAACACTCGAATCTTAGTGAAAAGGTGCCCTGAAGGTGTGTCTTTCTAAACTTATGGCTTGGAACAGTTTAACAATCTCCCTTAATATCCAAACGTGTGTTTCCTGATTAATATGAGAATATAAAGTCTCTGTCTCCTTGCAAAACTCAGAGTACCAAATATGCTTTCTTCTCAATTGCTTGAGTAAGAGAGCCAAAATAAAAACCATTTTTATTTTATAAAGATAAGCTTGAATATCCTTGTTTCATCCATGCTTCCTCAGTTCAAACTCTATCAAACTTTCATACTGGAGCACAGTAAAATATTTATATGCAAGATGTAGCAAACGAAATGCAAGGGCTGGCTAGAGGCTAGAGTCTCTCAGAATTAACACAGAGCGCTCTAAAAAGGTGTAATAAGTCAGTCTTCTGGACTCTTCATTTGCCAGACTAAATTGTGGCTTGCAGTACCCACTGCCAAGAGAATCAAAGCAACAGAGATTTCATTTTGTATGAGGAGTTACTCCACTTGACATGGTTGAAAACATGTTAGTAGATTTTAAGAGCAAAAAGGGACTATATGATATCAAACTGGACTTTCTACATAAGAGAGGCCAGAGGGTTTTCACCTGCCAGTGTCCTGAACAAGTTTATGAATTCTGGCTGAGCTAGAGCAAAGTTTTGAGGATGATATTCAGCTTGGTCATGGATGAAAAGCCATGAATCAATCTCTTTTGAATCTTCTGGCAGAAAATGCTTAAAAGCATTCATAGTTTAAAAAGGAATGCTCTGTATTTGATTTTTTCACTTGTCTCGATCAATCTTTTAGTCATTGCATCATGTTTTATTTTATCCTTCCACTGGGCCATCTGAGGAGAATGGGGATAATAAAGTTGAGAGGGGAAAGATAGAGGTTTTGTCAAACAAAACAGTTTTAGTTTTGTTTTAAGAGATTTAAGGAGGCTGTGATTTAATACATGATGATATCCCATAATATATAATAGGTCCTGATTTCACTTTTGCCCTTGACACCCTCAAAATACTCTTTTTTTCTAGCGTGCTGTACTAAAACCAGTAGGCAATGCAATGTACAAGTAATGTCCACTGGATATTCATGCTTTTATACACTAAGAACAAAAATCCTAGTTCAGTTAGGATTCGTGACCCAATGACTCCATTGACTCTTTTCCAAAGAATTTGGGCACAGCAGCCCTGCAAGCCCATTGTTTACAGGCTAAGAGGAATTAGAAATCAATCATATCCTGAACTTCATTATTCTTACTGTCCAGAAGAGACATTCTCCTTGATCTATAACCCATGTAGCGTTTCTCCAAAGATGTAAGCATTCACAGAAAGTGGTTATCTTCTACAAATGATTGCACTGATCTCCAGATGATTCTTTTGATTCTCACCCAGCATCAGATACTCTGAATGATTTCTCATGAGGTTCCCCTCCCTCTCACCACTGAATTTCTCTAAGTAGAAGATGTACTTCAGAGATGTATTTAATATTGCACGTAGATATCTTCACACACCGACACAACCCACTGCAGCTTTTAACAGCTCCTTCTTCAGGTTCCTCAAGAAGCTTGTGGCAGAGCTGAGAAGTCTGAGGCTATGTAACACTTCAGTCCATAGTAAGCTCTCCAATATTTAAATTGTACATACATCTAGACTGAGTGTTTTTAATGGTAAAACGTAACGATATGTAGGTAGATGAGGAAACGTAATTTCTGTGTAACTCATCCAAAACTAGCTTATCACATTTTATCCACGTTCAAATGTCTTATCTGAAATTTGGCTCAGCAGGAAGTGGTAACATGTCAAGGATCCAATTAACATTATCTCACTCCCCTGTTTTTTCCTTCACTTTCTCTGCCTTATGGGAGCTTCTTCCAGTTCTGTTGTTACTCACAGTGAAATTGATTGATTTTTGGCATAGTTCTGATGTACTGATACCTCAAATACTACTGGAACTTCTGAACTTGTATGGAATATGAACCTCCCCACAGGGGAAAATTCACTCATGAGTGTGCCATCAGAACTCTGTATGGTTACTTCTTTATTCTGTCTGGATTACTTTGTGCAAACTGTGAAACCTTCTAAACCCAAACTTTACTGAATAGCCCATTTTGTACAGTGTACAACATCAAAAGGAATGTGAGTTTGAAGTACAGTCAGCTTGCCAAAATCAAATTTACAGAGAGAAAACTGGAGTGGTCTGTAATAGGGAAAGTTAGAAACATAATTGTAAACTGTATTTGACACTAAGGAATACAAATAGGAGGGGTGAAGAAGGTCCATGATTAATACATTTGCATATTAAGATAATTACTGTTTATAAAAAAAATTATCAACTGCAATTAATTGAACAGTGGAATTTTGCCTGACTTCTTCCAATAGCAACCATAATATCCTTGCAAGGCAGCACCAGAAAGGAGTGTCCGTAAAGGAGTTCTTGGGTAACCAAAGCTACATGTAAACACTACAGGATTTTTAAAACTTAACTGTCTTTCAGCAGAAAACATAGCAAGACTCTGCTTTGGCTTTTGTTTCACCTTTTCCAAGATTCCCAGTTACAATATAAGGATCTCATGAGTGTGCTGAGCTGGAAATCTTCTTACCTTTGTTGTACTAGAAAATTTGCCAGCCTCCATTTCCTCTTCAAGAGATTATCTGCCATGCAGCTGTTAGTATAAATTCCAAGTTATGAAGGGTCATTCAGCAATATAGAGAACTGTGGGAGGTAGAACAGGAAAAGAGAGAAACTTTGTCTCCAAACTGTTCCCTTAATGCAGCCCAAGACAAACAACTAAAGATACAATATGATTTAAGATCTGGTCGGTTGAGTAGTTAAAAACAGTATCTTGCTACTATATTTGTTCTGCTGACATATATCAGTTGTGACTTGCTATTTATCTATAGCCACAAGTGTACTTCAAGTGCCAATATACTCAATTGATTCACTGTGAAGCATTTATTTACCATCTATGTGTAACTAAGGAGCATGGATATTAGAATAGTGAATTAAAGTTGGTAGCATTGACTGTGTAGGCATAAAAAAAAAGAAAATAATCCAACAAGTCCATCGTGGATCAGTTTTCATTCTCTCTCTTGGCTACAAGCTTCTCCCTGCTTGTAACAGATAATAGGGTTTGCCATGCAAAGCAGTATGGAAAACAGGATTCCCCAGGGAGAGGAGCAACATCTTTTTGAGATTAATATCTGTAATGTCTTGGGAACTACTGTTGCCTTGGAGGAAGGCTATCCATACAAACATAAATCATGCCCTCCCAGGTGAGTCTGGCAATCTATCTAGCCCAATACATGCACAGTCCCTAGCGATGTGCATAGAAATCTATATATGTGAAAATATGAACAAGAAATTACCAAGAAACTGGGGTACTGTGCACAGGGATGCAATGACAGTGACTCAAGATTACTTGACCCCCATCTGGTTTGAGCTCAGCTGTGTGCAAGCCTTGATTCAAAGCACATGGAAAATGGCATGCAGATCCTTGTAATGAATTTTTGAAGAAACGCTCTGGGCTGTGCCTAAGTGGGAGTGACTGCTTCAAACCTAGCTCTGATCATTAACTCAGGAGCACAGCATGATAATGTGCTTCAGCTGGGGATGCCTCTGGAAATGAAGGTAAGTGATGGAGATGTACATGTGAGCAGCACGTTATCTCCATGTCAGCGTTCTGGGCTGCAAGCTCTGAGGTAAAGCAAAGGGCTGCAGTATGCAGAATGGCTGTTCAAATACTGAAATTCCTGGCTGGTAAAGGCAGATTAAGTACCCTCTTAAGGTATGCAGTTTTAAGTACCAAGTCAAATACTTACTGATTCAGCCAGGGAACGTTTTTTAAAAAGAGCTTTTCCAAGCAATTTGCTATGAAAACGAACTTCTCTGCCTGGTTAGCAACACAGTTCCTCACACTCAGACTTGGACACAACAAAGCTCTTAAGCACCTATTGATTCCTATATACTGACATCAATTTTTTAATATTTGGTGATGCTTTGTTTCCTGTGAGACCTGTTGTTAAAGTTAAAAATGTTCTTAAACACTTGGTTACTAAAGTTGTGCTCCAAAAACTATGGACCTTAGTGGGACATCTTGTAGATTGTTTTGGGGGATGCAAAACTACAAATATCACAATAAGGGACAGCCAGGCATTTTTATTTTGAGAGTCCCCAGCACGATACTCCCAAAGAATGCCTTCTTGGAAAAGTACTTTGGCAGGTTTTCAAATCCTTTTGAATTTTATGATCTTGAAGCATATGTCTAAATGGATACATTTTGAACAGGGTGGGGCATGTAGCCCAAATCTGAGAAGTGTTCTACCGAATCTGTGCCCAAATTTTCATGCATTATGAATATGTCTGTTCTCACTGCAATACATTTTTTTAATAGCTTGCAACATCATATAGAAGAGGAACTTGCTCACAAGGCTCACATATATTGGCCATTCCTAATTAAACTTACAGAGCAAAAAACATCTTTGCCGTGTAGATACCAGCCACCTGTTGATGGTATTATCCCATTATTTTGGAATTTGAGAACTGCAGAAGTAAAGGGAGCAAGGGGGAAGGACAAGAGAAACTAAGTCCATACTTCAGTGATCCCAATCATCACGTGGGATTTTTGACAACCAGTCATTCATTTATTGCATCTCTCATGTCTAGTAAGTATAAATGCTTTCCTTGGTAATATGCAAATGTAATTTCACAGACAGCAAAAGAATATACCTGTGCATTTGTCTAAAATTGACAATTTTCAGTGTAGGTACAAACTAGGCATTTTGCCATACTGAGCATTTTGCCTTTCAGCACCAGGCTCCAGCTGGACTCTTAACAGTTGATTCCTTTTGTAACTGAC
The DNA here is from genome assembly GCA_013399225.1 of Rhipidura dahli. Taxonomy (NCBI): domain Eukaryota; kingdom Metazoa; phylum Chordata; class Aves; order Passeriformes; family Rhipiduridae; genus Rhipidura; species Rhipidura dahli. The sequence continues at coordinate 129,708 of VXAC01003606.1, forward strand.
TCCAGCTACCTTTGAAAGCACACTCTGCTTTCTGCTCACTGTAGAAAAGCATCAACACATTTCTGCAAGAAATCAAACGTATAGCTTTTTCTCCTCAGGTTCAGAGTGTAATTCATAGTTTTAAGATGTGCTCTCTCCAGACAGAAGCAATGAATGTACAAAATTGTTTCATTCCCAGACATACACCTCAGGTTTACAATCCCTCTCTCTCTTTGTTCTCCATTTCTCTACCACTCACATCACCCAAGAAACAAAGACGTATGGCAGGCAGATATCATAACTATCTTTGCCAACATCTGTTACAGGCCAATTTCAGTGCTATTGCCACTTCCTTTCTCGTTCTCTATGTATGAGCTGGTATTAATATCTCCAAGGAAAGTAAATGCATGAATCAATGTGTCTGAATCAAAAAGGCTGAATGAGTGAAGCATATGTATAAAAAAAGCATGAATGTACATATATTTGTACATTCAGGTTCTGTGCTGAGCATCACATGTGGCAAGGGGCACACTGTGGAGGCCACATCCAGCTTGTCCAGGAAAGGCAGAGCAGACAGAGGCAGAGTCAGGGAGAGACCCTTCATGCAATCTGTCACAGCCTTCCTTGAAAATAAGGTGTGGGCAGTCTCTGGGGCTGTGATGCTTGTCTGTTCTGCTGCCACACAGGTCTCAGAGGAGAGGACTTGCCAACAGTCCTCAACACTGAACCAGAGAAGCAGAGGAGGAGGAGGACAGAGCAACAGAGGGCATCAAGAACCAGGGCCTAAAGACACGGTGGCTGCTTGTGAGGTTAGTACCCATAGTAAGAAGTTGCTTCCAAAGTGAGATGTCTTCAGAAAATACAGCGTGTCCATTCTGTGAAGCAAAACAGGGAGAAGGGGAGGTATTTTGGGAAACTGTTTCTGGAAATTCCTGCTGAATAGATGTAGTGTATATTAGAGCTGCCTTTCCAGCTGTTGCCATTGCCCTCACAGAAGCTGCCTGTGGCAGTGATGTTTGCCCCAGTGCTGCTGAGAGCAGCACTCACTCCCTCAGCTGCTGGCTGGCATGGGGGCAGCTTGTTCAGAGCCACTTTCAGCCCCGCTTTTTCTCCAGCACGCCTTGAGCACCCACTGAGGAGACAGTGCTTGTGGTCTCTGGCCTCACCAGCCCAGTTCAGCCCCTTGTCAGTAAGGCGGCCTGCTTCAGTCAGTGAGTAATGGCCACAGCCAGTGCCACACTGACACTGTCCCCAGCCCCAGTGGCTCTCCCTCCCCGACTCATCCGTCTCACCTGTAAGTCAGAATGTGTCACAGTCAGCCACCTCCAGCCATCCTGCCCTAGCAGGCACAGTCTGTTAGAACTATTTCAGCAGAACAATAAGAGCAGATAGAAACCTGTAGCTGACTTATAAGGGAGAGGGGCAATTTGGCTGGAATGTGTGAGGGTGATGGATATCTTTTTGTAGTGTTCCAATTGGCACCTTTCAAGGTAGAGTGTAGCTGTGGCTGAAAGCTCCACTCATTCTGCCAGGCTGTGGCAGAACTGTGTGACTGTCCTGTCCTAGGTTGAGGGTGAACAGTGCATGACCCAGGAACTGGGTCTACTTCATTCTGTATAATGTTCTGAAGACTGGTGTCACTGCTATTTTGCTTTATGTGATAGCAATAGGTATTTTGCAAGAGAAAAATACATACAGGAAGCTCTCCAAGGTCAATATAATGGTCTAAATAACCAGATGCTATTTCCCTGTGAAATACAAGGTTGAGCAGCCAAACATCTCTTAGTCATGTAAATTATGAAAATTCTGAGAACTGCAGTGCAGACAAAAAAACAATCTACGGCTGCTGAATCATTTTCTCTGGTTCAGAAATGACCATTTCTTACCCTTTTGTTCCAGATTTTATTTGCATTGTATGATTGTGTTTCTTCCTGTCAGATATAGGAATGAAGCTAACATCTTTGCTTTAGGATATTGTTCTTTTATTATCAAAAAAGGCATTCAGCACACTTGCAGAGATTCTTTTCAGAAATTGAGAAAATGATACGAAACCAGTATTGAGCTACTCCTTTTATGCTATTTGCAGTTAAAGTGATTATTAAACCCCAGGACAGGTTTAAGGGTAATCCAGATGAATATTGTTTTCATCAAAGCAATAGTAAAGTCATCTGCTTTTTCCTTGTTGCCTTAGGACTGACATTAGTAAAGTGAAACTGGGAATTATTTTGCTCCACTTCTTTTAAAGTTCAGTTTTTATCAGTTACTGCTAGTAGTTATCTGATGTAAGAAAAACTACTTCCTTTTCGAAAAATGCTTTGGATAGTTTTTTTTTCCCCCACTTTCACTGGGGAAGTTAGAAACTTATTCTCTTTATGGTAAAAAAAATCCCACAAGATGAAAATGAACTCCTTTTTCTGGAACAATAAATAAAAAAGGGCTATGTAGAAATCAAGCAGGAGTGATATGAAAGATGTGAGTGCAGAACAGACATGAGAACAGCAGCACATGTTAATGCTACAGAGTAAAGTATTATCTAAGGGGTAAATGCTTGCCTTTTGTACATAAAGTCAAATGACAACAAAGTAATAAAGGAAAATATAGGGCACAACATTCCATGAAACAATTTATCATATCAGGACTGCTCACGTCAGGACAAAGTAGAAAATGTACCTGTATTAGAATAATTAGGGTTAACAGGCCCTTTGAATTTTCATGAATAATTATTTAATTTGCAGGTCAAAATCAGTCTCTTTGGGGCCCCCGATATTTTTTTTTTTTTTTTTAATAGAGTATAGGAGGGTAATAGCTGAAACAAACAGCACTGCATATGGAGGAGGTTTGATGTCCATAAAAACTCAATCATTAAAGTTCTACTTCATTCACTTTTTCCTCAGTTTGATCATCCCAGCTGCTTCCCTAGAGAAACAACATTCTTTTTTGTTTTCTTTTTTTTTTTGTTAATCTTCCTTGTTCCTACGTGGCTTCTTGCGGTGGTGCTGTCAGCAAGATGATGTCTAGTCCCAATTAGAAATTCAATCAATATTCACATAATGAGGGTTCTAGCAAAACCGTGTCACTTAGTTCAAAGACATGGATATATTACTGTAGCAATTCAGGATTCAAGTAATTTAGAGCACCTCAGTGAAAAAAGATAAAGCTGAAGGGCTTAGAGGTAGTTAATTGTTACTATAGCAACTTCCTAAATAAGCTTTAGATTCTAGTCATTTTTCAGTTTATTTGGAGGCAGAACAGAATCATTAAAGATGAAACTTATTGAAAGCTCAGAACAGTTCTGGGATCTTATAGTTTCCTGCTGTTCCTTATAGAGTTACTTGAAGTTTGTCCATCTCAACTTTGAACTGTGTAAAAGAGCAAGATGCAGCCTGCACAGATTAAAAATGACAGCACATTACATAACAATCTAATTTTAATAACTTTGGAAATAGTATTTTTACATTTTAATGTCCCAGTAGAACTCTTTTAAAAGTATTGTGTGGGAAAGAAGTGGTTCTCAGTAAAAAGTGCCCTCACCTGTCTATAAAATGAAGGGAGTTAATCTGATTTTTTTGACTGTGAGTGTACGTCTGTCACCTGGCAATACAGGGTGCTTTCCCCTGGAACCCTTTCTTGCACAAAACCTCCCTGTGTGGAACAGTGGGGCTACATTTTAGCCAGGTCCTTAACCAGTGCTGTGGCAAATCTGATCATGAGGATCCAGAGGAAGGCTGCCATATCAAAATTTTTCCACGCTGACTGTGTCCATTTGTGTTCTCAATGTGAATAAATGTGTTTGGCCTCTGTGGGGCTGCACCACTGGGCAGATCCAAAGAGCCTCCTACAGGCAGCAGTGGAGGCAGCAAAGAGAGAAGACAGAGTTGGGAAGCCCTCAATCACTGCACATTAATTAGGTGAAGATCCCTATCAGCCTAAACTTTTTGCATTATTCCAGCAGCTGTAACTCACTTCCATAACCACTCCATAGTGCGTGATTAACCAGCAGAGGCCATGAAATAAAATCGTGTCTCAGCAGAAGACACCCCCTGGCTTCTCACAGAAGTAAATTCATACCTCAGACCAGTTTTCACTCTTCTGTGGGCTGGAAATCTCTCAAGTCCCTGAGTCATAGCTGCAAAGTTGTCAGGGAATGATGCCTTAGGTGTGAAGATAGATAGAAGACACCCCTGGAGGTGAAGGTGCAAGCAGTGTAGACTAAAGCAATGTGTTCTTTTCAAACAAAAAAGCAGGACAAGTGACCTGGCCGTGAGCTCAGTGCTCTGAAGGTGAGCAGCTGCTGCTTTGTAGGCATGTTTAAGCCAGTCTCAAGGAGATTAACTGAGCAGGATGGGGAAACTGTGCAGGTTTTGCTCAAAAGGAGGTAAATGAGGGCTAGAAGAGTGATAGAGTGTTTTGTGTGTGGCCAGGAGTCCATATGACATTGTCATAATATAATTCCCTTTCCCACCACCTGCAAAACTGTCTGTCTTTGTGTCACAAGTAAAGGTCCTGGATATGGGGAGTCACCCAGCCCAGGAAACATCTGGCTGTGTTTGACAGGCTCAGAGTGACTCTAGACTTCCTCCACAGTCTGTGTGGGGGAAATAGGCTTTGCCAGGCCATGGTCCATTCCATCCTAGGGATTAAGCTGCAAAAGAAATCAGGGAAAATTAACATATTTCTCTCCCTATATCTTGAATTATGAAACACAGAATTGTTGAAAAAATGTCTCTTCATTCATTTTCCAAATTAAACTGTTCTGTTCCCCTAAAAAGAGAAAAAACCTTTGTTTTAAAATATAAGTTGAACATCAAAGTTTCACAATATAAACCAGTCATAATGGATATAAGTTCAAATTCAGGGTGGTTCCAGGTTATTTCATCAGGCTTAATTCTCTTGGTCTTTCTCCTTGCTTTTATCCTTGGATAACTCCTCCAGACTCTTTTTTGATTTAGAACAGTAAAAATGCTCTTTCAAATTTCACATAATTAAAAAGAAATGTGCATCCAGCTGCAAGAGAAAATGTTTTTCTCTCCCATCTGAAAAGGCTGTACCATGGGCAGGGACTCTGCATTGCCTATTGCTTGTACCACTCCTTTTCTATGGAAATCCAGTCTCCAGAGTTATAATTCAGGGAAATATAGTCCAGGAGTAACTTGGCTTAATTTATAAGAAGAGAAAAAAATACCTGCTGAGGAAAAAACAAAGGAGAATATAGTCTGTTCCCAAACAGCCTGAGCATTATTTATTGCACTTTCTTTTCTTTGCTGTTACACAACCACAGCACCCGGCTCTTTGCTGTGTTGCAAGGGAAGTAATTTCAAGGTTAGCACAGAAGTAATCAACCACTCATTGGTGGTATGAATATTCATATCAAGACACATTATGAGAAAGTAGATAGAGGCAAATATGCAATTTAAATATAGACTACAGCAGGAAATGGGACATGAAACAGTAATTAAATAGTGAAAATTACATGTTATTTACATGGGTAAATACACTGCAGGGGTTATGCATGTGATCTTTTCTATTAGCATTTGTTTGTGATTTAACCCTGATTTAAAAAGTGAGGCTTTTAAAGCATGAAAATGGGAAGAAAGGAACACTTTTAGTTTGAACTAAAAAATCTGCATTGCTTGAAGGATTACCAGTTTGGGCTGTCAGCCAGGTTTCCCCTGTACTGCAGAAGGTAGAGCTGTAGGTTCTCTAAAGCACAGGCTTTCTCCACAGCCCTGCTTATGCACTTAATTCCTGTTTGAGCCCCTGGAAGCCTGTAGGTGATGGCATCAAATGCCTGAGCTCCTACTGTCCGGGTTAGATGGAAATTATACAGCACTACTGAATTTCTGTGGGGAAGATCATATGGAAGGGGACAAAAGCATTTGTTTTCCTTTTTCAGGGAACACCTAGTTTCCTGCTTTTCCTTTCAGAAACACAAATATGGCTGTAGTCTGTCTGAATCGCACAAGCTCAGCCTGAGTCTCCGCAACCATCATACCAAAGGCAGTAATACTAATTTTTACTTCTCCTCTGAACTACTTCATCTTGCTGGATTCCTCACCTATGTCTGCTCTTTTTCCCTGCTCCTTTAGCCAAAGGGAAGGTGAGAGGAAAGGCTTGACTAATGTGTCTCCTTTCTTCTCTTCAGCCAGCAGCACTCTTGCCTTGCCACAACCAGCTGCTGTGAAAGCAGAGTTTGGTGATAGTTTGGGATTCCCAGAGAAAATAAATACTAGGGAATGAAAGGAAGAGGGATGGAAACAGATATGGCTCTTGAAAAGACTCGTTTCTTCCTTAGCCTTTTGCCTCTGGTTGCTTTTGTTTGGTTATATCTTGAGTCTGCAAGCAAGAAAAACAACTTCAGAATCCACAGAATTTATTTATTGGTGCGTACACGCAGTGAGTAGCTGGGACTGCAGTGCTACACGGCTGTGTAAATATTCCTGTGATTCTGGTGAGTCTCTGCTGAACAGGCAGTCATAAGTCAAGTGAGGGAAGGGTCTGTCTCTGCTCCTTGGTGTAGGCTGATCTTTGATGTTGCAGATTTGCTGTCTTCCTGTTCTTTGCTTTTCTTTCCCTAGGATTTTACAGCTTTTCATGTCAGTGTTTTCCTCTTGAATCCCTGAGCTTTAAGTAACCCCATCTCAGCAAATACTGTTGAGCCTATTGTTTTGCTTTCCTTAGCCTGTGTGGCTGTATCTTGTAGGTTTTCTCACACCTTGACAGCATTTTTCTCTAAAACTCTGCCATGGTGGCAATTGTGTAAAAGCAGGCTGGGGCAGCCAAAGTCCTGAGCCACGGGGAACAAAGGGTTGCATCTTCAATCCAGTTCACATCAGCTGCCCCAATGGCAAAAGGAACTGCAGAACAAAGCTCAAAAGAAAAATTCACAAGACAAGAACATGGTACTGCAGTTTTCAGGAAATTCCTGTGTGCAGGCCCCTGAGCTGGCATTTAGCAAATGCCCAGAATCTGACCTGGGAGGTCACTGCCCTCCTGCAGCTCCTGTGCTTCTTAATATAGAGAAATGCAGATGTTTGACAAGGACTGGGTGGTTTCCCAACAGGCAAATGTCTCAAAATTGGTGTTCTGGGCAAATTCCAAGCTGGTCAGTCCCATTCTCTTTTTAAAGTTCACCTAAAATATGGGTTACTGTGTTTTTTAAATCTAATTATGACTTCAATTTAGAAATCATGATCATGCAGCCTTTCTCCTTGGTTATCTTTCATTTCCAGTTTGCTTTTCATAAACAGACAAGTGCTTGTGGGTATGAGGAAAAACCCTGAAAACTCTTCCTATCTTTTATGCATGCTTCAGTGAACAAGTGCTCTGTGTGACAGCGTGTATCTGTCCTCTGTAGAGTGCCTGTGTATATTTGATTTGCCACTTCCCCTTGTGGAGGTGGCAGCACATCGGTCCTCATTCTTTATGGGAAGTTTATTACTTTTTCTGAAGTGTCTCGAGATTTTGTGGACTAAAAGAGTGTGTTGAGATAAAAATTATTTATTATTCATCACTCCCAATACATTTGTTCATACATCATGAAGCTGGGAACAGTGTGTGATAAGAGACAGCTGCAAGCTTTCTCTTTAGGACTCTTCCTGCAAGTATGCAAATTATTTTTCAGATCTGAAAAGAGGTGATGGGCCCAAGCAAACATTTTTTTTCCCCCAGCTGTATCAGTTGGGTCAATGAAAGCTATTACTTTTCCCCACAAAACATCACACAGGGAGATCCCCAATCTGTTGATAAAAATCACATTGTAGCTAACAGAACAAGCACACAAAAAAGGATGTAAAAATGTCATAAAAATCACCTAGTCTCAGATTTGAATCTTTTGTATGAGGAAGGCATCCTGCAAACAAAGGTATCCCTTATCCTTGTGTGCCTAGCTTCTTCAAGTAAAATAGCTTAAGGCAGTAAGAGGCAATTCAGCTGAAGAAATAAAAGCAAAACCATCTTTCCTGCAGAAGCTGGACATTTTGTGAAACCAAATGGAGCAGAGTGAAGAGTGGATGTCCGTGACTGAAACGACCATGACAAGACAATCTCTCCATATGTCAGATGGATAAAATAACAACTGACTCCACTGTGGAAATTCAATTGAAACTCACTCATATCAGGCCTATGGGCTTTCTCAGAGAATAGAAATGAAGACTGTAGTAACTCTTTGCCACCTGTTCAAATGCAACCCAGTTCTCCATTTTTCCTCATTAAGGAGACAGGGAGGATTAAACATCTCCTGTTGTTTTCTGATCCAGTTTGAAATTGTTGAGTATTTCACAGGAAGCAATTTTTAGGAGGATAATGCCTCTAACTTGGACTGAAATAGTCTGAGCACCTGTGACATTTCAGACTGAAAGAAGAACAGAGATCCACAGAGCAAGACACTTCTGTTGCAGTCACAGCAGTCACTTCTAGAGGCTTTGACACAAAAGTATTTTATTCCACCTTATTTTTGGGCAGTTAAGAGGAGCCTTCATGGAAGGGGAGAGCAAATTTTTCTTTTTCCTGACAACAGTTTAGTAGTCAGTTCCATTTTGGGATGAATTCCAAAGGATTGTTTTCCTCCCTTTCATACTATTCAGGACAGGGAAGTGTTATAGTGGTCATCTGAAGGGACTTATATTTATATTAAGGATAACTACAAATTTCAACAGTGGTTTGTCTCTGAAACCCGCAGGTGACTTTTTAAATTACAGATATAAGACAAAAGAGATCCTGTTCTGTACCTTGCTGTGCTCAGTAGTGCACAGTATTTTGGTGGAGTCCATTTTCAATGAATGACTGAGGGAGAAACAAAGCCTGAAATGTTGACGTGAAGAAGACACAGTTGAATTTCAGGTTCTGCTCAGCTGAGGAGCACATGCTGTCATAGACATGGAATCCATATGGAATGTTCCTCAAATAGCAGCAATAAAACCTTTTCAGAGTTAATAGGCATCAAATCAAAGGTCCAGAGTCAACTAACAGAGCCAACTCTACTAAAAATTCACAATTTGTAAATACCAGGCTGCCAGCTTCACCTTCAAGCATACCCATACCTTTCGGAAGACATCCTCTTTAGTCCTTCTCTGACTCAAATCTATCTCTTTCCCTCTAAGTTAACCCTAAGAGATTTGTACGGAACAGATCATAGCAGAGGGTCTCTGGTGAGGAATTTAAGTAGCACTGTATTTAATTATTTCTTTAATAATTTTCTTTCACTTAAAATATTCCTTTTTTTCCTTTTCTGTTTTTAGCTCTCAAGAGTGATCAGCTATTTTTTAAGGTATTAACTAGCTTATTTCTAACTAGCTTAGGGTCCCTATCTGCATAGCATTCTGCTCTGCAAGACATTCTCACACAGTAGACATTCTGGCATAAAATCTTAAAATCATCCATGGCTTGGGGAACAGATTTTGCCATTTCTCTGCCTGCCACCCAAGATAGGAGCAGTGACTGTCTAAAACTCCTGAATGCTGCTTCAAATGATTAATTCATGCCTTACACTCAAGAACACACAAAATATCATGATGAACTTTTGCAAACAGGAAAACAATATCTCCAGGTATTTGTGTTCGAGATTTGATTTATATAAATGACATTTTGCATGTAAATATGCAGCCACTCATTTCAGTTCCTGCCAAGAGGCATTTCAGCTAAACACAATGATGCTCCTCTTAATCTAAAATGTCATGTTCTCATATGCACCTACTGCAAAGGTTATCACACACATCTGAAAGTAAACAAATTATTTGGCAAATAATTGAGCCTCACCAAATTTCTGTCTTTTCTTCCTGGTTAAAATAACTTCTATCAAGGAATATGAGTCCCCAGACAAGCATCCATCAATTCTGAGCACCTGACTTAAGAAGATATGGAAACACTAATTACCTTCCATTCACCCCAAACAGAGCCGAGTCCCAGCTCCAGGGGGAGCGAACAGATGTGCTCAGAGAATACCAAGCCTTGGGCCAATGTACTGCAGGCAGTCCTGTCTGTAAAGCTGCCTTGGAGTTTTTTGAATAACCAAGGGCTTCACTTTCTGTCTTTCCCAAATCTGGACATGCACTCAGAGCCCTGCATGAGCAGATCATTTATAACACGAGATTGGGCTGGCTCAGCGTGTGTTGAGATCTGTACTTCTTCAGAAAACCAGAAGCAGCAAACATCACAGAGCATCTCTTATTTTCTCCTTCTGGAGTTCAAAAGGCTTTCAGGCTTCTGATATACAACTAGAAGATCTGATCTGCTGCTTCAATACATATTTACTGAGTATCTCTGATGTGTCTATTGTCCGCTCCACAGCTGCCACAGCACGGCTTTCCCAGGCCCCGGGATGTTTCCTCAGTACTGAGGCTGCAGCACAAGTACCTCAGGCACTCCTGGCGATCCTGCCTGTATCTACCTCTATGTTTGGCATGCTGTAGATAGTTCTGGGGAGAGTGTGAAGCCCAGCCTCTGAGGGAGGAATCTGAGTCACAGTGATTACCTGAGCCTTACCCTTCCGCTGCAGGACGCTGCAGTCACCGCCTCTCTAGCTGGGTAAACATCGTTCCTGTCCTGCCACAGAAAAATTCTGCCAATTTCAGTTACCTTTTTCACCTTTCCATCCCCCCCCCACCCGCCCCCGTCA
>VXAC01003606.1:140318-315842 GCA_013399225.1 Rhipidura dahli
TTTCCCCTTTCCCAACCCCCCCCCCCCGCCCCTGTACTCTGTTTAAGTAATCAAAGTCTGAGTTATTGATCTCTTCTCTAGCAAAACAGCCCTGCACTCTGCGTTTTGTCACAGGTGCAGTGAAGCTGCTGCCATGGAATCGCTCTCCTACAGTGCGACATTGCCTGCAGCTCAGAATTCACCTTTGTTTCCTCTCCTACATCACTGAATGGGAAGCTACAGTGAGCCCTCAGTCATTTTAGTCTCTCTCATGTCAGATACAGTATGTATACATCTTGTTTTGTGATGCCAAAATTTAAAAAAAACCATAGTTTTCCAATTACATGCCCAAATTTTCAGCTGAATTGTCTCAGACAAGATTTCTTTTTCCCTTTACACAAATACATGCTATAGACAATGAGGCAAAGAAAAAAGGACTGGAGTCTCTCTGATGAAATTTGGGTTTTTTTACAGTTTTAAACCTAGCAGGAAAGAAGGACTAAAATGCAGGTCTTGTTTCTTTTCTTTTCACTTTCATTCATGTTGAACCTTTTATTAAAAAGCAATAACAACAAAGAAAAGAAACATAAAGAGGAAATGTTCTTTCAACAAAATTGATGGTATGTTTCGCTGCAAGTGCTAAATTCCTCCTACTTCAGACTGAAGGGATTTTTTTCCGAACTCAAATGGCACATATATATTTGTCTACCATAAATTAGGGGAGCCTACTGAGGTTGCTCTTGTTCAAATGGTGTCACTTTATTTTTCCGGTGAGGTGGCTTTGCATCACTCTTCTGCTGTCCTTCAGCCCTGTCTGTGAGCTAAGCACCAAGTTCACTTTCCCTCAGATGTTTCCCACTAAGGTAAGCTCCCAGCATCAGGAGAGGCAGTGTGTTTGATTAACAACTAAAGGAAAACAGCCTTCAGGTTTTAGCATACAGGAACATAAGCTGTAGTCTAATTGCTTAATAGGCTGAAGGCTTGCTCTTGAGCATGGATCCAAACCTCACACAGACATAAGGCCCACATCATGCCCAGCAAAGCTCCCAGAAGGTTCTTTGCTCTGCATGGAGGGGAGGCTGCAGAGGTAGGAGAAGAAGGGTGGTAGCTTGCAAGCTATCAGCTATATTATCCTGAAAAGCTGCCCCATCTCTAACCTGCTCCTACAATGGATGCTGGTGAGGGTGTCAGGTCTCACAGGTGCTGGACCTTCCCAGGAGCAGCAAGAGTCCTTTGATATTTTGACTGAAATGAATTTCCTTCTTTCTCCTGTGAATATCAGCAGAGACATTTGAGAATGGGGGAAGCACAGCTGTGGGATGTGGACATAGTTTTTTGGGACAGGAAAGGTGAGGAGGGATGGTCTACAGTGGAAGATGGGTAAAATATTAAGGTAACAGAAGAATCAGTCACTTGCCTGTACAGCTCACCCTTTAACCAAAGCTTTGTTTTAAATCTGAATTTTCCTTTCTTCCAGCCTTTACTTCCTTTTTCTCCCATTCCACCACTATTGTAAAGCTCAGTTTTGTCTACAGAATTGAGAAGTCTGTAATTGTCTCCATTCTGTGCCTGTACCTGGAGGCTAGAGTCATTCTCCAGGCCTGAAGCAGGAAAGGTAGAGTTCTAAGTACACGTCTCTTTCCTGTAGTCATAAGATAAGGCTGCCCTTTTCATGGGATGCCAAATTATTACTTCTTGAGCAAGAGCCAGCATCCCAGGAAGAGCTCAGCCTAAGCCAAATCACCACTTGTGCTTGTTACTTACTCTGTGGTGGTAACCTCTGGCTTAAAACCACATTTGTGGCACTTAACTGTAGAAGAGATGATGGGCTAAATTGCTTCCTGAGTGGCACTCGCAGATAAATATTTGAACTGATCAAACAAAAAACAAGACTCTGAAGCAACAGCAAAACCAGCAATTAGTTTAAATTTGTCATTGAAAATGTAATTTTATTTTTTTTTTTTTTTTTGAGGCTGAAAATAGATTCAGCTACAGCATTTTGCTAAAAGCCAAAAGATACCATGTGAGCTGTTTTCCAGGATTCATCAAAAGTAAACGAGATAAAACAGAGAAGACCATGGAAGCAGCATAGCATTCATTTCAGCCCTGAGTCTGTGGTGTTGGTTTGGTTCCAGATTCCATCAGGACAGCGATAGAACTTCAGCTTCTTGACTGCCTGATGTGAAAGGGCTGGTGAGGAGCTGTAGTGCTGTACAGACACCAAAGTCCTACCTGGGGGGACCCCCTCATTAGTTTCAGCTCCATACCAGAGTACCCACCCTGCCTTAAGAACTGGGAATGAGGAGCAAGGCTGCACTGGCAGGACATTTGGATCACCACCACTAACAGAGCACGGATGTCCTTTTCTGTAGAAAGAGCTGTGTTGAGAGAAACATAGAGGTCTGGACAAACCCACAAAATGCTCTCTGCTCTATACAGACAGCCTCTCTGGAAGTGATTGTGTGCTGTAAGTCCACTCATCTTTTAAGCTCCCAGTGCAATTAGAACCAGAACTAACTTTTTCTCAGCTGTTATTAAGATCACTCATGTGAAACTGCCATTCTGTTGCTAAAATCCACATGTTTTGTTTTATTCAATTTCAGGTAGATCATGTGCTTGTGAGGCTGGGCCCCAGAATGAATTTTAAGTGCAGGTCCTTTAAATTGCTACCTTGTGCTGGGTTTTCCAAGCTAGTGCTTTCCAGTTCTTCTCCTGGGTTTATAACTTCCCCAAAACTTTCCAGGGGAGATTCAGACTACCTGTCATTAAGCTGCCTTCTCTTTAAGGATCTCTGCATGGCTGTCCACATCCCCTAAGGGAATATAAATACAAACCCACTGCCTGGAAAGGCCTTCCAACACCCGAGACCTTGGAATTAAACTTTTGCAATATTCAATTACATTGCATCAAGTAATAAGTACAGAAAACCTTTTCACAAGTGAAACATTCTCAGAATCATTTAGTAAGTCAAGCTACCTTTTATTTTAACAGCCTAGTTAGTGTTTTTCACATAATGTTTAGGTGTGAAATCATTACCATGGATAATTCAGCTATGGTTTTATATCTTTTTATTTTTTCTATTCACACTCTCCATTAACATAGAAAACCTGGTGAGCAGAGTGCTGCAAGAACAGTAGATTCATGAGTTGAAAAAATAAAATATATATGCTGAAGCATTTCTAAGAGTGATTTATTATTCCTGAAGTACAATATAATTATAGCCTTTGTTGATTCCAACTTCGTTATTATACTTTCTTTGACCTATTTGTTAAAAACTGCTTGCATATAATGTGTTTCTTTTACAAAGCAAGTCTGCAGAATGGAAAATAGCACTGCTGACATTATTATGATAGGGCAAAGAAAATAATGTAAAATGAATTTACTAAGAGTTGAGGGAGTATCAAAATTATCACTGCATCCATTTAACTCCCTGTTTAAGTCAATTTGCTTTATTCTTCCACGAGATTCCTGCCTCATTCCCTGCTCTTGACCTTTTTTCTCGTAACCTACACTCACTCCGCAGCTAGCTACTTAATTTTTTTTTACCTCTTTCTCATTCATTGTGTGACCTCAGTGCCTTATTTGCTGCACCACTCTGACTCTGTGTGGATGAAAAATTTACTAATGCCCTCAGAGTCAATTGTTTGTGGTTGATTGAGTTGTTTGTTGTTTTTCTTTTTTTTACTATGGTACCTGAGCATCTCTGATGTGTCTGTTGTCTCTGATGTGTCTTTTTCTTACTTATGAAATTAGCGTAAACTGATGTCTTTATTTTCACAGAACGTCCATGAGATAAGTCTGCTTTTATTTTACATATAGGGACTTGAAGGCTAGGATGAAGGTGCAATACTAAAAGGTGAAAAGATAGGTTTGGTTTATTTCCAGTCTCTAAGACATAGATTAGCCATTTGGCTTCTTTTCAAGTAACCATTCTGCAAGACAGAACTGGATATCCCTTTCACAAAGACTGCAATGCTCTTTGAGAAGGGCCTCTGATAAATACTGCTTTTCATTCGTTGCCCAGCAATACCCATGAGGGGTTAGTTTTGGCAGAGTTAAAATGCTGTTCTCCTGAGCAGTCTGTATCCTTTTAAACCATAAGACTTCTTATCTTCTCTTCAGCTCTGTCTCACTGTAAACACTTCATGCTTTTTGGCACAAATGCAACGCTAATGATAGAGGTGCCATTACAACCCCAGACCAGAATCCACAGCTCACACCAACAAAGTACATCTAGGCAATGCAACATTCTCTCATGAAAGCACCTACCAACACAGGTCAGAAACTGAGGTGGTTTTAAGTGTGTTATCCAGTGGAAACAGCTCTCCTATTCCTTAATAGCTCATAATATTTTCAGTTTATTGCCAAACTATAGGGATATTAAATTTCCCAATTAAGCAGGTTTAAGATATTTGTCTTACAGATTAACCTATGAGCTTTCTCCCCAGAATCTTCCTGATAAATGACAGAAGAGTTTTTCTTGGTAGGTGTAAAGCTTACGCAAAATATGATGCTAAAATGTGGCAAAGCCAGAAGTTACTGATAAGAGGTTCCCACAACTGACAGTGTTAAGACACTAGCACTGTTTGGAGGGTCAATTAAATCAATAACCTACAGCTAGGAAAAACTGGCCTTGACACTTGTAATGTCCTTTATTTTTTGTAGTATTGACTATTGCATCCATCTACGAAATGTTTCAAAGAAATTATATGATTTGAAAACCAGCTGATTTGATCAAATGGGCCAATCCCTATATGAGTCAGTCTGCAGGGAATGTGATCTTTTCTCAATGTATTTTTGTCTTTAGGAAACGTTAACATTTAACTCTGTTTATATGAACATGGAAATTAAACCTTTCTCATTATTTCATGTTGATTTTAAGAAAAGCTACAGCTGGGCTTTTCCTTCCATAACTGATCATCAGCTCATTTTTGGCTCAAAAGTCAGGAAAAAAAAATCTCTATTATTTATTTAGCTGATTTGAGTTTCACTAAACATGCCTTTGAAAAGATAACTGTGAAGCCAGTATTACATTAATGTACTTGGTGGAAATTAATTAATTCTAATTTGCAGGTTAATTAATGGGAGTAACTTTATTAGGGGAAAGGGACATTCAGGTGTAGATTAAAGAAAAAAAAAATTGAAACCCTGATAAAATCAAATTAGATTAAAACCAAATAAGCCATAGGGTGGCTAAACATGTGGGAGCATGGCATCAGCTGTTTAGAGCAACTATTTTCTTTTAAAGAGGAAAAGAAGGAAAATTAGTAAGCCAACCTTGGTTATAATTTTGTAGGGGTTTATGGTAACTGTTGTCCTTAAAACGTTCAAGGCTTAGGGTCCATCCAGAGCCATCAGTTATCCAGCTGGCAGGGAGGGCAGGTTTATTAATTTTGTGTTTCATGGAGGATTTTCTGGGCACAGCACAAGTGTGTTGGATTCTATTCACCTGCATGAACAACAAGTGAAGGGCTTTAACTGTTGGGTTATGATTGTGCTGGGAAGGAATACTTCTGGTCTATTTTTAACAGCTTTTTGTCAGAGAGAGAGAGATGTCTTCTTTTCAAGGCTTTTCAAAATAGAGAGACCTCAAAAATGTACTTCATTTTATCAGCTCACAGTGCTCATGAAAACAGAAATGAGACAGGGAAGAACAGGAAGGTCAAACTTGCATAAACACACTGTTGCATATGTTGACTGCCAGGAGGAAGAGCAGCGTGCAGCTGAACTGAATGCATTATGCAGAGCAGACAGAAGATGCTACTCTGGCAAAGTCACATTTCTCTTTTATGCAAGCTCCCATGTGATTGAGCTTAGAACTACTATTTCCTTTTGGTAATGTAGGAAACATAAAGTAAAATGGATTTTTATGAATCTGGCAGGATGTTTTTAATGACAAAGGCAAAAGGAGCTTTTGAATGTCTTTCTTTAAAGTTCATCCTACATATTTTTCTGTTTCTGTCAGCAAAAAAGCTAATTTCCTAGCACCATCCTTCTAATAGTGCCCTATTTCTTTTCAGGAACCCCACTTGCTGCTGCAGAGAGGAAACTGAAGCTGACTGTCACCAGAAGCTGACCTCCTTAACCTGAGTTTCGTATGTAATGAGTAGCTAAATCTGACACCAAATGATTTTAGGAAGAAAATTCAAAGTCAAGCCATTTCCTTTGAAAAAGCCATTTGAAACCTTTGGGGAACAGATATGGAGACAATTTAAAACTCATTTTCCCCCTCAAGTGTTGGGATTACTTTCACTAAATCCAGTGTTTACTATGCACAGAACATCTCTCTCACCACAAGCCCTGGACACTATGGACTAGCCTTTCATTCTGTGCTTCCTATAGAAGTGCTCCCTCACTCTGCTTGTGTAATTCAGATTTGTTTTTATCTGCAAGAAAATGCCTCTTCAGTTACTGAGCTTAAGCCTGCTGTGGCTGTGGGAGCAGTGCCTGGCCTCGGCTGTGCTGCAGCACCACAGCCCCACCTCAAGCCATGCCAGGGACGTGCGACCCCGGCTTTGCTCGTGGGCACCTCCCCTGATGGCACTCAAGGACTGGGGAGAAGCTGTGCTGTCTGGCACTATCTCTATTGGAAAGCACCATCTGCATTTGTAATGCAAAGCAGACATGATTTCAGAACCTGATCTCTTTGACAACAAAGGCTGTAGAAGATTAGAAATACTTAGATTTGCAGTTCATTAAAAAATGTATTTCCCTCTGTAAGAGGAATTGGTTTTCTTAACTCATTTGCCTTGCTTCTCTCTTGAGTGTGTATTTCCTTTTGTGCCTTTAGTGTATTCTGGTAGTTCTATGAACTGTGGATGGGTTTTTTTTTTCCACCAATTAGTTCCTCTGGGACTATTTTAGGAAAGCCTTTTTGGCATTTAAAATATGTAGATGATATCATTAATCCGATTAAAGTGTAGGTAAAGTTGATAATACAAAAAGTGAAAAAGCAGTGCAAGGTACAATTACTAATGTAATTATTTTCATTATCAACACAATTATATTTTTCAGTTGTTGCTTGCTTAACCTTTCTATTTTTTCTCCATTTCTTTCATTAGCTCTAATCTACCACTGGTAGAGGCAGTTCTCTGCTTCTTCAAGCAGTATGAAGGCAGAAGTGGACAGAACTATCAGCAGAGGGATACAAGCCTTTTATCTCTCTGTCTGGCTGAACTCCAGTGAAGTCAGCTCAGCCAGCAGAACAGTTCATTTTCCTAGGGGGATGAGCAATTGGGGTCTCAGTTTATTTTCGAGTTCAGAATGGTTTTACTGAAAAACCCTGACAATCTATAGCCTTGTAGGTAATATCAGGAAAAAGAGCCATATAATACTTTTTCATCCCTGGAAGTATGCCAAGAATGATTTTAAAGGCCCCCTCTATTCTCTTTCACCGCCAGGCCACCACCAGTGACATTTTAGGAGTACAACAGAGCAGCTCTTGCACCTGGGCATGATGGGCAGCAAAATAAGTCAAGGCTGTAAGAACTGCAAAGTGAAAATGGTGAAAATAACCACGAGGAAGTGATTTAAGACAGGAATTCAGAGTGAAGAGGTAGGTTTAATTTTTATGAGAAAGGGAGAAAGTTCATGGGGGTTTACATAGGCTAATTCTCGACTGATACAGTTCTCTAGGGGAACTGATTTTGACTTGAAATTGGGCTGTATCTGATGGCATTTCCCTTTTTCTCCGTTCCACGGGTGTGATTATGGAGAGACTGTGAGCTGGTGGAAGGACTGTGAGTCAAACTGAAGGAAAATGCTGGCTTTGAACCCCACTAGTGCAAACGAGTTTCCCCAACTACACTGCAGCTGGGACTAATCAGTGGATGATGTTTTTTTCTCTGGGATTTTCATGTTGCTTTCCAGCCATCACTCACTTGAACTAATCTAAGCAGATACCTCCAAACTTAAATCTATGTCCCGAAGGGTAGCAATTCAAAGTTGAACTTACTGATGCAAATTAAGAAAGACTTAATTCAAAAGGCTTGTATCTAAAAAAATGATTCATCCACATCTAACCCTGGGATTTCTTGATCTCTCAGTTAGAGGAGAGAGTTAAGAAATTAGGATTCTGTTCTTACTAAGACTGTGTCAGTACAATGTGTGTTGTGGCATTTATCACAACAATCATTTTTACCCTGTGTACTTGGTCTGCTCATCTATCAAATGAGTCCATAATAATATCTTTTTTTATTGTTAGGTTCTACAGAATCCTTTAAAGTTTCCAAATATTTATGTTTGTGTGTGCATGACTCTTTGTCTTGCTTTGGTAAAGTGTCTTCTAACTGCACGAGGCTGCAGTTTGTAAAATGCCCAAGGAGGGGGCTCTGTCAGTTGAAAAGAGGGTGAACTGTGCATGAAGCACGTGTTTTCCTCAGAGACATGATCTTAGCATAAATGAATAAAAACTATTTGTGCAGGCTCTCCCAATTGGAAGCAAGTGAATGAGAAATGAGAGCCACTCGTAATCTGCATGATACCTTGAAAAAGCACACAGGAATCAATATGGTCTTTCAGACACAATTAAGGCTTACAGAGCCACCCTAAAAGAAAACCCAGTGTGCAGCTGGCATTCAGACTCAGCCCTCCAGTCGACCTGACTGAAAGGCTGAGGTACAACACAGCTTTAGAGAAGCAATGGAGAAGAAGATGGCAAAGAAAAAGGTTTATTCTCCAAATGAGCAGCAAAACCCCATTAAGAATTAAAAATGATGACCATAGAAAAGAGCAGATTAATGTAGAGTTTGGGAACATCAGTCCTGATCCAGACTCAGTGCTTAGCATGTGTGCTGGATAAAACCTGAGCCTTATGAAAGATTGTATTAATTCCTCTAATGCCTAGGAAGGAACTGTGACTGAGTTCTCCCACTTATCCTAAAACACTTGGCAGGATCTAAAGATGAATCCTGAGAAGACTAGAATAAGAGCACAGTTGGGAGGGTTTTTTAATCCCTTTTCTGACACACAGGACAGTTCCTGGCTTTTGCGTGCTGCCACTGTTGATTCTGCCCTTCTGAGCAAAAGGAGCATCGTCCAAGATTCACACACACTTTCTGAGCCTGGGAGCCCCTTTACCTTGTGCCAGGTACTCCACAAAGGGTATGGAATGACCATGGATATAACATATCCAGACTGAATTAGGAGATGCTGTTAAATAACACTTTAGCTCTGTAACTTGGGAGGTGAAAGGTGTCTAATTGATAAGAAAAAGATAGAAGGAAGAGTGAAGAGATAAGAATAATGAGGCAAGGGAGAACAAAGGTGTTTAGTGATGCCTATGATGAATACAAACATATGAAAGCAATTCAGGAATAGGCAACCTCTAATTGAGCGTTTTTTGGTGCCACTATGTTATTGTAAACAGCTGAAGGGAAAGATTTTTGAAAGAAACAAGCATGGGATTACAAGAGAAGAGGAAACAATATTCATGAAGCATTTAATGATCATTCCTAATGTAATCCCTCATCCCAAATATTAGTAATGCTTTGAAGTCTGATGGCTGCTCTCTCTCTTCTTTCTCTCCAAAAAATATGGTCTTCTAAAGATAGCGTGTTATCCAAACGAAGAATTCTTCAAAAGTTTTCAAATGTTGCTATAGAGAGTTTCTTTCAAGTTATGTCAAATATTTTTCTCTTGTAATTCTATTAAAATGAGCCTATAGGTCCAAAATCAGCTATTAGCAGATTCTGTTGTGGTACACAACATGTAGTCCCTCAAACATGGGAGAGCAAGGAAAACACAAGTTTAAGTGAGATGACACTGGATATCAGTCATCTTGTAGGAATACCAGAGAATTACAAGAAAGTAATCTGTGACTAATGTTTGTGGCCAGTAAAAAAATCTCATGGAATACATTGATTCATTCAGATGTCAGCCCAGTGGTTATTCCTTATTAATACTTCTGTAGCAGCTGAATGTCTTTTCTCTGAATTCGGTGACCAAACCCCAGCTCAGTACACTGTAGTTTGAATGCAAAGCTGCTGGAAGAAGATAGTTTATTAGCACAGAGTTTATACCATGTTAGTCTCAAGCCTCCGTGTTTCTTCTAGGATACCCATGGGAGATCAGGAAGACTTATTTATTTATTTATTTATTTATTTAGGCATTCTGTTTGGCTTTGGAATATTATGTCTAATAACCTCTTCAGCATTGTAGTTTGGCTTCAGGTAGGATTTTGGCAAGGTACACACAGTAATCTGCACTTGATGCATTATGCTTTTCACACAAGAGGAAAATCTGAATTCTGTGGAGAACATGTGTTAGTAAGCTGACAGAAAAAACCAAAGAGCATGAAATTCAGATGTGTTTGGTTGGTGTTTTGCTAATCCACTTAGCATACAGCAAAGCACAGATATGGAGCCAAATGGGAATTGTCTCTGCATCAGATCATGAGCAGGTATTAAGGTTTGTTTTCTATCCTTTTCTACAGACTGAGTCATGATATTACACCAGGCTCACCTGGGAGCTTTACTTAGGAAAGCCACTGTTTTTATAGGGATGTTATTAGCCCCCGAATCTATTACTACTGCTTCATTTGTGTGAAAATACAGCATGTGTGGGTACAAGGCAGCATGTCTCCTCTGCTGCGCGATGGTGCTTGGACTCATCTACAACAGACATCGTTGGCATTTTTAACAAAAAGCTTTGGAGCCAGGACCCTGCAGATCAGGAAGCCCCTTTCAAATCTGTGCTCCTGAGCCAGTGCAGTCTGCGTGCCACAGAATCTGCCCAGCAAATGGAACAGGCAGCAAAAGCCTCTGTGAGCACTGGCAGTTTCTGAGCATAGCCCAGGCACCAGGCAGACCTCTGCTGTCACACCATGGATGGCTGAGTGCTGGTAGCACAGCCAAACTTGAGAGCCCCTGCAACTTTATGTGTGGAGACCTAAGTACCAACAAGGTTAGGTAAAAGTGTTTGTGACAGAGTGGTGCCTTAATATTGGGAAAAGGTCATAAAATGGAAGTCCTCATGCACATGGATCTAAATCTTGCTCCTTTAATACCTAAAAAAATGCCACATGCTTTCATGGTAAGGGACTTCTCCTTTGAGGGACATAGCGACAGAAGATCAAAACTTTGAGTGCCAAGGAAACAGCAGCATGTCAGTGCCTTCAGTCCCGAGGGCAGCTGGTGAAGCCTGAGCTGCCCTGCCAGCAGCACACTGGGAGGTGTGGAAAAGTGACTTCTATACTTTGTTATTTCCTATTTTACGGGAGCATTTAATGGGTGAATGCTATGAGCTTTTATGGTCAGGTGGTTATTCATAACAACTTAAGGTGTTGTCAAGCTCTGCTTAGTGTCTGGGTGAGGCTTGGCAGTGAGACCCTTTGCCTTCAGACAGTTTTGGAGCAGCTCTGCTTCAGACCTGTTCCAAAACAAGACACAAAAAGGCACAGGAGCCATGTCTGGCATGGGGCAGACAATAGGGAATACGGTAAGACTCGAGCAGCCAGGTGATCCTTTGTAATCTTTCCTTGCTTTGGTTCTCTCTGCAGCACCAACAGAGTTTTGGGTACTCATGCTAACAAGTCCTCCATACCACGTGACTTCATTGCAAGTGTTGCCCAGCATGAATTCCAAATAGAAACTTTTTTTGTTTTGTGAGGTGGTGGAGAGGATTTTTCTCGTGTTTCTTGGTTTATTTTGTGAACTTTTATCCTAATGTGTGGCTACTTCAAACAAAGTCCCCAAATTTTGAATATGAAAGTAACATCTGGTTTGTGTTCAATACTGTTATGAGCAGGAAATGCAAATAGAGTTTTGTGTTTTAACAAAGCACTCTTGGATTGTCATTCTAATGAAAGTTTCCTACATCCCAATTATCCTAATGTCATGCAGGGTTTTGCTAGCTCTTGCTTCAATTGAAAAAGAAACAAACTTGCTAAACATTACAGTGCAAAACTATCCCTTAGGATGACTGTCCATTTTAATAGCATTAACTAAGCTGCAACTTACAGTTTCTTCTACTTATCGTATTTTAGGTCTCTAGGCAGTACATAAAATCTCTTTGTAGGTCTTCTACAATCTGTTATGCAGGATGCACCAGGCATGGACTATTACTGATGAGCTGACACCCAGCTCTTCACATATACTCGAGACTATTCCACGCTCAAGTGGCATGGAAAGGCCATGCTGACCTAGAAGTGTTAAGGAGTATTTGTAGGGTTTCTTTGGAATGTGCATTTGACTTGGGAGAGGGTTCTTTTGAGGCCCACAAAGCAAATAATTATACCAACATTTCCTGCTGGCTTTCCTTCTGGGATTTAATTTGTATTTCTCTAGTGGTTTGAGCTGTTGTTACAAGTTGTTGAATTGAGTTACAAGAAACTAATGAAGTCTTTTTCCAACTTTTGTGTGTCACTGTGACAAACCTGGTTCACTGTAAGAAAGAAAATTATGAATGAAGTGTTATGGAAGTCTGTTTTTACATTGGATTACTATTTTGTTTTATCACAGTGTCTGTAACTCCTGTGAAGGTTACCTGACAGGGCAAAAAACCCAAACCAACAAAAACTTGCCTTCTTTGTAAATTTTTTATATGTTTCTGTGTGAAATGTTTCTTTTTCCAGTTCTAAAGACAAAGGATTTAGTTGTTCTTCACCTAACCCATTCCACACACACCCCCCCCCCACACACACACCTCTTCAATCATTTGGATTTTGAATTCTCTGGAAAAAGATGGTAAAATAACTGTTGAGAAAGGTGATGGTATTGCCACAAATCAGTCTTACTGAACAGTTAGTTTTCTGGTGCGTTGTGGCACTTGCACTATTGCTTTAGCAAGCTTCAGAGGAGGAAATATGATGGTATTAAGTGTTGGAGAACTCAGGAATGGTGTTATAGATGTGGGTCCATCAACTTACAGTTTCTCTTTAATGGTCACCTACCTGGAATTGTCCTGTTTCTCATTTTATAGGCTGGGCATCTTTGCATTTCTATAGCTGCATTTATATTTATAAATTAAGATTTGTATTAAAAACAGGTAATTTCAAATGAACTGTCATTTCTCTGTAGCGTTTCTTTACTGTATTTCATTAATGTGATCATTAGCATTGCACTTGCCCCTGTCATGCAATATTTGGATATAGATCCTATGACTGAAGTCTTGTTGGAGCCCAGCTTACTTCACTCAAAAGAGGACACAGCTGCAAAGGTCACAGTGCAAAAGGCCTCCCAAAGGCTTGAGCTTTGTTGTCAATGTCAAACAAGCCTTTGAAGGGAATCAACTGTCTTCAGTACAATTCCCATCCTGTAGTCACCTTGCTCCACACAGCTGGGTTAGAAATGTCTAACACATGGACAAGAGAAGTCAAAGGCCTGTCCAGCAGTGTTCTTAACTACATGAAGAACAGGGCTTATAACATGCTTTGATAATTTAGCTGACACTGTTGCCTTTTAATAATCTGCCAAATAAAGTAGTAAAAGGTAAATTCTGAAAGGTACAGAGCTTGTGGTTGCTTTCTTCTCTAAAAGCCAAGTAAACACCCTAGCTTACATGCTTCAAGAGAACTTTTGTAGAAAAATGCCTGGCATTGCTTACAGGTGTTTGGAAGAAATTTGTGTCCAGTTTCCTGCTTCCTTTTCTTTATATTTTTCCTTGTGAGTAGGACTAGCCAGAAGCATTTTTCTTAATATTTTAAGGTTATAGAAATACTACAGAGGAAAACAAGATACTTATGGTTACTTCTGGTAATGAAGGTTGCTTTAGTTACTGGTCATGGAAACCTGAATATGTGACAGGAGAGTCAAGCTGAAAGTCACAGGACTCCTCTGTGGTGACTTGAGATGCACAAATAGTAGAGATCAACTTTAAAGCACGTTGCATGATGTTGGGATCAGAGGGGGGGAAAAGGCAACAGACAAAACCAAATTGTAAACCCTTATCTTAGTTCTCCTGGCTGTGGAATCCTTCCACAAATGAAGAGGCATGTAAATGAAGCAGGTGGGAAACCAGCAATCCTGAACCAAGAAACTACAGCAAGTCAATTATTTCTGCATGGTACAGACATGACAAGTAGAGCTAATCCCAGCTGTTTGCCTCCTGTACATAGAGGCAAAAGATGAGATTAAACCTGGCCATCAATTCTAGTATGGAAATACTGAAGTATCTGTCAAATATTTGACACTTAGGAAACAAAATTTGTTCAGTCTGGCACTGCTGGAGGAGCATCTGGTAAAAAAGAACAGAACCTGGAACAGCTTCAAAGAAAGTCTTTTTCCTGGAAGGGTATTGCTATGGCAACTGAGTTATCTTAGCCTCACTCAGATCCCTGTTCCTCTTCCCTTTAAACTAGCCAAAAGGTATCAAAGTGTCCCACAGGTAACACAGATTCACAGAAACTAGTTGTTCATCATTTCTAATAGTGAAGATATTTTGGTGTTCTTTTTCAGATACCTTAAAAATCCTTATATGCTTAGAAATTAGGTCTCTAATACTAGAATGACTAAGGAGTGAAAATGAAAACTAAATTCACTGTGGTGGTTTCCATGGAACTTGTCCCTTTGGGAGTGAATATTGTAATGAATACTTGGGAAATCATGGTGGTGGTTTATTTCTGCTGTGTAAAAGGCTGAAACATAGCCCAGGGTTTCTGTCATGATTTGAAAGTATAATATGCTGAGCTACATTATCTGTTAATTTTCTGTTTTATTTTTCTGGCAAATTATACCTCTTTTAGCACAGTTATATTATAAATCTTACCTTGAAAGCTGGGTTGTATTGGCAGAAGATGAAAGCATGAGTATGCTGTCATATTCATGGTCTAAACTTACTTCTAAATGATGTTTCATGGGAGTATCATTTAGCTACAGCTCTCCTGTCTTAAATGGAGATAGAATTTGCTTGTCACATAAAGTTGTTCAGAGATTTAATTGCTTAATGTGGTATGTATGCACTGCTTTGAAAATGATGGCATATAGGTGATGAACATCATTACCTGGTAATTATTATTAATATACTGAGTTCTAATTAAAGCAACTATTGGTAGATGAAGAAGGTAGTGTCTGATTGCCCATGTTGATGTCAATAATGCTACAGTCATAAGCCTGATATAATGGGGTGAAGAAGCAGCTGTGAGAATAGGTGCTACTTTTAAGGAATCTCTTTCATCACTGAAACCTAATGGTGAAATGAATACACATTTTAGCATTTACTCTGTTAAGGGAGTGATAACTGTGACTACTCCCAGGCAGGCAGATTTAGCATAAACAGAAATGAAATAGGGTTCTGCACATTTCTAGGGAGGAGACTGTTGAGCTCTGTCAGCATCTTGAGTTGTCTTTTCTGACCCCCAAGGTAAATGGTGCTGAGTTGTGTAGTGTTTTTTCTGCAAACAAAATGCCCAGTGTATGTGTTAAACAAAGGGAATTTATTAAAAAGAACTCTCTTGGCAACTGTTTGTATGACTGTAAACAGGTCATTGAGTTAGACTTGGAAAAGCTCTGCTGATCATATTGTTAGGAGTTTAGTATCCAGGCTGGGGATGAAATTATGCAAGTGGATACTGTAAGACTAAATTTCTGAGATAGATCTAGGGAGTTCTGTGCTATCCCCATCTCAATATTACAGTACTGGAATTGCATAGGTAAAATTATCTGCTCTAGGCTGGTTGATTATTTAGGAATGTAAAGCAGTGCAATTTCATCTGAGACCATGAATTAACAGTTCCTTCAGTTTCAGTAGTGCTGCAGTTAAGAAATAATTACAACCAGGGAATAAAGCACCAGAGTATCTTATCTAGTATGGGCTTACCAACACAATAGCTTCTGAAGAGAATTTGTTAAATTCATATAAGTAGGGTTTTTTGGGGGAGGTGTTATAAAATCCTAACTCCACAAGATGGAGAATTTGGGAATCTGATGTATTAAGCCTTATTTACATCCAGAGCCTTGTTATTTGCATCCAGAACCTTGTTGTTTACATCCTTGTAATTCTGATGATTGTCAGGCTATTGAGAGGGGCGTGATTGACTGTTTCTTTCCACTGCAATGTAGAGGAATCTGCAACAAAAAAGTTACTACTAAGAAGCAGTCTTAGAACAGCTGGATGTGTGTGATGTCTTTTGGATTCAGAAAAGGATTGTAAAATATTGCCCCATGTTTCAGGGTCTCTCTAATTTATCAATGATCATGCATAATGATTTTCATGGTAAATTTCAGAAAATAACAAAACACCCTAAGTTGGAAGGGACACACAAGGATCACAAATTTCTTAGACTTGAATTCCTACATCTAAACTTTTTTGTGGGCTCAGTGAGGTAATAAATACTTTTAAACATTAATTTATTACACTAATTCTTGATTGATCTGTGAAGCAATCACACTAACCTAATAAAATTATTAGGTCTTTTGGTAGGTTTTTATCTTAGCCAATTTATTTTGATGCATGAGGTTTAACAAAGAAGCTCATGTAACAAGTACACTATTATATTTGATCACTTGATACCTGCTACTTTTTCTTCAAACAGTGATTCTGTTCTTTCACCTTGTAGCTCTAAGATTAGGGGGAAAGGAAGGGCAATGAAGCAGGTGTAGGGTCTGAAAAGGAGCAGCTGAGGGAGCTGGGATTGTTGAGGAGAAAAGAAGGCTCATTTGCTCCCTGCAACTCCCTGAAAGAGGCTGCAGGCAGGTGGGGATTGGTCTCTTCTCCCAGGCAGGACAGGACAAAGAGGAAATAGCCCCAGGCTGCAACAGGTAAGGTTTAAATTGGATATTACGAAAAATTTCTTCACAGAAAGGGTTGTCAGTCCTTGGAACAGGCTGCCTAAGGAAGAGGTTGTGTCCCAAACCCTTGAGGAATCTAAAAGATGTGCAGATGTGGCACTTAGGGACGTGGTTTAGTGGTGGACTCACAATGTCAGGTTAATAGCTGGACTCGATAGGGTTCCTGGTTTGTTCCAAGCTAAATTATTCAGTGTAACTTTTACATGAATTTGATTGATACAGTCAAGCTATTTTGGCTGATGTTCATCCAGATCATTATAAAAGAAGTCACTTTCCCCTGCTCATTTGAAAGATTCTTTTAATGGAAACAATTAAAAACAGCTTTTCTTTTTTTTATTATTTGACATATATATATGCTCTGCAATATTAAGTTTTAGACATGGGGTTTGATTTACTTTTTCTGTCTTCTGGTGTCAAGTATTTAACTGGTTTAGGAAATGGGCTGCATTTCTAGAGTCAACTTGTATAATAGTGCTCTAAAGCAATCCTTGGTTTAGTGAGATTTCATGGGCTGTCTCTCTTCTATCTGACAATTACATTTGGAATATAGGCATAGCTCAAAGGGTAGTGATCCAAAAACTCCATCCTTGTATAGTACAAATGTTGATGAGGACGGGTATTTTCCATTTTCTAATGCTAACTGGGGGAGGATGCTTGCAGTTTCTCCTGCTATATTAAGTGTACTGTAAAGCCAGTAGAGTTGAGAGCCAGTTTAAAGAGCAGTCCTGGGTTAAATTGTTTGTAATCATTGCATATGAAGGAGACAGATGCTGAAAAATCTGACAAACCCCCCAACTTTAAACATTTGGTTCTGCATTAGGCCTAAAGCAAGTTTTGAAATAAATGCGATGGGCTAAGAGAACAGTTCTTCCTTTTGCTTTTGACCTTATTTTCTAGTAATCCAGTGTTGTAATGGATTTCAGTTAAAAAAAGAAAATTAAAAGCCCACAGGGAAACAAAAAGGTGTTATCCAGCTTTGACATTTCTCAGTATTTTCATTGCTTACCACTTACTATACTCGGTAATAAATTTTGGAAGGAGAATATGACTTGGAATTCTACCGATGTTTGAAGTCTTATTTCATACTGACATTCTTGGCATAGACCTCTACTTTTTTACTCTCTCTGCATTTTTCCTTTCTACAGTTGTTTGTATCTTTATTCATTGCTATAAGCTAACTTCAAAGAAAAAAACAATCTTTAATCTTTTGATTCTGCAATGAGTTGTTTAGGAAAGAATGAAAAATGCTTTGTTGATGGAATAGTTAAAAATATTCTTAGAGTATCTTGCAGAAGTCCCAAACAAGAAATGGCATTTTAGTGTGGCAAGTTTTCTATAAAAAAATAAAATCTGCTGCCTTATGTTTTACTAATGTAAGCAAAGGTATAATTGCCTGTGTAATGAGGGGGACACTTGTCAACACGTTGGTTGGTGGGCAGAGTTCCAGCCATTACAGGATGAATAAAAATACTCAAGCAGAACATCACTTGCTCTTTGTTCTGCCCCTTCAAACTCAATCATGGAAGAAACAAAAAGGGACAAAAGGAATGTGTAAGAATTCCATCTACCAGAGGCCTTCCCAAAACCCCAAGGGTTGAAAGTGACACATTCTTTTCTACAGAGAGGTGAGTGTGGTAACACATAATTAATTGCATATGTACGATCAAGTCAGCATTACATAGGTTTAAAAGACCAAGAAAACCCAAACTCGAGGTGACAAGTGTGAGTAAATGACTGGCTGAAGGTCCTTCATAACTGACATAAATTGTGGAGAAAGTGGCATCAGGATAAGGAGCTAGTTTTAGTTGGGAGAGTTTTGACCAAAAGGGAATCCTTCCCTCACGCTAGTTTATGCTGAAAAGAGTTCAGAACAATTCTGAGGGCACTGTGGAAGTTTTAGTTAGAAAAGGAATATGAAATTTTAAGTTGAGCTTTTATGGTTTCTCATATTTTTGGCGTAAATCAAGCAATCAGAATTTATTTACTGCTTGAATGCTTTTCTTGTTGTCTAGCAGTGGATCTTGTGTCAAAACCAAAAAAAAAAATGCCAGTTTGTCTTTAGTTGTGCTAGTCATGTACAAAGTTGACACCTGCAGCAGTGTTAAAGGAGCTGGCATGATGAGAGAGGACAGATTTAGCGTGAACATCATGCAGATTGTGGGACATAAATTTTACTGATTCACTGGTTTTGTTTTTAATGGCAAACTGCCCAAAGCCCAAAATGTACGAATAGAAAGTTTCCCTCTAATTCACTGAAAAATCAGCAGCCTGAGGTCATGCTGATTTATCCTGTATGCTTCTGTTCCTGGTTAGTTCCAGCTGCCAAAACAATCTCCTATCTCTGGAATGCTACTTCTTTAGAACATGTATATCATGCTGGACTTTAAAGCAGATCCATGTTTTGTAAAACTGCACTGAAGATCAGGCATTTAATCATACTATATTAAGAATTAATATAATTCTTCCTGCTCTTACCATATGTTTAAACATAAAATTCTTTTAACTATTTATGCTATAAAGTTTTAGAGATCCCTCAGCGGGCTACTTTAACCTTAATTATATAGCTGCTGAAGGAAACTGTTAATTACTAGTAGATTCATGCTCTTAAACATCTTGTTTTCATTCTAGGTAGTTATGCCCATCTTATGTTGTTATACCACCTGAAACTGATGTAAATCAAGCAATCAGAATTTATTTACTGCTTGAATTCTTTTCTTGTTGTCTAGCAGCAGATCCTGTGTCAAAAGGGCCTTACTACATGGTGTGTGCAAATTCTGAGTGAATCACTCAGTTAAACATGATCGGGTTGTTTGTTGGTGCCTGTTCTCACAAACCTTCTGGAGGTTTCCTTGAATCCTGCTCTTAGTCATTGATTAATGTAAATCAGGTATAGTTGCCTCAGCTTTTGGGTGACTTTTAACAGTTTCACTTTTCCAAGGCTTAGGCTTGTTCATTATTTTAGAATTATTTTTCCACAGTTCCTCATTTAAATGATCTGTTCACTCCATTGTTAATTATCTGGGTTTCTCAAACAAAGGTAGTGGTAGATGTAAATTTTACTGCTCTACTAAGTGATTATCAGTTAGCAATGATAAAAATTCAAAAGCTAGTTAAAGCCTTGAATGTAATTAGTTTGGTATTCATTTGAATTTGGCAAATCCCTTTTTTAATGGAAAAAATGAAGAACTTTTTCACAGTTCTTTCTAGGATAGTTCCTTTGTTTTTTTCCTGTTTTAATTAGTATTATGCTTGGTATTTCCCTATGGGATTCATTGACAAGATCTAGAGTACTAGGTTTTTGAAAGATAAGGATCTGAATGTGTTGATCAAAACTTCATTTGGAAGGTGTCATGAGCCTCCAAGGGACTAAGTGGGAGCTTTGCTCCATAAGTAGCCTGGCTCTGTTGTGGAGAGGACATCAGCCAGGGAGGCTGGTGAAACTTCCCCCTGTGGTTCCCTCAAGTTTTGCACCTGAGCTCCTCTGACCTTTGGTAGAAGACCCAACTCATTCTTCCCTGTGCCACTGCATACAGCTCTGTGTCCATTTTCTGTGACTGCCCCCTGTGAGGTACTGCACAAAGCCGAGGGTTTATTTTACAGAGGGAGGGCTCCACACTGGTATGAAATTGTACAAAGCAGGGAATTGCTTGTCCACAACTGTTTCACGTTGCCTTAGCTATTTATTTTTCAGCATCAGTTGCCAAAGTAGTTTAAAAAGTGCATTACTTCCACCTCACATGAAGGCTTAGACAAGGAAGGATCTGAGCAGTGAGGGCGACCCTCCTCCCCATGGTCTTTCCCAAAGCAATCTCTCAACATATGCCTCTTGAATTAAAAAGAAAGTGGGGTTTGGATGCAGCTACAGGTGGAACAATCTGTTAGTGGGTTTTGGACATTGGCCAAAGATGTTTAAGGGAAAAGCAACTGTTTTGGCTTTTTTTCTTTTTTCTTTTTTTTTTTTTCCTTCTCCATTCAGAAGTCAGGGTTTTCATTTTGGGGAAAGGTGAGGCTAAATGAAATGTGTAAACAGACAGTAGCTGCACCTCTTTTGTTACTTGAGAATGATTTAATGTTATGGATATAAGAAGGATATGAGAACGTCTCTAAGGGGAAAAGATGAAACTGTTTTAATGGTGATGCGAGAGGAGTGAAAACATCCCCCTTCCTTGTCATAAGGTTTGCTTTTCAATAGTGTGTTAATAAACTGTGTTAAGATAAAATGCAGGCACGTGATTCTTGTGCAGCTGGGACCATACTTTTTGAGATGTTAAACTTTGGAAAAGAAGAAAACTACCTCTATTTACAGACAAAATTAAAAATAGCGACAGTACACTGACGGGATGTGATTGAGCAGAAGGATCCTTGTAAGGACTCTGTAAGGAGTCCAGGGTTCCTCACTGCCTAGTTCAGGTCTTGCATAGTGCCAGATCATGGTGTATAGGTTACTTTTCACAGCTGAGAATCCCACTATTAATATAACTAAATACTGGAAAAATATATTGGAAGCCTGAAATGCTTCAGAAAACTTGAAACCTAGATGTTGTAGAAAACCTGGGTTTTCTGAAGTGTTGTAAAGTGGGTTGTAAATAACCAGGTTTGACCCTTCCAGGTCTAGTGTTGAAGACTTGCGGAACTGCTGTGCAGAAACAGCATGGAATATATTTTTCCTCTGAGGTCTTTCCATGCCTGCATATTACTGGTTTGGAACAGGAGTAACTCTTGCTGTATGCACTTTTAGTTTGCCTGCAAGGCTGTGTGTGTCCATCCGATCTCTGCATTTCACAGAGTTCTTATCAAGTAAGTCAATGACAGAGTCGTTGTTTTGCAAGGCTTGTTTGCTGGGCTTATTATTTAAACTCTCTGTTGGTGAAGGGGTGGGGGGGAGTTGCTGAAATGTCAGCTGCTCAGCACAAAACTCCTGGGAGATAGGATTTACAGCCCTGACCTGAATCCATGCACCCTCTCTGAACACTGGATTGCTGAGGTGCTGCGTTGTCAGTGTGAAATAGCGCTGTGCTCTCGGTGTGCCAGCAGCAATAAAGATGTGCAGCAGCTGTCTCATGAATGCTAAATTCCCATGCAAAGTTCAGGTAGAAAGTTTCCCATGCATCAGCCATGTTTGCTCTTTTTGTGGCTGGCTCCTGGCTCCATATGTAAACATTTTAAAATAAACTTTCAGTGGTTCAACTGTATAAAGGAAATTAGCGTTGGAGATAAAGCTCTTGCAGAAGTGAATGTGGTGTTCAGTGCAAACTCCCTCATTGATTGATCCCAAATGACATTGCCTGAGGATTCAATAATTAAAGACCCATTTAGCTATTTTGTTCTAAATTACTCTTGTGTTTCTCTCTCTCCTGCCCCTGAGTAAACTCCACAGTCATTTAAAATGGCAGGATTAATAGTGCATACTAGTGGCCTTACTGGTTACATCTCTACAGTTAAATTAGATGTGCTTTAGACCATTTTCAGAGAGTGAGGGCAGCTAGCATGGTAAAAAAAAAAATGTTGGCATTATGAAATTCTTTCACCCTCCAGCATAAGGAACAGGTGGGCAAAATTCAAGCTGACATGTTTTTTTTCTGGGAATGATCCTTGTTATCTGCTGTCTCCAGGGAATTGTTTAGTGGGGTGTGATTTGCTACGTGCAAAAACCATTTGAGACTTGAAAATATAACAGTCAAAGCAAGTTTCAACGCTTCTTAACACTGATGGTCTCTTTCCTGGCACTGCTTAATTTGCTAACATAGATGTACATTTGGATAGGGTTCACTTTAAATCCAGGAATCTGGTCTAAGGTGTTGGGCAACAGCTGATAGAGAAATGACAAGGTAATTCTTCCTATCCTGACTGCCCTGCTTGAATTTCCCTCTGAATATATAAGCAGTGCATGAGGCAGACCTGTGCACAAGTAAAGGACATCAACCCTTTGAAAGTACCTGTACTACCTTGGAGGAGATATCTGTGCAGGAAGGTAAAATATTAGTTTGAAGAAGAAAGTCAGAAATAGGTGACAGATCTGTGAGCTACAGGTGTAGAAGTAGTTGTGAATATTGTCCGTGTGTAAGATTGGTTAGAGGAAATTACAAAGGTGAAATAAAGGAGGAGCACAGCTGTGGAGTGCTGGAGAAGGAGCCTCTAATGAAAAGTAGGGCTCTGGCAGATTGTGAAGGAGAATCAACAATGGAAAAACAAAATAGGGCATTATAGTGGTGTTAAAGAAAGGCCAAAGTAAATGGAAATTGCAGACCAGAGCTTTAAACAAACAGAAAATCTTGAGTAGACTGAGGACTGGTTTAGTAAAATTTAAGCATTTAAAAGAGTGAATCCCTCCAATTTAAAAATCATTTATTTGGAGGTCTTTGAAGAAAAATCTCACCTGAGTCTCTGCTCTGTAGCAAGTACTTTGTAATTAAATTCTAGTCTGCTGGATTCATATTCTGAAAGATGTAAGATTCCTTGCCTCATTGCATAGACAGTAAAATAGAAATGTTCCTTTCTAATAGATATATAAAGCAGTAAGGATATTTTAAAATTCCTGTCAAATCACTCCATGTAAATTACCTAATCAGATACCATAGCTACATAATGTAATGTTAAAACCAGTAGAATTACACCATCACAGGAATCAGCTAGCCCCGTTCCAGATTACAGGGTTTTATAATTACAATGTTTCTTCATCAACCCACTCCACTTCATGCTGTCACATATCTTTGGAATTGTTATGAACATTTATCTCTGTATAGATTTTCATCTTCTTAAAAATTCTTGGGTTTTGCTTTTTTTTTTCTTTTTGGAAATCCTTTTTTTGGTGAATGCTGATGCTGGCATGTTGGGTATATGCTAGTTAGTGTAAGGGAGAAACAGAGGCTCTGCTTATTCAGGAGTACTGAAACCATAAATTTGATCAAATATCTGAGAGATTTAATATGCTTAGTGCCTGCTCAGAAATATGAAGTAATGTTTTGCACCATTACAGCCTCTTTGTGAAATAAAGTATATTTTAACTTCACATCCTTTTTTGCTTGTTTAGCTTTGTGCTATTTGAAAGAAAGACAAATCAACTAAAAACCTTCTTGTTCTGTGGTGGTCTCAATTTCATTAAATCTCTTCTTTCTAGCTGTGAAAAAATCACGTACTTATCTCAGAAAAGCCAGTGGCCCACTGGTGCAGCAGTGCACCTAAAACCAAAGATGACACCGAGCCCTCCTTGCACCGAGATAACTCCAGCTTGCTTTGGTAACTGATGGCCATTCTTTGCAATATTCCCTGAGCTCCCCAGTGTTCTCATCTCCTCTGAGCTGCCTTAGCTGCCTTCCATCCTCCCAGAGCAGTTGCATTCCCTAGCTCAGACCAGCTTTGAGTGATTAGTGGTGCAGGTCAGTGAGCTCAGGGCATCACTTGTGAGTGGCCAGCCCTCCTACAGCACCTAACCCTGCACTCTGAGAAATTCCAGAATTACTTGGGCTGGCTTCAGAGCCTCTTCTATGGAAAATAGAATGGAGGAAATAGGATGGCTTAGACAGGAGATTAACCTGTTTACAAAATGAAGTTCAGGTTTCCATATCTGAAGGTGACCTAGGGAAGGTTTGCCTGTGACTTAGACCGAGTAAGGCTGACCAGGAAAATTCTTGTAAATACTTTCTTCATAGGATAACTTCAGGTATAGTGCATTCTTTCAAAGTAGCCAATACCTGTGCATTAGAACTTTCTGGCTTGTTGAAATCAGAATGGCTTGCCCAGACATTTTCGTTTCAGCAAAGCTGTGGTAGGGCTCTGACAGATCCCTGCTGGGTTTCTAGCTGGCTCTCCTGCCTCAGCCTTTGGCAAGCTGCCTGGCAGGTTGACAAGCAACAGAGAACATGACAAACTAGGGGGCTCTGGCACTTGTTCGCATCGCTCCTTGAAAAGCGAAACTTGCAGGCTTTTTAAGGTCCCTGATTCCAAGGCAACTTGGTAGGCGGACTGCACCAGACTGAGGACTTGCTTTTCTTTTTCAA
This sequence comes from Rhipidura dahli, assembly GCA_013399225.1. NCBI lineage: Eukaryota > Metazoa > Chordata > Aves > Passeriformes > Rhipiduridae > Rhipidura > Rhipidura dahli. Next base: position 165,019 of record VXAC01003606.1, read on the forward strand.
CTGTGGCATAAGAATATAGCTAGCATCAATGCTGATCACAGACGACAACTTTTTAAGTAGCTTTGCAGAAAGATAAGCAAGAAAAAATTAAGTCAAATGTTTTTCTAACATGTGAAGGGGAAACCTGTCTTGATTTGACAAGTAAATATATGTTATTTTTATTAAATTAAAATATTTGATATTGTTGCTTCTCGATAGCAAAGTCCAAACTTAAAATTGCAATATATGACCACAATAAGACTGGATTAATGGGGGTAATGCTTTTGTCCGTAACTACATATCAGATATTCTAAATCTTGTTACCACTTATGAATTGGGACATTTATATGTGGAGTAGATCAAAAGAAATGGAAAAGCTTTGTTCTCTGGTGCTTCCCCTGTCTATTTTGGCTGCCCTATTTTGAATGAATGTGTTGAAGGGTGGTGAAAAATAACAAATGGAAGGCCTGACAAACCACCCAGTAATGAAATGTTAGTCTGACTTTTGAAATAAAACTGTAGCATCCTCAAATAACTTGTCAGGTTATAGATCAATCTAGAAGTGGCAAAATATTAATTGAGCCCTGCTAATAGGGGTTGTATGGCCCAGACTGATGGATATAAAACTTTCTGGTATCAGAGTGAGTTCAGATTTGGTCTTTTTGAGAAAGAATGCATCTCATACTTTAAAAGACAACCCCTACCACCACCACTGTGCTCCCCTGATCCTACGCAATACTGTGGTCTCCTCTGTCTTTGCCATTGGTGTTTCCAGTGACATTTCCTGAGATCCCATCTCCCCATAAACACTGACAGAACACATAGAATGTGGATTTTTTTTTTTTTCCCAGAGCTAGAAACTCCCTGCAACTCTTTTTTCCTTTCCTGAAGTTGCACTGGGCTTTCTCTGTTTTGTTTTGCTCCTGAGTGCTGATTCAATTGAAATGTAAATGTATTCTGAGAACTTTTTTCTAAAAGAGATTTGATTCAGACAAATCTCTCAATTTTATATATGCCTGAAATATTTGCTTTAAGGGAATGAAATAAATTTGCAGTGACATCTTGTAAGCATGTCCTCAAACTCTGTTGGATTTCATCACATTTTGGTCAGCTATCTGCTGTTTTGCTAAGCGCATGGATTCTGCTCATTTTTTAATGAAGTGTCTAAGAACATATTTCCGACATCACAGAAAAAATGGGTTTTTTTTCTTTCAATATCATTCAGTATCAATATCAACCTTTATCCTCGCTGGGATACACATCATACAAACCCTTCTTGAACACTGTTCTAACTTTTCTTTCCTTTCCCCTACTAAACATTGCTCTGTCTGGGTTCTTATTTTCCCCTGGAGCTCTGCTGAAATTTCCTCTCATATTCCAACCATGTATCTTTCAGTTCAGTACAAATTGGCAGTGCTCCTGCAGTTAGCATGCATATATCTTTCCCTTCTTCTGCCATGTGCCGCTCCTCCTCCTGCAATGCATCTCTGCACCCTTTTCTGTCTGTAGGAATCTCTCCCTTCTACAGACTTTATCCTGGAAGTTAAGCAGTTCTGTCAGTTTTCTGATTAGACCAAGTCTCACAGGCTGCAATTTGCTTCATGTTTCTTCTTAGATTCACATACTTGAATTCCTCCTTTCTTGTTTGTTATGTCTTTTGCATTCTCAGAGAAAGACCAGAAGGATCTGGATGCAATGTGTCACTGTCTTTTAAATGATCATTCTTAAACCCATCTTTTTCACTTGCCAGCCATGGCCTCATTATTTCTTTCTGGTTCAATAACAGTTATCCATCAGTGGTTTTTTCCCTGAGTAATGTATGTTTCCTTTTTATCCTTTTAAACCCCTTTCATTTCATTTCAGATCCATTCCCTATAGTATCTACAGCTAATACATGTCCTCTTCCACTATTGGAGTAAGTCAGTATCTCAATGTAGGAAGTTTAAAAGAAAAACAAACAAATAAAATAGCAAAAAGGTGTTTAAGTTACATTTACCTTAATCTGCATTTGAAATTACATTCTCCTTATTCTTTTAGCCATCTTTTCATATAAAAAAATGGCGGTTTTATAAAAATCTATTTAATTGCCAATTTATGTCTCCCAGAATATTAGTAGCACTTACATAGTGTTGCTACAGAAAACAATTTCATTTCTGTGTGCCTAAAAAATAAAGAAAAAATACTGGGCTTTGTGCTATTGAATCATTAAAATGGATTGGAAATGAGGCAAGGGTCAAAAGTGAACTTAGGTTTAGCTTGATCAAAAGCAGAAGCAAAGCAGTAAAATCAGCATATGTGGTCTGGAACAACAGCTAATGTGTGGTTTGTGCTAATTTTAGAGATCCCACGGGAATATTGCATGTTAGGGCAACCACAAAAAAATCTGGAAGGTGTATCTCCAGGAACATGGTGGATGGAGCATTTTAGGTAGGCACATAGGGCCCTGATTAAAGTAAGCAGAAGCCTCAGTGTAGTCCAGCTCAATATGCATTTAACTCATGAAGCTATAAGTTTATATCTCTTACCTGACCTGCCAGCCCATAAACTGGCTGCTTTTCCAGCTTTCACACACCAGGGGTTCAGCTTATTCCACCAAAGCCCAGAGATCAGCCTGAAGACCAGAATCTAATCCTGTCCCCTGCTGTTCCTGGATTCGTTACTGCCCAGTGACTGTCCCTCCCTGCAGGAACTACTGTCCACCATTAATGGTTTCTTATAATTCCCTTGGAGGCTGTGGAATCCACAGAATCATTGTCTGATTCAATAATTTATTTCATTGGTTGTTTCTGGGCAGGGATTACCATCTTGCTTTCCATTTAGTTTCTTTCAGTGATGTCCCTCATGCACAAAGGTCACCCTTGAGCAAATCCAGCAGTCATCTATTCTGCTTCCTAACATGAATGTGGAGGTTTTCATGAGGGCTGAGATCACGGTTTGTGATGGTAGAGCTAGCTCAACAAACTTTTCTCTGTTTTTTTCTGTGTTACTCCACTGGATTGAGAATGTGTATTTTTTTTCCACACCATTTTTTGGAGCTCCTGCTCCCCACTCTGCCCAGAGATGGGGAGAAATCTTGCAACAAAAATAATTACAAATGTACCCCCTCTGTGCAGCAAAGATCAGTGGCCCTGTGAAGTTCTGTTTGACACACAGCCGCAGGACACGTGCTGTCCTATCTATAAAAGTCAATCTGAGATGGTTATTGTTTTAGCCAATGAAAGTCTATGTGTGTTTCATAAAACGTGTTTTAAATTATAATCTGAGTGCTACTCTGCTTCATGGCAGTTGCAGCAGGAATCTGTTTCTGCTGAAGTGTTAGATAGAAGTATAATTGCATAATCCATATAATTTGCATGTTGGCCTCTCATCTGCATTCAGATCTGATTAAAATAATCTCTCCTGCCATCCTGTTTGTATATTTGTAAAGGTCAAATGTGTGATTAGGCTTGACTATTCAGCTGCAGGATACAGAGGACTTCTTACAGCATCTGTAATGTGATGAGCACAGAAGCCTTTCTGTTTATAAAATGACACCTATTGGTCTTGAGAATCACGGGTGCATTTTTCTTATGTACTTGGCTGCAGGTTGTGGTGCCAAATCCACCTGAGCCAAAGGGGGAAGCATGAACCTGACTGGAAGGCTGTGGTGTTGTCTTGGCAATTCTCAATAGAGAAATGTTAGTCTTGAGTCAATTCTCTTCTTTGATCTTTACACTCGTATTGCACTCAGGACAGTGCAATTGCTATTTATGGGGCTGTAAATATAATTCCTGTTATCTTCCCCTCCTTGAACAAGTGGAACATGGTTCTCAGTGTGTCTAGTGCAGTATCTTTGAATGCTGTAGCTGCTTTCTCTGGGCCTGTGGCCCAGCTACAACTGCCAGGGTAGCACTTGGATGTGTAAGCCTGCCAGTAGTTATCAAACATTGTGTGTGTGTGTTATGTTTTAAGTGATTTTGACAAATATCTTTAGAGAAGCCAGAAGGACACAGTCTGTCTTGGAGAAGGGTAGTGACATAAACATGTTCTGTGTATTTCACGGGGATGTATCCATCTGAATATAAAGGAGCTATATTGACACTGGCCTTAAAATGTGAGGTACTCAACGTTTTATTCTAAGCTACAGCTCTTGTTTTAACATAGAAAATGGAGGCACTGGAAATGTGCAGTCCTGAAAGATACCAAACATGAAGCAACAGAGGTTTAGATTCAGGGCTGGGCCTGAGGAGGTCTGAATATAATTTCGAGATCTATAATAGAGTCCCTATGTTATTCTGAAAAAAATACATTTGTCATTCAATGCCAGAGTGCTCTCTTCCTTTGAAGAGGCAACAATTTTGCAGAGCTGCTTGTAATTTTGTGCAGTCTCCTCTGGCATCTATTCATGCTTTTCTGCAAATCAGAATCTCCTTTGGCACTGCTGCTCTGTATCTTTTTGTACCCTCTGACAGGTCTGGTCAGATGCTTCCCAAATTAGGTTGATTGTTATTTTAGAAAGGATAGGAAACACTCATGCAGACTGACCTTTTTCTACCAAAGGTGGACTTCTCAGGCAATCATCAGTAATGGAAATCCAAGGGGGGGCTTTAGCTTTGTCCTCAGTGACTCTTGCATAACCAGAATCTATTGGCCACTACCAGTGGATAATCTGTGTGAAATGAGTTGGTGTTTACATCCTGTTTCCTCATCTTGGAGTCACCTTACCCTTTGAATCAATAATGTTGTGGTTATTTGCAGTCTCTGAAGAGGCCAAGAATACAACAATATTGAAAGAATGTGGGTGAAATGACAAAGGCAGAATGATGGATTTCATGAGCATTCCTAGTGAGGCTTTGGTTGGTTTGTGACTTCAAACACCATGTATCTTGGTTATTCTATGAATGAATGTACACATTTACTTTTTTTTTAAATTGTTTTTTAGCAAGAACTCCTTCAGAATTCTCTTCCTGGTTCAAAGTAAAAGAGAATAGTTATACTAAATGAGTAAGATACAATGGACAGATGAGACTCTTTCCATTTCTGAATATTCTTTCCCTTTGTAGTAAGAATCCTGTGGCTCTCTGGGGAAAAAGAGTTCAGACAGTGTGAAATAAATTCCATCAGGCAGTCACTTCTCCCATCTCCACATCCAGAACTCATTAGACCTAAGTAGAATTCTTCGAAATGAAATGAACTTTCTTACTTAGACAGTGATTTGGATCCATTTGGTCCTCTTTATGCAGGACCTTTTACATCCTTCAGCTGTAACTTCTCAGTTCCTCAAAAATGCATGAAATGGGAAAATTGGATGCATTCCTGTTTCTCACCTCTGTTAGCAGATCCTTTTGCATGGCTGCATCCCTGACAAACCACAAGCTGCTTCTTCACAAGCCTCAGTTCCACCTGAAGATGTTTTCTGTCTGAACCCAGTTTTACCTTGCATTACTTTTAGCCACTTTCATGATCCCAGTATATGAAACGTCCGAGGAAACAGCTGTGTAATACATACACACTAAATTGCTTTTCAATGAAGCCTAAACCATGCCCATCCATGGCAACTACCAGTATTAGAGGTGTTAACCACCTACAGCTGTGTTAATTATCTACACCTGTGTTAATTACAGGTGTTAACTACATATAGACACCTTTAGATAGGTTCTTGGATCAGTTATCCTGTGTAGGAGTGTTGTAATTAAAGAAAGGTAGGCAAAACTTTCTTAACTATCCCTGCCTTTCCTGATTATTTGTCTCCTCCCTTTTTAACAGAATTTACAAGTGTTTTCTCTTATGTCTGAGATTCTGGGTTGTGTACAGCTGGATGAGATTTGGCAGGGCAATTGCAGTTGGTCAGAGCACTGGTACGATACAGGTGAGAGTAATCTGTTTAATTTCAGTAAATTAGCAGTCATGGGATGAAGGGCTAGAGGGTTGGCAGATCAGGATGCTGAGCTTTATGCTGAATTAGTGAGTGCTTATAGCAGGGTCTTAGGGTCAGTGCAGTGCCTCTCTCTCCTGGAAGAAAAGAGTGTGTTTTTGTTTGCTGGTCTGGTCAATCATACGTATGATCCTTCTAGCTCTGAAGAATATTTTAAGGTAAGTTGGTAAAGAATTTTAACTCTTCCCTTCTGAGAGAAAATTCCTGGGCACTCACGGCCTATCAATTACATAAACCTTCTCATAGCATAAAAGGAATATCCTGGCATGATAACTGCTCCCATGCTTTTCCAGTGCTCAGAACAGAGGCTCTCTTAGGCCTTTGGCAAACTGTCAATCATCGATCCCCAGCTTTATGGGATTATAGTAAGCCATGTAAACACATTAAATCATTAACTTTTGATTTCTGGAAGTGCATGGGTTTGTTCTATTGCTATTGGGTTTTGTGGTTCCTTGCTTTGAAGCTCCTTTTGTTTTCTGTTTTCTTCAGGTTATTTTGGTTTTATTTTCATTTTATTTTCATTTTGGGTTGGGTTGTTTGGGGTCTTTTTAACTGTTGGATTATGGAAGGGATACTTGAGATACTTGAGATATCTTGAGGAACTGATTTTTTGTTGTGGTGCTGTGTTACATGGTATCAGCTGGTCCATGCTGACTTTGGTCCCAGTTTTGGATACTTACTAAGAACAGTGACAAGTGTTTCCTGTCTCTAATCTCATGACTTTAGGGTGTTACTTCACCCTGCCTAACTTTTCCATTATCTTTTTATTGTCTTTGCTTCAGTACATTTTCCTCTTAGTACTTAGCTTTCTTCAGCAAATAAATTGTTTCTTCTGTTTTTTAAAAGAAACTTATCTGTCTAATGTTCTACTTTTTAAACTCTTATATAAGTCAGTGTTGTAAACAATTTGCAGTCAAATGCTTTTGTTTACTTTCCTGAAACCCTGAGGCTGAAAGCAGAGAGTTGATATTCGTAAAATTCAACCCTGCTATGGATACAACTAATAGTCTCTCCATAGAATAGGTTATTTTGGTTTTGAATAATAATGTCCATTAAAAATTGGTTCGTTCAGGAGGAAATCTCAGAAGAGGGTATTTGTATGTACATGTGTATGTTCATGTGTAGTAGGTATTCTTATATGGAAGGAAAGGTATTCAACAGAGTCCTTTCTGAACTCTGCCTTTTTTTCTGGGTTGGCCTTATGTATAATGAGAAAAAGGTAGAAAAGAACAAATTCTCAGAATAAATCATAGTGCCTTCATTTGTGATGCAGCAGTTCAGACGGGGAAATGCTTCTGCAACCACTGTTTGAAGAAGAAGTTTTTCTTCATCTAGAAAAAAAAAAAAAGTCACTGTTTTGAAAACATCTTCAAGTTTGATGCAATACCTAGACTGATTTTGTTGTCATTAGCACATCTTTTTAGCCCCTGGTTTAATTGGTGTCAGCTACTGTTCCACAATGTCAATCTGGTGTCAGTGTAAGCCTGAGCAGTATAAATTACAGTGAAGATAGATTTGCAGACTTAATTTTTATTTTTCACAAAATCCTTAAAATACATGGAGGAGACTGCTTAAAAAAGAAAAAAAAAGAAAGAAAGGAAAAAAGACAACTCTGTATATCCCAAATGTTGAAGTGCTGCTAATTGAAAGGACAGAAGTGGCTCGGAGGTGTTCACGGGAACAAAAGGTGACCATTCAAATGGCAAGGTTATGAGAAGCCGCTTTTACCATTTCCTACAGATGCTCTCCTCAAACGGGAAATGCCCGATGTTTAGCAGCTGATCAAAGCGGCTGTGCAGCCTCTGAGAGAGCTCCTGCAGCTGCCGAAATTGCTTCTGGAAAGGCAGCGGCCGCTTGCCGAGGGAAAGGTAAGGCTGCGCCGTGAGGGACGGGGAGCCCTGCCTGGGAAGCCGGAAAGGGCAGCGGAGCCCGCGGAGCCGCCCAGCGCCACAAGACATCGCCCTCTCCTGGGAGCAGAAATGCCGAGTAACTTGAGGGGAATGTTTGTCAAAAATGCAAATGAGCTGTTTTCAACTCTTTTATATTTATGACTTTATTACTGTGAGGCTGTTAAGAGTTTTAATTTTGTGGTTACCCCACCTGCTGTTTCATTATTAAAACCTTGGGCCTGATTAATCAAAAATGTGTTCTGCAGTCAGATCACAGCAGCTCTATAAAATTCATAAGCATGACTGTAACTATACTGTGGCAGATATTCATGACTGAAATAACTTTTAAAGTTTCTGATACGTGTTTAAGTGTCTTATGAGGAAGCAGAATGGCAAAACACAGGTGTTACACCTAGATTAAAAACAAAACCCTGTTGATGCTGTGAGGGATTCTCTTCCCTTTTGTATAAAACCCCCACTCCCACACACACTGTATGCAAAGGAGGAGAGTTCATGTGACAAGTTATTTTCACGAACATTTGAAGATGTAGATACCAAAAGGATATGGCTGGCAAAATGGCCAAAATCATGGGAAACCTTGGCAAATTCAATCCCCTATGCCATGAAATTTTAACCCATGCAGTTCTGTGTCTCTAAGGGAAACTGTCACTGAGCCATTTGTTTTAAAACACAAATATTGTATGAGGATGGTATTAATGAATCTTCACACTTTAGTTAAATCAATAAACCTCTTTACATCAGCATTCAGCTTTCACTGGCTCCCAGCTTTCCTGAATACTTTTCTTACAACTGAAAATGTGATGAGAACTTTTCTTGTTGTTCATGTTTTCCTGGCAGTCTTCATTTGATACTGAATGGCCTTCACTGTCCTGTAGCCTGGGGATAATTTAATTCTTCAGTTGCTGTGGAATTTATGCTTTCCTTGCTTATGTTTGTACAGAAGCACACCAGAATGTTGCTGTGTGTCTGGACTTTTTCCTTTACTGCAGTTGTTGGTAGCTTCTATGGGAGCTGCTATTAGTTTTTTTCATATTGGTGCCGCCATATTCAGTAAGCTTAATGAGGTAAAAAATGAAAGCAAGTTTGAGGACAGTAGTGTCCAGAGTTGAGAGGGACAGAAGGTAACAGCAGAGAGGCTCACACTGAGGATAGAATAAGCTGTTACTTTTGCAGCACAAACAAATATTAGCAGGAATAGTGTAGATGGATAAATTCTTCAGACTAATGGTTTCAGTGCAGCTGAACATCGTGAATCACAGCTTTCCCTAGTCCATTAGACTCAGAACAGAATGAAAACAGCTTGTCTGGTGTCTGGAACAGCTTAGAGGAACAATTAATAATAATTCATGAGGAATATGCTGTAAGAGGACTGTTAAGATTAAATTTACAAAGGAAAATTTCCAATCACATGAATTACATTTTAAAGAAATGAAATGAACTTGCTTTTGGGAGCCCAGTCCTTAGCTGACCTTTCTGGTTGCAAAGCAATTAGTTCCATGTGTAGTGCTTTGGTAGTGTAAAAAGCTCTGGGGAATGGCAAAATGCTCTGTGGAACTTAGTGAAAGTGAATTGAGTTTTTAAAAGAAGGGAAAAACTGCTAAACCCAGAAGTGCCCCTCGTGAGCTCTTCTTCTAGTTGCACTCATTTATGTGCTGGTTAGCTCAAGGAAGGAGTGTGATTTTTTTTTCAACATGGTTGGTGTACCTGGTTAAACACAAACACCGAACTCCTGGAACAAGTCACTCAGCTCCAGCCAGCCACTCACATGTTCTGACTGCGGTGCCATCAGAGGAAGAGGCAGTGTGATGACATTTCATGCTTTTGACTACATTCCATATCGCAGTGCTATCTTTGGCAGAAAATGTGGCTGGCTGGAACTTGCCTTTGGGTGTCAGAAGCCCAGTGCTGAGCATCAGCGACATCATTTAGCATTTTCAGGCAGAACCGAAATGGACATTAAGCTTCTTCAATTTCCTTTGTGAATTATGTGCAATCTCACATCACCTGCCTTTCTCCTCTTTGCCCTCACAAGGTAGCCAGTCACTCTAGTGAATTCTTACCAAAAGAAAATTGAATATAGACTGTTTCAGCCTTTGAAACTCAATTCTCAGCCTCTTTTCTTATATCCTGTGAATGTGGTGATATAAAAATAATTTGAATCTGAAACTTAATAAGTAGTAGTAATAAGCTACTGAATTAGACACCTTGGAGGGATTTAGTCTTTTAAATAGCATTTTAAAAAAGAGATTTTAAGTAATGTAAAGCTATACCAGATTATTTCCAGGGGTGAATGTTATGATATGTTTATTGTGCTCAGCCTGTGAAGAAAAAGGCTCAGCCTATGCACTTAAACATGGAAACATAAGAAATTTAAGAAAGTATGGTCTGACCTACCACTGGCCATTTGTGTCATCTGCAAAGATCAGCTGTGAAACCAAAAATGAGACATGGTTTTAAGATGTCTGTTTGTTACTTTATGTGATATTTTAGGTTCTGAGCTTTGCCTGAGTAACTGTGTGCAACAGAACAGGCAAAAGTTTGCTCTCATCTCAAGTCTTTTCAGGAAGATCACAGGAAAACTTTGCTATTCGTGATGCTCAGTGATTTCTTTTTTTAATTGCAAGGACAGAAGACATCAGTAAGAACAAGGGATATATAGTTATCTTCCTTTTAAAGATCTCAAAAAGAAGCAAGGTAATTTGAGCAGTTAGTTGACTTGAGGTATAGAAAATTATTTTTACTCACATCTTTCTAAAAAGGGTTTAACATAAAAACAGTTTAAAAAATGATCTGGAGGATGTTATGCACATTTTATATTTATCCACACAGTAAGCATTAGAGCTTTTGGTCTAAGAATCCCAACTAGGCTGTGGATGGCTTTGGGATAGTGCCATTTCATTTCCCTGGCTAAACATAACCTCTTGTATTTGAATTCCCAAGAACTACGACTTACACAAAACAAAAGAGAAGTTGTTCTGGGAAATAGATTTCAAAGGGGCCTGATTGCTGAGGCTCTTGTTGAGAGCTGATAGGTCTTCCTAATTCTTCTTCTGGCCCCAACTTATTTGCTGATGCCATACATCATTAATTCAGAATACTTTGGTTTGGACAGCTCCATCAATTTTTTTTTTAGAAACTTGAGTATTTAAGTCTGATGCTTAAAGTTAGCAAAGTTGTCCTTTTATTAGCAATATGGGCACACACCTTTAAAAATCTCAGTTTTAATAGACAGCATCAAAGAAATGGGGTAAGGTCATCAGAACCACGGCAGTACTGGGCAGGGGGAACAGCTGGCATTATCATGAGTAGAAAATAATTTGCCACAAGTTAAGGAGAAAATTACCTGGACTGTAGAAATACGAGGTGTGAAATGTTTATTTCTTTTTGGGTTTTATCTATCTCTTCAGTATAAACTATGTAATGTAACAATTTTAGTTAATATACAGACATGGGGAAAAATATCAGTATTTATTAAAAAGCAGTGAATTAGACTTGCAGAGCAGTTAATATTGTAAGGGAGTCTCTGGAGATTATGTATTCCACCTTTTCTGCTGAAAAGGGATTAAATGAATATCAACATTGAATTTCAAGTGAAGAAATAACAACTCATTATTTTCTAAAACATTTACTTCTAGCTGAAAATCTAGAAACAAAAAAAAAAAATGGAAACTCTTAACACAGTTCTCTCTGTCTTACCATGTACTACCTGCTTCTCATCTCTGTTCAAGGGCAACACTACCTTTAGTTCAAAGGCTTTGCAAAGTCAAAGGGAGCCCAAATGTGCACATCTTTACAGTATCAAAGCAAGCTGTGTGGAGGTTGGTAATTTTTCTTGTTAGTTGTTAGGCAAAAAAAACACATTAAAACTGGTTTTGCCTCACATCCTTACCACTGCACCTATGTGGTAAGGAAATTCAGCTATATTTTGCCACTGTTCAGTTTCCATAATAGTCTTCTGTCATTTTTAATACTGTGTGTAACAGTGCAAGAAATTTATCAGATCTCTCCTGTAATGACACAAAACAGTGTGATGGGACAGGACTATGGACTTATTCAAAATCAGTGTTATTATTTCTAATTGTCCTTCACAGCAAAGGGAGAAGTGCTGTGGTACTGACACTCACTCCTAGCAGCTATACCATGCACTGGCTTCCTATGGCCAAAATTCTTCGCTTCCCTCGAATCAATTTTCATCCAAAACCAAGTTGTGCATGTATTTAAGATAAAATTTTATGACTGAATTGTTATTTAGAATGTTGCTTGGTGTATTATCTGAGGTAGTTCAGAAATACTGATAACACTTTACAACTGGAAATTAGACTGTTCCTGGCCTCAGTTTTATTATCTGGAGTAGATCACTTGAATAAAATACATGTATTGAATTTTCTAAAGTATATTTTGGCTAGAAGTTGAGTATGGAGGGCATTATGCATATGTATTAAAATTCTTTGTATGCAAAACTCTGAGAAACAGGAATAGCAAGTCCTCTATGCATGAACATTGCAGCATCCATTTCATTAAAATATGCCTATTTCATCAGCTCCATGCTGGCAAAATATTAGCATTTAAAATTCGTTGATACTGTGTGATCTGGGATTAGATACCATTTTGTAGGGAGTTTGACTGGATTCAGGTTCTGCAATGCTTGATGTGTTACACAGTGGATTCTGCTTTGAGTCTTCTGCTCCACCTGCTCATCAGTGCATCTTAATGTGAAAGATGTTACAGCTTTGGAGTGCTGCTTTATCTGGTGGTTCAGTCACCTCTGGCTGGGAAAGCTCTGCAGAATTGGGAGCATCTTTGTAATGAACCTCTAGGAAACTGCTTTAGGCTTTATCTTAGCACCGGGATATCCCAAACTTTCTAGTCCCTGAAACTAGCAACACTTTGCCAAGTTTCCTTAGGGATATTTACTAAACTGCATAATTTTAAAGGAATCTTGAAGCTTGCAGTTCTCCTATTGATATTGGTGAATAATGAAGTCCCAACCAGACAGGCACTGCCTGGGTCATATTTCTGAAAGCAAAATTAAGTATGCAAAGTGTCCTCTCATAATTGGTGCCCGGGGCATGTGTTGGTCAGTCTTAAAGCTTACCAGAAAGCTTTAGTTGGTTTAAAATTCATCAGAACTTCAAAGAATTCTAGGTCCTTATCAGATTAGAAAGGAGGGGAGCGAGTGGGACCTGGTATGTGCAGCATGTTCAGGTCATTCTGTGACTATGTTTTTTTAATCCCCCCACTTTGTAAAAAGTCCAGGGGACTAGTTTGTGACTGAACATCTAATGGAATACAGAATACAGCATACAGTAGACTTTGATAGGTATAATGTATCACTGCAGGAGTTCTCACTGCTGCTTTCAGTCACAGGCTATGGATGTGCCAGATACAGCTTGTGATTTTATTTGATTCATTACTCAGCCCTCTGACTGCACCCAGATACAAAACAGGCTAAAGTAGTATTCCTTGGCTGAAAGGCCATCTGGAAATATGGGAGGCAAACAGGTAGAGCAGCTCCAATCACAGAATGGTTAGGGTTAGAAGGGACCTTAAAGATCATCTCATGCTACCCCTTCCTTCCCTGCACCTGGGCAGGGACAGCTCCCACTTGACCAGGTTCCTCAAAGCCCTGCCCAGCCTGGCCTTGGAGCACTCCCAGGGTAAGGCATCCACAAGCCCTCAAGGCAGCCTGCTCCAGTGCTTTACCACCCACACTGTAAAGGAGTTCTTCCTAATGCAGTCAGAAAGGGTTGAATCTTCTGTTCTTTTCTAACAGTTTACTCGTCCTTTTAGCATTGCAAGCCTGACCCAAATATCTCTGTTGCATGTTCATGTGTGACATTGCATACATTTGTTAGAGTCCTCAAAATAGGTAGGTAGGCAGGCAATTTTTTTTTTTTTTTTTTAATGTCAGTTGGACAATAACATGAAGTCAGAAAAACCTCATCTGTTTGCTCAGCACAGTGAGTCTGTTGTGTGGGTGCTCAGTCCAGGAGAGAAATTTAAGAGTTAGAAGGCAATCCAGTGACATGACAGCAGAATGTCCTTCCTGGCTGTGCTTAGTAACAAATCTTGGAACAAATAGGAAGAACAACAGAAAGCTGCTGGGGATAAGCCGGGCAAAAAATGAAGAGAGCATAGAGAGCTTCTCTTTCACACTGTAGGATGTGGTACATTTAGGAAACTGATGAAAACTGGACAAGTGAGGAAAAGACGGAAGGGAGAATACTGGTGGACCTCCAAACAGTGTATATTTCCACAGGTGGAACACAACAAAGCTCTGTGGGTATCAAATAGAACAAAAAATAGAATTGACATTCCAGATTGCAGGAAAAACTGCACACCCTCACACACAACCCCCCTCCTCCCTTCCCACCACCCTGCCAAAACAAAGCAAAAAAAGCCGTCTACACATAACATGCTTAATAACTACCTTAAAACACAGGTCTTTGTAACTGCAAGATCCCTTGGAATAGAGAATGGTGATTTACCACCTTAGGAAATTAGATCTTGTACCAATGCATCGCTCTCTGTTATACAGAAAACACCCAAGTCCCACCAAAGCAATGTTGCCTTTTGTTTTCAAGAATATTGAAAGAACAAGAATAAAGCTCAGAACTGATCTAGAAAAAGAAACCCACTGGTTTGTCAGTGCTAAGAATTTGTCAGAGAAGGAGTTTTCTTGAAGACCGTCATTTACAGTCTTTAGGCTTATGACAAGCTACAGCCACTAAATGTGTATCTCAGAATATGAGTCAGCTATGTTATGATTTCCCTGAACATATTTTAAAAGATTATGTGATATTCCATTCATGAAAAATGGGAAAGAGCTGAAAGAGGATACATGAGACAGAGCTTTACAGTGCTAATCTTTAGGTATTTTTTTTGTTAGACTCTACCCTTTGATACTGGTATGAATAATGCAGAGAGGCAATGCCCTGACAGTTATTTTAGATTCTGGTTTTTACATTGCTTTAGAGTTGCTGATTACATTCTGATACCAAGGAGAACTGATGCAGAGAATTTTGTTGTTGTTGACCAGGAAGCTGACTGCAAAAAATTTAAGTCCCAAGATTTTACTGGTGGAAAACTGTGCAGGTTCATTTATTTCAGTGGCATTAAGCAAATCTATGCCATCTAAGCATTTTATAGATTATTGCATCTGGAGCTGTATATTACAACCTTTAAATATTTCATTAATGGAAGATGGTAATTGCTATCAGGATAAATTATTACATTCCTTTAAAAAATCTCACAATTCTTTAAGTACTTCAGCTTATTTGCAAGTACAGATGAGTTTGTACAGTTGGGGAAAAAATCTTTTGAAGAGATATTTTTGCTAAAACCAGAAAAAAAACTATCAAAAAAGAGAGAATATTAAAATGCAAAGTAAAATACTATCAAGTCAGTAAAACTGTGTTTTTAAGCTTTCTTTGTCTCTAAGGGAAGAAAATTCTGAAGCAGAATAAAAATTCATATAATCAGAAGTTAATTGGGGAAAAGAGGGTGAATCCATAACATGTTTTTGAGAGGAAAATTATTATGGTTGAGGAAATAAAATGATAGAGTTTTTAGTGAGGATGTTAAAGAAGACGGGATGCTCCAAAGTATATTTGGAGGAATTATTGACTGACTCACATAGTATTTTTCAGCACAGTTTGATCTCCATAAAAGTTCAGCAGGGAGCACCCAGTTAGTTTTGACTCACTGCCATGAGGCAGTGGTCTTCTGATTCAGTGGTATTTTTATCCAGGTTGTCAGGAGAGCTTCTCACTGCTTCCTTGTTACTGTAGATGCCACTCTTCATCATTATTATTTACTAGCACCGTGTCAAAAAGCCCTTTTGTGCCTGGCATGGTACAAAGAAGATACTGTCTGTCCTGGAAAGTTTGCAGTTTGTGTACCGAGAAAAAAGAAATGGGTGATTTTAGGGTGTGTAACTTACCATCCTCAAGTCCTCAATGAATCACCAAACAAAGCCTTTTTCTCCTCATTAACCACAGAGGGATTCTGCAGTGATGAGCTCTGCTGTAGGACCCACACTGCTGGGAGTGAGGGGAGATGGATGTCCCCTAGGATGTTGGTGATGAGCCCTGATAGGATGTCATCCCACACTGCTGCTTGCATCCCCAGCAACTTTATGTACTTGTCATGTTTATGTGTATTCAAGAGAAGACAGCTGCAGACAACATGTCAGAGGATGACTGTAGGGAGAGTCAAGATATATCAAGTAGCATTGTGAAAATGGGAGGGTATCAGCGTAGAGTGTCGAGGCTTTCTCTGAGTAGTTCTGAGGATGGACATGAATTCCAGGCAGGCTCAATTGGACCTCCTTGCACCAACCTCTGATCTCTGCTGTGCTGGAGCGCACATTTATAAGCACTGCAGTTTGTACAGTATGTGTTTTATGTGCTGGGAGCTACTTTTGTGTGATTTTTTTGGTTGGTTCAGTTTTCTGTTTGTCTGTGGTATTTTGGTTTTTGTTGAGGTTTTTTGGGGGGGACTTGTTTAGTTTTTTCTTTTAAATGAAAGGTGTCAGCAGAAAAGGTTCTGTAATACAATAAAAAACAAAACAAGCAAATTAAAAAAACCCAATACAATAAAAATGAAGTCTTTAGGGCCCCTGTGGGCTTGATGACAGCTTCCTTTTGATCAGGAGAGGAAGCCTTGTCTATTTTAGCAAATACAGGCTCCTGTGTTGTCTGACCTTTACCTAGTGTGGTGCTGTGCTCCCAGACAGGGTGGATCTGTGCCATCTCCAGCTGTTGCAAGTTGGGGTGGAGTTTTTGCCGGTGAACCAAAGTCACCTCTGCTGCCTCTGCCTGGGTTTCAGACCAGAACAGCAATTAGTCTGTGCTGCCCATGAGAAGGAGCAGAATGGTACAAGCACAGGCAAGAAGCACATTTTCCACATCCTTATCTGTCTTCAATGCGAGGAAGCAGTGGACTTCTGCTGAATGAGTTGTTACTGTAGCAGTGCTGATGTACAGAATGAGGAAGAACCTTTTAGGGAAGCAGCTGGCAGCAACCTGGATTGCTCCTTCCACATGGAGGATAAGTAGGCTGATTGGAGCTGTCTGTCAAAGCCTGGCTAGAAAGGTTTGTTTCATCTGGCTTATTCCACTACAAGCCATGCTTTAATGTGAATTAATTTTAAAGCTGGAGACTGGAAGGAATTTGTTTCTCTTGTATTTTCCATACTGTATGTAAAAATAAATAGAAGGCAGTATTAGGCACTGGTAGAATATGAAGGCTGGTGTGATGCCATGGTCATTTTTTTGCCTTTTCTTTTATACCCCTTTTCTACCTTTTTACAACTTTTATATTCTTGGTGCTTTAGCCAACATTCTTGGACTTGTTTGTCAAGCTGGGAGACTGAACCTTTTACAAGCTTCATAGCCAGGGATCAGTGTGCCCAGAGCCCAAGCTCTCCAGAGCACATTTTGTAAACTGAGATAGAACCATCCAGGGGAAGGTTCCTTGAAGAAGAGGGGCTCATTTGAGCCTCTCCTTCGGGAAATTTTGATAGATATGCTAATTAGTAAAACGTTACATTAAAAATAATGTAATACCAGATCTTTGGTAAAGAGTGCGTTGTGATGTGCATTCGATGTGGTCGTGGTGCACTTAAGGATTCTTAAAATAAATACAGAGGTAAAATCCCTTTTCTCCTTCTAACTGTGTTTGACTCCTGATTTTAAGACCATGAAAAGGCATCAGTGAGCCTTACACGTTTACAGTACCTTTTAGACAAGAAAATTCTAGAATGTACTCTATACTGTGAATAGAGAAATGTGTGTTATGAGTTATGATGCTATGATGGCTCTCAATAGAGACAAAAAAGTTTGGATTTGCTTGTATAATGGAATCGTCTAGTGTATTCAACAGGTTTATTTGTCCTTAAGCTCAAATATTTCGAGTCCTTTGTTATGTTGTGGAATACCACTGTTTATAGTGAGGATTGTGAAGTAGGATAGTGATGGCTGTATCCAGAACTCCCTGAAAGATGAAAGGAAAAATGGGGTTGATTCAGTTGAGTTTTGGTCACAAAACACCCACTCGACCCTGATGGTAACACCTGTAATAAGTAGTTCTTGTTTTATCTGTTAATTGTGACAGAAGCCTGTCAGTGTAACAAGACTTGCAAGCTCTTTAACAGATTAGTACTGCTAGTAGTCTATTTGATGAGCCTACATTTTGGGGTTTGATAATGTTTTAGTAGAAGAAAGTGCTTGACTTCAGGGAGATTGGGAACCTGTTCTCTAGGATTAATTGTTTCAGAGCACTTCAGAAACAGTGGCCAAGGAACACTGATAGATCTTGCACTGTGTTATATTGCTTATGTGCAACCTACTCACTCTGTGGTATATTTATTTCACTTTACTCATGATTCAGAAAATAGGCAGAAATGGATTGAAGTTCTGTTGTTATTTGTGTTTCTTAAATAGCCACTCAGTGGAAGGGGGAAGACTTGCTTGCCTGGTGAGATTTTTGCTAAAACAGATACACAGTGAGCTGATATTATACTAAGAGGGTCATGGTGGTTCAATCTGGAAGTAGGCTCCAGTAATTTGTCTGAATCTAAACTCAGCTAAATTTTGCACATCACTCCTGATTTACTGCTTTACTGAAGAGTGGCTGTGGGTTGTATTTTTAGTAAGTGAAATAAATAAAAGAATGTGATGTGGAGAACAGAAAAAAAGTATTTCTCTTAAGATTAAGTTCTTTTCCTAGGAAAGTTTTTTGCATTTTTTCACACTTTCACTTTAAAATTATAGAAAAACCTCGCCATAAAAGATGAAAAAGATGGCATTCAGCATCCTGTTGCTCAAGAGAGCATAGTCAAAAAATAAATCATTGCTATTGCCATGAAAGTTTCTAAAATCTTGTTTCGTTTTTGACTAATCACAATGACACTTTGTGTGAAATGCACTTAAGGGTATGAAGGAAAGCTTTTTTTATGTGTGTGAATCCACATGTGGCTTTATCTGATGCCCAGAATCATTAGGAAAATTAAAATCAAAACTATAGTAATTGAGTCCTCAGTCTTTCTTTCGAGATTTGGGAAATTAATTAGTTTAACCAGGCACAAGAATGTAAATATGAATGTAATGTATGATGAATGTAAATATTCCATCTTACCTATGGAATCCATATGTTATGGAAGAAGATCTGTCTTGTTTCACTCCTTTTTTTTTTCTGAAGGATGATGTTGTTAGGCAAAATTGATGAAATGAAATGCAGGATTTCAAAGTTGAAGCTTTCATATTTCTGCCCTAGCTTTTCTGGTGTTGTGTAACTTAGAGATATGTGACAAGTAACAGCACTGAGTTGCTCCATCCTCTCTGCTCTGCACCAGTGCCCTGACCTACAGTGCTGTGTCCAGTTCTGCACTGCTCAGCACAAGAGCTGGGGACATATTGGAGAGAGCACAAAGAAGGGCCACAAAGGTTATTAAGGGACTGCAGCATCTGCCCCACGAGGAAAGGCTGGGACATGTGGGAGTGTTCAGCCTGGAGAAGAGAAGGCTCAGGCAAATCTCAGGGTATACAAATACCTGGAGGGAAGGTGCAAAGAGGAATGAGAGGTTTCCAGTAGTGCCCAGTGACAGGACCAGAGGCCGTGGTCACAGACTGAAACAGGAGATTTTGTCTGAACGTCAGGAAACCCTTTGCTGTGAGGGTGACTGAGCACTGGCACAGGCTGTCCAGAGAGGGTGTGCAGGTTCCAGGCTTGGCAAAGCTCAGAAGCATTCTGGACATGGTCCTGGGCAGGCAGCTTTAGCTGGCCCTGCTTGAGTGGAGCATGGGAACAGATGACCTGCAGAGGTTCCTGGCAGCCTCAGCCAGCCTGTGATTTACATTGTTTGCATAAGCCTCTCTAAAAGCTCTAACAGATGACATTTGGTAGATAAAAACCGGATACAGCAATGGGTTTCCTGCATAAGTTTCAAGACTAGAATTAGTTCTTATACAGCTTTTGATTTTCATGCACGAGGTGTAATTATTCCTAATTTTTGATCACTCCAGTTGGATAAAAGATACAGGAAATGCACAAAATACTGTGATTCTCAAGGCCAATAAGGATAAGCCGACCAACCAAAAAAAAATCTTGTACTATCTGTCACAAAAGGCAGAATAATACAGAAGAAATTTATGTAAATGAAGTTTCAGGATAGGCGTAAGAATTATTCAGACACCAAAGGACTTGATAATAGACCAACATAAACAGAAGCATCTGTCTTTCTGAAGTGCTGGCTGATTAAGAAAATTACTGCATGTGTTTAACTAAGCCTTTCTACTAACCTTAGGTTAGTGGTAAGGATTAGAGGCTTTGTATTTTTTTGATGGAGAATTTTTAATTTCATCTTTGCGGAAAGGCACCTAAACAACCCTTTCACTTACATGTTTGGTGTGAATATTATTTGCAGATCTGGAAGCTGAAATACCTAAGTTGCTGTAACTAATGGGGCGAAGGGATAGAACAAAAACTGTTGGAGGGCTTCTTTGCCTTCTGCTGATCCTCCTGCATAGAGAAGGTTCTCTAAGCACCTAAATCACTGGGATTTAGTGACACTTGGCACTACCGAAGCAGCTATTGCATTGTGCAGAGGAGAATTTTTTTCAGAAGACAAACTCCTTTTCTGCAGTTCCTACTGTTTTCTAGAGGACATACAGGTGTTTGGCAACTCCTCTGAATGAAATCACTGCATTCTTGCAAGCTTCACAGAAATACAAAAGGGCATAAGCTTGTCAACATTTTTAGAAGGAAATGTGTGCAGGGTTTGGCTAGGATAGGGTTATCTTCTTCACAGTGGCTGATATGGAGTCCAGTTTGGGGTTCTGTGTTGATAATACAGAGATGTTTCCACTGTTGCTGAGCAGAGCTTACACAGTGTCAAGGCCTTTCTGCTCCTCACCCCACCCGTGAGGAGGCTGGGGTTGCACAAGGAATTGGGAGGGACACAGGCAGGACAGCTGACCCCAACTGGCCTAAGGGATATTCCATAACACATGGGGTTATGCTGAACATATCCACCTGGGGAGAAGGAAGGAAGGAAGAAAGGAAGAGGGTCAATGTACAGAGTGATGGAGTTTGTCTTCCCAGGTACCCACATGATGGAGCCCTGCTCTCCCGGTGTGGCTGAACACCAGCCCACCCATGGGAAGTGGTGACTGAATTCCTTGTTTGGCTTTGTTTGGGTGCACAGCTTTTGCTTTCACTATTAAATTGTCTTTATGTCCACCCACAAGTTTTCTCTGTTGCTCTTCCGATTCCTCCCCCATCCCCGCAGGGGGAGTGAGCGAGCAGCTGTGGGAGGCTTCATTGCCGACAGGTTTAAACCGCAACAAACAGCATCAATAAAAGTTGTGGGGAGTCAGCGGCTGTAATATTACATGCACTATAAAAATCCCTTTCATGACTGAACCGGGCAAACCATGAGGGTATGAGAAACAGTCCTATTCCAAAATCCATGTGCTGAGTCTGTGTCGTAACCTGTGCTCACAAAGAAGCTCTGCAGCATGTGCTAGGTTATCTTTGAGAAACCCACGGGCTGCCAGTGTAACACTGAGCATTTGCTCCTTGGGAAATACATTTTTTTGCTTCATGTGTGCTGCAGCCTGGCACACAAGTGGGAATAGCACTAGAGAGCCCAGCAGGCTGCTGCCACTGAGCAAACTGAAGGAACATCACATTTCTCTTCTGGTGTTGCTGTAGGCAGGTGAAGTGGATTCCAAATTCCAGTGAGCTGTTCCCCTGCCATGGAGTTTTGTGATGGTGGGTAGAAGGAACAGAAAAACCAGCAGAGAAATGGCTATTAATGAGTTCATATATTAACATGGAAACTTCATAGACTTTTCCACAGGAAAAAGACCCTTTGAATACTATGATTCCTCTCACTAAATGCCATTCCAGCCAGGAAATAGTAGAGAGTATAGCTTATCCATGGAGCTGGAGTACTGTAACATAACCAGAAACTTGCATTTGAGGTGTACCATCAGAAATGATCTTGCATTCTTTCTACATGCACCTGGATGCTTCCCACAAAGCAACGTAATGAGAAAGCTTAGTCCTCAGAGATTTAATTAAGCAAACTCGCTTGAGAAATTCCATTACACCAGTTTAAAAAAGTTTACAAACTATGACTTTTTCCTCCTCTACCTTCTCTTGATAAAAAGAGATTCATTAGAGCAAATCAACCTGTAAATTTCAGTGTATTCAGTATTTAATGTTCTTCTCTTCTGTCAGGATTATATTTACAAGCAAAGCAGTTGAGATACAATATCAAGTAAGCCCAGATGCAGAGCCTTCCCAAACCAGTGTTCAGGAGACAAAGGAAGTTACTTGCATTTCTGGAAGGTAGTTCAAAGTCTTAGAATCTTTTCTTGTTTTGTTCTCCTCTACAACGATTGCTATTTTGCTTTGGCAACAGAATTTTCAATTTAACAGGCACACAAACGTGATCTGAAAGCTTCAACTCAGTACTGTCACCTCCTTAGCTGTTTAATGAACCAGCACTTCCCTCCTCTAACTTTAATGGATTACTCTGGAACAGAATGAAACGCATCCAGAAAGAGCAGCAGAGAGAGAGATTACTGAAAATTTCATTAAAGAAAGTCTTTTTGTCAGTTTAGCGAGTTGTCTGTAAAGTTTAGACATATTTGTTTAATTTCACAACTTTGTTTAAAGGCTTTGCTTTATGTTTCTACTTTCATGTGTATGAGATGTGTTGAAGAACAGTGTGTTCATTTCAGGGCAAGGTTTGCTCCACAGTCACATGTTAAGGGAGGAATAATAGTCAACCTTGCCATTTCCAAAGGAGCTGCAGGATGGAAAATTTCTTTATTTCAACCAAATTACCTATTCCTTTGTGGGACCAGGAATCTATTGAAATCTGAAATGGACTACAGCTTTTTTTGTTCAGGACAACCCAGAAAAGAAGGAATTACTTCTTGCCTACCATTATTGGTTGTGCAAAAACATCAGAGTTCCTGGGCCCTGCATCTGTAATGCAGCCAGGGACTGATTTTTCCAGGCTATGCAATGGATTTTTCATATGTCTTCATGGTTCCTTGAGGCCAGAATGCATTCTTTCCTAAAATTTCTACAGTCTGCAATTCCCTTTTTCATCTGGGCAAACAGCAGTTTGGATTATAGGTGAATAGCTGTTGTTAATAACTCTTCAAAGTGAGAAAGTCAGCAAAGTACATGAGCAGAAATAATGTTCCAGGAATGACTTGTATGAGAAAAAGAAAAGGATCAAATTCTGTCAGGAGCAATTAGTTCAAACACATCAAGGAACATTGCAGTGCCTTTTTAAAGGCAACACACAATTTGAAAAAAAAAAAAAAAAAAATCAGTGAAAAGGGATCTTTTTGCATCTTCCCGGTTCTTTTTGTCAGTAGCGTGTGTGTAAGTGCCATGCTTTGGTATATATCTGTATGTGTTAGAATATTAGCATGTTTATATACATATATCTGTATCCACACTATTCTCTTTCAAGTTATGAAAGTGTTTGCTGTGAAAACCCATGACACTGAAGCCACGGACTGACTTTTTAAGGTCATAATTCATAGGGAGACCCCAATACTTAAACAGTTGTGGTATTTTCAGGTGGAATGTGTGCAGTTGCATACATCAGTGATGCCAATAAATACATGCAAATAAATTTATTAGCAACCTTACACTATTAGCTTAGACTTTTAATGTAGAGGCTTCATACCAGTTGAAGGATTAGCTTCTTTTTCACTAAGCAAAAATTGCAGGTTTTCATCAAGCCACTTTTATGTGGCAAAAATTATTTGTAAGTTTAAAGATGGATCTTCCCTGAGTAGGAGCATAAATATTGTCATAGCAACCTTTGTACTTTATTGCTTTCTGTTGCAACAATCATTTAATTAGGAATTGAAAATAATTTTAAATAGTTTTGTTTAAAGCAGTACTAACAAGTATCATAAGCCAAAAGATTTTCTAACAGCTTGAGGTCTGGTTGTGTTTTTCATTTTTTCTGTCTAGAACTGTGAAAGCATAGTGGTACCTACTGCCCAAACCATGTATGACACTGAATGGTGTCTTACTCCCTATCGTAAAAGTATAGAACAGAACACAGAATCTCAGTTAAAGGTTAAGAAATGAAAAAGCATATAATTTTAAAAAAAAAAAAAAAAAAAAAAACAAAAACAGATTTGTAGTATATTAAGGAAAAAGGTTTTTCCACTAAGCTAGTTACCTCATTTTCTATGAATATTGATTCTTGTTCTGCACCATGTTCTACAAGTGGTAAAACCCTTTTTTAATTATAAATTACCAATTGGGTGGGCAATGAGTCAAGAACTCTCATTTTCTATCACTGAATGTTTTTGTAATTGATCAAGATGTTGTTGTTTGAAACACTGTGTGTTTGATCTCCATTTCTGTTTTGTGGCTTGATTTAAGTGAGTTCAGACCTTGGCAAAATAGTTACAATATGAGAATCTAATTTTACTGTTTTCACTGTTTTTTAATGCAGAGTTGGCCATACAGGCATCGTGGCCTTTACAGCCATGTGGGACTAGAATCAAGTAAACAAACAATTTAAGTCATTATGTGCCTGCATACACGTGTATATAAACATATTTGCATAATATATAAAGTGTGTCTAAATAGATATATTTTCATTATGTAAAAAATAGAATCTCAACATTGTTATCATCCCAAGTCCTTTATGTCCTCCCATCTTGGTTTTATGTTCTTGAATTAGGTCTCTTGTCTTTAGTTTTCTGGTTTGTTGTGCCTTATATTGTAAAATGTAGTATTTTTGAGGATTGAAAGCTATTGCTTCCTTTTTGGAGCTCTACCTGGCTGAGTTTCTCAGATGTCACTACTCAAAGAGAGTTACACTGTGAGCGCTGTACAGCGTGTGCAATTATGAAGATTGCTTAGACAGCAAAGCTGTGGAGTGCATTCTCTTTCTCTATCTAATGAATTCCTAATGACTCTCCATAGTCATTCAAAGAGATCATTTCCTTACTGAGATAATCTTCTTTTATGTACCCACATTTTTGTTACAGGAGCCATTATTGTGCTTTTCATGTCTCAACCTGCTTCCACCTTTTTGAAAGGCTCTTTGATTTTGCTGTTCCCTTTTCTTAATTTTATGTGACATTCTGTACCTGAGCACTTTTGGCAATTCTTGAGCAAGCTTTCCCTGTGTGCAGAGAGAGAGTTTTGGCTCATCTTACTTCCACAGTGCAGCTGGGCATGCTAGATTGAATTTTTCTGCTTCATACGTGCCAGCTGCCAGACCTTAATCTCTTCCTAAAACCAAGAATTATCAAACTCCTCAACTTTTTCTCTCATTACAGTAGCTTGAGGCCCATATGGCAGATTTACATAGGAAGACAAAACAAAGCAGTTCTGCAATTATCCTCAAAGCAAAGGCTTCTGTGTTGAATCAGACAGTCCCACGGCACAGATTTCAGTGGAGAGGTCTCATGTGTCTTTCTGACAAAGCGTTAGATTAAACTGGGCACCAAATTTTAATCTGGATTTCAGCACTGGCTGCCTGTGTGTCCTATGTCTAGTAATTTCCCCATTTGCATTTTAGATGGTAAGGCGTCCAGAATGAGGACTCTTTCCCTGTCTTGTTAAATTTGCACAGTGATGCTGCAGGAGGCTGCAAACCTTCAGCATTGCTGCATCAGTCTCTGACATCGTATTTGTGATCTGAAACACTCTTAGCTGCTTCCACATATTACAGAACCTTGTAAACATTTACAGCTCAGCTCTCAAGTTTTCATTTACTCTGTTTTACAGTGAAAGGATTAGGGATAAGAAAGCCTTCAAGCTGAAGTTATATAACGACTATACCCTGTCACCTGGAAGGACATGGTATCCTTGATTTGAGGTGAGGCTGCATCAAACCAACAAGTTGTGCTTCTAAGAGATGTGAGTTGACAGATAACACTTTAAATGCATCTGTTGTTATCATGCTAGACTGAGTCAAGGTAGCTAAGGTGGCAGGAGTACAGAATCACCAAATTCGAATCTGGATTGCTGGGGAAACATATTAATTGCCTTAAAGCTGCATTGCATTGTTGTTTCTTCAACAGTACACAAATGAAAAAATTTGTTTTGAGGTTGCTTTCTGCAACAGCAGGAAATCAGAAATGTGAAGGCGTGACTGGTTCAGCACTGTTAATACTAGCCTAGTGGCAAAAGTGCATTTCTCACTAGCAGTCTTCTTGAAGCACCTGGGAAAAACTGTATCAGTACTGTGACCTGATTAATTAATACAGTGGCTAAGATTTTCTCCTGGATCCTCCTCAGTATTACTGAAAATCTGAACTTGACATGACTCATAGATGGAGCTGATGGAAAAGCCAGCAGAAAAGGATTGTCTTAGTGAAGCACCTATTTTGCCATTTATATCAAAGATTTGTCAGTGGGGAGATGAGAGAGGGAAAAAAAGTGCAAGCTGAAAGTGAAATATATGTACAACACACAACTTTTCTTCAAATGCTTTGTTTTCCCTCTTACTTTATTATGGCATGTGTCTTTGCTCTTCTGATCACTGAGTTATAGCCAAATATTTTTCTTCCAGAATCAGAAATACAGAGCATTGATTCCTAAATGAGATTGTTTCCTAGTCTTCTGATTGCCTACATTTTTTGTTAAGGCAGCCCCTATAAGGCAAGGTATTGATCCTGGTGAAATCAGAGACAGGAGGGGGAGTCAATAGTGGTTGTTTCTGTCCTCTTTTTTTGCTGTTTCTGCTTTGCAATTCCACCTCGGAAGTCACTCAGCAGGCCCTTCCCCAGAGCTCAGTTGCTAACATGAGGAAAATAATGGGAAATAGCGTAACTGAATTACCAAATAGCACTTGGTGTTGAAATTGTGAAGCAATTTATCCGGTGGTTTTCATTTTGGCCAGCTGCCCTTGTTTCAGCAGTCTGCTGCATCCCCAAAGTTGCATTGTGTTATCCAGCCACAATCCCATGAGTTATGGTGATGTAGGGTGACCATCCAACAGGTGCTTTCACTCACATGGTTCATTCAGCAATGTAGCTACAGATAGGAGGAACAAACCATTAACTGCATTGGGATCAAGGACAAAGGGGGGGAAATACAGTGTAAATGAGACTTGTTGAAAAATGTGATTTAAAAGGCAGATTTTTCAGAATATGGTGATACAAGTGCTCTTAGCCAACTACTGTCATCCCTTTATCTAAACAAGACAATAGTAAATAACTTACTGCCTGTTTCATGTGCACAGTCAGGGTCTGAGGCAATTCTGTCAGCATGAAATCTACTGAGATGGAGACCAGACTGTGCAACTCCAATAACTTCAATTAGAAACTACAAATGGTTGGAGTTCTTTACTAGAGAAACATACATTTTATTTATTTATTATATTTATTTATAGCATAAAGAAAATTTTCAAAATTAATGAGTGTGTTTAAAAAAAAGTGCCATTTTCTCTTTTTGGCTACGTTCTGGTCTCTTTCTGTTCTCTGGTACTCTTTTTCCTATTTTCCAATAAAATGCGATATACCTTTCTAAAGTTTCAGCACTCTTAAGTTAACTATTTTAAGAAAATACAGGTTATCTGACATTCTGTATAAAAACTTTGTTACTTGCAGAGCCATAACCATCACTTGGGTGCTTGTGGGGGGGTCCTTTTGCATGTGGACTTAGAAACGAAATGTAGGAAAACCACAAACCTCTTTATTAGCACTGTTGCATTGCTTCACCTCAGTCCCAATTAACCTTCAGATGATGTGAAGCAGCAGGCACTGTGTCCTTGTTGGCAAGTTCTACAAGTTTTATGTGAGCTGTACCATGACCTTACTACCTAATAAAAATATGTATTTAAAAATAGACAGAAAAGTCAGAAAGGAGAAGGAACTTAAGAGTGGCAATGCTACTTGACATCACCGTCACATGTCCTTTTCTCCCCTAGGTCTCCTTGTTCCCTACCTATCTGGCTGATAAATAATCTCTGTGTTGCCTGTCGCCTTTATGAAAAGGCTCATTTGTATCTGGTTTTATTTTTGTATGATCCTGTGTCAGGAGTCCTTGAGATGTGTCTGTATCCTTACATTTCAATTACTTTGTGATGTGTAGGGTGTACTCATCTTGTCTAGGACCTCAGGAGGAAAGGGAGCTCCTTTGGCACATGGGAAACAGCAGTCAGTGTTGCAAACTGTTCCCACTACCTGGGTGCTGTGGAGCAAGGAACAAATGTAGGTTAAAGTGGCTGGGCTGCTGCCTCTCTCCTTCCAGTGGCCTTGGGAGCACCTGGTGGATGCAGCCCTACAGGGAACTTGAATGTCACGTTCCCTGTTTTTTAAGCATGATGTAAAATAGCTTTTTACTAGGAACTTCCACTGGGATCAGCTTTTTTTAGGGAACTTAAATGTTGAAGAGGAAACACGTGGAAAGTTTCACACATCTGAAAAATTTGAGAATAGGGCAGATATTCTTTCAATTAGGATTTTACAACTAATAATGTGTTCTGTCCAAAAAAAAATTGCTTGTGGCTGCTGCTGTTGGAGCAGGTATTGAGGAATTTCACCTTTAAAGAAGCAAACATTCTTGAATAAAAATCAAAGGAATCACAGGAATGTGGTCCTGCACTGGTGCAGGAGCAGATGGACAGGAGATAAATGCTACCTCTATAGGGTTTGCTGGGCAATAGCTGTTCTGAGTGGCCACTGCTTATTGCTGGGATTATACCTAACTCTCAGCCACTTGTCTGGCTGAGTTACACCAACAGGAAGCAGGAAGATGCTGCTTTAATTTAAGGGCACTGAAACAGTCTGTAATAAAGGGCTTGGCATAAAAATATGACTGCAGCAGCCTAGATAAGGCTCAGCAAAGTGCCTAAAAGTGTGTCTTCTGAGGCTTGTAAATCCTGTCTCAGTTATGCTGTTTGATCCATCGTGGAGGATGGACTTTGGTGGGTACATTGGCTCCCTTTATGACTAATTGCCAGTGTCCTCCCAGAGTGATAAACCTCCCCAAACCCTGCTGACAGATAGCAGCAGATGGTATCAGCTGCCAAGCAAGAACTGATACCACTCTAATAAGCTAAGGGAGAGATGAATGATTCACATGCAAGGTGTTACTGTATCTGATTTCTTCTCTAACAAGGTGCAGGAGACTGGCTACTGAGCCTTAATATCAAGTACAGCAGAGCAGCACAAAACTCTTCTTATTTGCTTGTTGGGAAGAGACCTGCTCCTCTCCCAGATGCACCCAGGGCAACATGGGGCTACCCAGCTGATGGCAAATGCTGTGCATCTGCATATATACCTGTTTGTCAGGAAAGAAATATCACCTTGGCACAATTTACTGTACTTGAAATCTAATTCCAGCCTCAATTGCTTTGTATTGGCTTGTATGGCAGCAGGCTCACAGAGGTATCTTAAGTAAAAAAACCACAGACACAAACAACAACACCCAACAACAACACATCCAACCCAAAACCTCCTTAAACAAACTGAAAAACCCCCAGAAAATGAAAACCAACCTAACAAAACCCCTACAAAAGTGGGTCTCCACACTGACTACACACTAAAGAATGCAGAGAACCAAAGTGAGAGTGATTTCCCCATTGTAAGATCCAGACACTCACTTAAAAATTCTGCAGAAGTTTTGGTGTCTTCTACAGCACCAGTCAGGGTTCTCTCATAAGAAAATAGTTATTGGGATAATACTTGGGCTCATAGCATAAAAAGAACTAACAGAAGGGTATAGCAGATGATGTTAGTAGAAAAATCCCCAGTTGCTAGTCTGCAATAGTAAGGATTTGTTTAATGTTTATATTCTAAAGACTGGTCATATGTAGTAATATGTTGTCTTTAGATCAAAAGCTTTCATTTATTTTGTTTTACATTAAAGGAACTTGAAGTATCTTAACCACAGCTGTTCAGGTAACTGAATATGGGAGCAGATACCCTGATAGAAATGACTACATAGTAGAGCAGCCAGTATGCTAAAACTTACATAAATAAATGAAAAATATATACCGAAAAAGAAATATATGGAAGTATCTAAAATAAATTACATATGTATTTTTCACATTTTGGGGTAATTCTTTCCTGTCTATGTTGACAGTGATTCATGTTCTTGAATCTGGATTTATTTTTATACTTATTCCTGTATAGTGTAACTACTGTCTTACCTGAACTGATTTTTCTTTTTTTTTTTGGTCTGGTTGCATTTCAAATATACATGAAAATATAAATGCCATGTGCATATCTGTTTATTGGATTTTCATCCAATTTGGAGTGGAAGATAGCTTGGGTTTCTTATAAACTCAGTTTCCACTAAAAATGAAATTGGTATCATACATGGTGTACAAATTCAGTCTGGTTTGTAGCTGTTTGTCCACAAGAGTTTTGTTTCGCCCCTTTTTTCCCCTTCCAATTGACAAATCTTCGTTTGCATATACCTCAGTTTTCTGAAAAGTCTCTAAGCCTGGCTTTAATACCTTCTGAGAAGATAGTTGATTCTCCATTGGACAGTTTTAGCTCATCCCATTATTTTTCTGGCGATCTTTTCTTGTCTTATAACCCAATAGCATAGGGCTTCTCTGGTTGTTCCATCTCATCTCACAAGAGTGCCATCCTGTAACCTCCTAGGAGATGGCACCTTTCCTCCAGTGCCAGTATCAGTGCCCATCCAAGCTGTGTGAGCTCTCAAGGCTCCAGGGCAGCAGGTGGTGAGTTACCAAGCCATGAAGCTGATAAACCTGCCTGTTTGTGACAGCCTTCTCAGAGAAACTGCCAAAAAATGATTCTGTCATAAGTGCTGCTTTCTACACAGACCATACTAAGGTCTCACAAGGCTCCTTAGACTGTCCACTGACTCCTGACATAAAATTTATTCTGAAATGCAATTAAGGCCTTCATTTAAGGACTTTGTCTATTTTAAGACCTCAGTTGTTTCTCTGCTTCATACACAAGGGAGCATACAACAATCTCATCAAAGGACAGGGTGTGAGATTGTATTGCTGTGCTAATTTACCCCATGGGACTGCAGCAGCTCAAGGCCACTGTGGTGTTTTTAAATTGTTTTTATTTCCCTCTCAGGTTATATCTTTAAGCAAATCTATTTTTTGCTGTGCTGAAATTTACCACAGCAGGTGTCAGAATGCAGTGCCAGGATTACTTCCTACACTGTGTGCTAGGGGGGCATTGTGTGGCCATCAGGGTAAAATTCTACTCCTTGCATTCTGCTTTACAGTGGTGTTCTGATGTCTTCCACCTAGCTTCTTTTATTTTATCATCCTCTTTCACCATCATCTTTTTTCCAAGGACACATGGCCTTTGGCTTGGCTCAGCCACTCTGGTTTTACGTTCAAGTTGCCCTGTAAGAAGGTATCAAACTGAATCCCTCTCACTGTCTGTCTCTAAAGAGGAAGATGAGATGTTTCTGTAAATTCCTTCTACTTTTTATTTCTCCTCTGTGTCAAGTATGATTCATTGACTGGTCAAGATACTATTTTAAGCACACAGAATACACATAATAGATGTTTGTAGGAGAGGTTATTCTCATTTCTATTGGGGTCGTGGGCCCAGCAACAAGAAAAAGCAGAGCGTGGTTATGACTCTGGGGCTTTTGTGCCTTTGGTTCAGTGTATGGGTTACAGTGACCCAAAGGTGAATAAAGTCCTGGAAGTTAAACCAAGGTCCCCCAGCCAGCAGAATACTGATGTGCAGTTAGAGGCTGTGCACCAACGAAATTGCTTCCCATGTCCTTTTAAATGTCACAGTCATTAGAACAAAAAGAGAGGATTAAGAGCAGTAGTAATGAGGTCTGCGTGTCTGTCTGCACTCTCAGTCGCTCTGTGTGTCTTACTTCCCACCTGTAGTGCTTGGGTTCTGTGCACAGAACATTTACTGTGAACTGAAGACCAAAATATGGTGAAGTAAGATTGCCACAGATGTCTCATATAAAAATGTACTAATTAAAATGAGAAATGGCTGTAGATAAAAGGTCAGCATTATTTCCTTGGTCTCAAAAGCAAGGAGAATTGCTCAGAGCAGGGTACCCTGAATTGGAGCTGAACCCTGTAGAAATTACAGTGAACTGGAAAGCTACCGGCACCATCTAGTTTGACGGGGAGGGTTTTTCCTGGGGCATGCACATGTGCCCTGCAGAGGGGATGGCTGGCTGAATAGGTGAGAGAATATCCATGCTTGCTTTAATTCAAGAAGGTGCAGAAAGGGAAGGCTGCTGTGAAGAATTCTTCTTTGGTCACTATGCTCGCAGTTAAATCTTTTTCCCAGTTATGCCATCTCATGAGAAGGCAGGGCAGGGACTCTGTCATTGAGGGACAGGCTCATCTGAATCAGATTGTCTCAAACTGAAAATAATTAGGGAATTTTATATATCCTAAAAAACCCCAAACACATAAAGCAATATTTTAATCTTTTCTGACTTCCATTGACTGATAAAAAAAGTGGTATTTTGAGTTCCATGGTCAAGGAAAGAATAACTGAATGTGGCTTTTTAAACCATTCACATTTTTCTTTTTTGTCAGCTAGTAAGAAATAATCTAAATGACATTTAGATGTTGTAACACACAAACTGTTTATTAAATCAATGGATTTGGTTTTGATATTTTTTTAAAAATTGACCTTTTTTTTAGGTACTCATGACATTTTTCTTATAGGAGAATAGCTGCTACATATTAAACTTTTTTTGGTTTTGAGCAGTGGGTAAAATGGAATATAGGCTTGGCAAGCATTTTTTCAAGCTGGCATGTGTTGAACAGAGGATGCCAAGGTACAAGCAGCCAAATTAATTAATATTGCTTCCTGGATGCTTTTGGAAACACTTTATGTCCATCCTTTTATGCTGACTTTTCCATAACCGTTCCCTCATTCCAGTTAAAGGAAAACACTTGAACCCTTTCTTGCAAAGCAAAGAATGATGCATAAAGAGAAAATTAAAGCAAGGTTGTGCCCAGAAATTTACATTCAGCATCAGTTTTTGACATCGAGTGCATGGAGCCAATGAATTACAATACAGTCAGTCAAGCAGTCAAAATAGGACTTAGAACCTTTCCTGAGATGGAATCAGTAGCAAAACTCATATTCAAGGTGTTGGAGAAATCTATTTCAATAGCTACAATTCTTTGGTCTCCTGAAACTCAGAGCTGAATTAACGTTGAAGTTGTTATTGGAATTTAATTTTACCGGTTGTTTTCCATAACAGACAGTTATGAATTCATAATAATTCAATTACTGATTTAAATAATGTAGTCCAGGATGAGATTTTCAATGATAAGCAAATCATCAGTAAAGTAGACTCTGGTCTGAGTTTTCTTCCCCATAAAACCACAGTGGTTTACAGCATAGGCCTTTGCAGAGGATTCAAAGAAATTGCCCATTACCAGGTCTGGTACTTGAAGGCAAACAGATTTTCTGCCTTCTCTGACTTTCCCTCGAAGAAAACAAAAACAAAGCCAAAAAACCACACCAAAACAAACAAACAAATAATGCAACAAAACTCCCAAACCCTACCCAATTTATTTGAAAAACAAGTAATTCAACAACTAGATTTTCAGAAATGCTAGATCTGCAAAGTAATCTCTTCTCTTAGTCTCATTTTTATCACTTGAAGCAGATTCTAGCCATTTATTTTCCTGATGATGACTCAGAAATATTTAACAATATTTCAGCAACTCAAGTTTAAATGCTTTTTTTTTAAATGTGCTATTAATTTTGCTTTTAATTACTTTAAAGGAAATGCTTGGGTTCAGTGATCCTGATATCAAAATAAATTCAAAAAGTAGTTCTTCTAAATGCTTTTCCAATTTATTTCTGCTCAGGCTTTGGGGATGAGCCATTTTAAGATGCTGGTTTGATCCTCTCTCTGATCTGACGCTTTCTCTGTTAATAGCAAGACTAAGATTTTTCTGTTCTTTACTAAGGGTTGTCGTCACCTAATGAGTTTTGGTCACAGCTATTTAGAGATTAAAGACTTCTCATGCAGTTTCTCAGTACTGAGTGAATCAGTTTGCTTCTGGATGTATTTTTTCCTTCTCTTTCTAGACTTTAATTGGTACTATATCTAAAGGTGAGCAGTGACTGCATATCCTATAGTGCCACTTCCACCTTCCTCCCAAGTTTGCGTGTAGTTATGCTTTAAAGAGATGTGATGTGTCTGTAAGTTCACACTGCTTTATTTCATGCCCTTCTATGCTGAAGAAGAAAATTAGGCTCCTTCATTTGAGATAAAATGAAAATTAACATCTTCCTCTATGCATTTTTCAAATTTGAGTTGCCAAAACCTCCATTCAGCCCTTTATTAGATTTGGTTTTGTGCATTTAAGAGAGATATTAAACTTGGATTTAAATGGATTCACTTAGGTGCTGTGTTTAGTCAAATGTTGTGTCCTAAAGTCATTTTAGATGAGCAGCTTGCTCGTGTGACAGGTTGTGGAGGAAGAACACAGCAGTGACACCTGAGAAATGCTTCTGCCTTGGGGCACATTTGCAGTCTTACAGTTTCTGTGACTTAATGGTCAAGCCTGAGCTCTTGCTATGAAATCCACCTTGACTTCTCCAGAAATTAAATACTAGATCCTAATGTGGATCATTATGCTATGCTTCTCCTTCAGGAGATTGCCAAGTTTATTGAGGTTTTGAGGTTTTTTTTGGGTTTGGAGTTTTCCTTCTTTGCTTCCATGACAATCTTTCTCTGCTTTCTGTGGGCAATCAGGAATGAGGAGAAACACTGTTGTTTTAGCTCATGATTTAGAACTTTCCTTCCCCTGCATCTCTGATATTTTTCTAAGATCTGACTCTTCTAGTTGCTGGTAAGTGAATACTGATCTCACAATAATTTTAGGAAGTGTCGAATCTTAGGTTTATGTGACTAATTCAGGATTTAGTTCCCTCTCACATAGGTTGTGGTTAGTCGTAATTTCTTATCTCTCTAACTCTCTCTAAGCTTTGTCCCAGCTGATTCTGTGATTTAAAATAATAATCTTGTGATAAGAGGCCCACAGGTGCCTAATTAGCCTGTATGCCAGAAGAGTATTCCATTGTTAATTAAATATGTCAAGTTAAAGCAGTAGGTGTGACTTAAACATGTTAAGCCACCAGGAAGTTATTTGAGCTGCCTATTGCACATGAAAAGAGTGCAAAGAAATTTTTCCTTCAGACCATTTGAATTCATTATGCTTGTTGTTTCTGATGGTTCTTCTGTCAAACATCTCTTCCTGCTTGCTACATCAGCAGTTCTTGACGTCAGCAATATTTCAGTTTGTTCTAGTTTCCAGTTTCAGGTTTACTGATGATCTGTTTCTGTAAATTTATTCTCATTATATAACAGAGGACACACAGAGGATTCAGATATCTGAATATGATGAATTTTCTAGAAAGATGGTATTGCCCTGGACATGTGATCACATGCAACTTTCTGGCCTTTTCTCTAAGGGAGAAAAAAAAAAAAAAAAAAAGGTGACACAAATACCTAACGTGTGATAAAGTTGCCTTGGTCCAATATAGACCCAAAGTGAACTAATGTGGTTTACATAAGGTAGGGAAATACCAACACAAATCACATAAGAGAAGCAAATGTTATCATTTCTAAAACAGAAGTTGCTGCTAAACACCTCCTTTATAGCTGTTGCACTGATGTAGCACTGTGGGAATGAGTTTCAGCTCTGTTCCTTTTGTTGGGGTCCTGTATCTCAGTGTGCAAATAGGATTTGTGCTCAATGAGACACCAACACACTGAAATTCATCCAAGTGCAAAAACTTGACTCTTAGGAGAGAGGCCCAGAGAGCTGCAATCCAACCTCCTGCTCAGGACCCTTGTCTAATGAAGTTTTGACTACCTCCAGAGATTTCTGGGTAGGCTATTCAGCATTGCTGGTTTTTAGGGAGACAATTTCTCTGAAAAATTAAACCTGCAGTGGGAGAGCTCAATAATCATGCCCTGTGCCAAGAGTAAACCATAGAGAAAGTAACTTTTCCTTTGAAGTGAGGCTGGTGTTACTACACTGTTGTTGTACTTCTGGGTTCAGCAATGAAGAAGTTGCTACACCTGGATTCCTTTGAGGTGGTCAGAGGAAAGAAGTGAGTGTTTGCTGAGCTGCCATGAGAAGCACTGTCACCACTGTGTCCAGTGACTACAGCAGGACTGACCAGAGCCTGAGGCTCCATGCTCCATGGGGCCACCTCCACATCTGAGCACCTGCAGGGAAGTCACCTCCTGGCTACCACATCTGTGCCCAAACGTTCCACATTCAGGCATCAGCAAGTTTATATCTCACACTATGTAGTCACACCATGGCTTGCACACTTTAGCTGGCAAAAAGCAATCCAGTATCACACCAAACTTGACTGATGATATAGCAAGTGGTTGATTTAAACTGACATAATTTGTTCCTTTCTTATTTCCCATATTTTGCTGGTGTGTGATTCTAGCTTTTTAAAAGTTTATCTCATTATGCCTCTGATTTTCACCTCTTGAACCTGTATTGCTTTCTATTTGTGACATGAAAATTAGTTGCCATGGAAATGTTTGCAGCAGGAACAGAGGATCTCTTAAACAAGGGACTTAAAAAAAGATTGCGTCTATAAGCAGATGGGCTGAGCAGTGAGCAAGGACAAAATATCACCTAAAATCTGAGGTGTGAGGGGCGAGGGAACTTGTTTTAAAAAACTCTGTCTAGATTTTCTTTTGTATCACAGCATCATCTTAAATCTTTGCTGGCTTCCTAGAGCAATGTTTGCTTGTGGGCTTTACCTGACATCCTGATTTACATGAAAGGGTATCCTTATATCTGTGGCAACTGAGTACCAGCTTTAGAGAGACATAGGGTAGAAGAGAGTTGCAGCAGATAAGCAAAATCTCCTCTCTAAGGAGGGTCAGGTGTAAAAAGCAAATGTTCAGAAGGTTCCTTTGCTGGTCCAAAAAATGATGCAGCTCAAATTCTGTGCAGCAAGAGCATCTGTCTGATGAGCAAGGTGGCAACAGCCTGGAGGGGTGGTTCTGCTTTGCTATATTTGCAATGTTTCCTTGTCTTAATAAGGATCTGACCTGAGATATTTCTTGGCTAGTTCTTTTGATTGGGATAAGAATGAAATAAAATACATGGTGGGACTGTCAGGCTTTCACTGGGATGGATTTCATTCACAACACTGACACCAAAGATTCTCCTAGATTCATTAGAAAAATTAAATGCAATTTAATTTAAGAGGATTACAGTCTTTCTATCCACATATCTTTATCCACAGTGATGGGAAGCTGAGAGTCTCTTAGCACATCATTTTAGGCAGAACACTCAGTAGATTCAACTGTGGTGTGATTGGTGATCAGGGAAAAGTCAACTAAATTTCATGTAATGTAGGGGGCAATATTTAGGTCTAGTGCTTGTCTGGACATTTTAAAAAGGTATTTACAGATGTTCATTTTGTTTGTCACTGTAGAGAAAAAAAAGGCACTTAGATCTGCATGGCTGCCCAATGAGAATGTTGAAAGGCACAATCACCTCTTGCTGGTACTCAGAACATTGGTCCTCTGCAAGGTGGCTGAGGGCATCACACCCAGCCTGGTTTGCGCTCTTGTTAAAAACAAGCTCTCTTTCACCATATCTCTTCTATAGGGGCTTGACCCTTTCTTGTGCAGTTATCACCTACAGTGATCACAGCAAAACTTGATAGAATGTCCCAGGTAAAAGAGTTTGGTTCCACCCATAACCTGGGACGATGGGCTTTAGTGAATATACTGCACTGTCCTGGCAGAGCTGCTGTCCTGTCATTGGCTTTTGCTGGCCAAGTATAAATCTAAGTGAATACCTCAGAAATCTTCACTTGCAGCCACTGGAATAAAAGAGTATTAAAGAAAAAAAGCTCAGCAATTAGTTCAGACCATTCATTCTTTGGTTTTTATGACTATTTTAGCATATAAAGAATATCTGTAAGGAGCATTAGATTTATGCATATGAAGAAC
The DNA here is from genome assembly GCA_013399225.1 of Rhipidura dahli. Lineage (NCBI taxonomy): Eukaryota > Metazoa > Chordata > Aves > Passeriformes > Rhipiduridae > Rhipidura > Rhipidura dahli. Next base: position 202,780 of record VXAC01003606.1, read on the forward strand.
ATTTTCTGAAATCACTTTGTGAATTTATACAGTTGATTCTTTAATCAGAAGACGCAAATTTTAATGATTATGCTTATAAATATATTAAAAAGTACAACTCACAATCCAAGTTAAATGGCAATGCTTGAATTTTGCTTTATATACTCAAGATGAGGGGCTCCTCAATAATCCCATTATGGAAGATTTTTTTGTAGGAATGGGTCTTCAAAAAATTAAATTGTGACATATTAGAATATTTTGAACTGCTTAAGGCCAAGTACAAATAGAAAAATAATTTGATGCAAATTACTTGTTCTAGCTGGGGACTTCTACAGTAATGGCCAATGTAATCAGAGTTAAGGGACATCTTATTCTTAGCAACTATTACTCTAAATTTACAGTGAACTTGAGCCCATCTGTCACATCTCCATCTCTATTTTCTTGGAGCATTCCTAGTCCTATGCAGTGAAATTTTTTGAAATAGTTCTTTAAAATATTTTTGACTAATATTTTAGTTGCTTTCTTTCTTGACAAGCATCTGTGTAATATACTGAAATAATTTCTTTCATTGCATAGGTAAATATTTTTTATTGGTTTTGTTCTAAGCATTATCCATTTTTCGTTCCTGTCCAAACATATGCGATCATGAATCTACAATGATTAAATATCTTGTACCAAAACCTCATCCTTTCTATGTTTTTTGGGGTTTTTTTAACTATATACATGTGGTTTTCAAAAGAGAGTGTGAAGTTTTCTCTTGTTATTTCTTAAGCACAGCTTATATTTTTGGGCACAGTTAAAATCAGTCCTTAAACAGAAAGATTCCACAGGCTTCTGTACTTAATTATGCAAATAGAGTATCACAGAAATCACAATATTCATGGTGACTTCATTGTTTTTTATCTTATTTATGTACCTCCTAACTCTCTGTGAACTGTAAAAGGGGCTTCCTTACGGTGTTTGCATCCAGCAGTTACATCACCAGTGATAGATTAGCAGCCATCTGAATCCCCATGAGCTGTGGGGTTACACTTTAGCATGGAAAAACTGAAGATTTTGGATTCAATAATCTTAGAGGTCTTTTCTGCCCTAAACCATCAATATCTTGTTGGAACCTGTGGAGTGTGAATGAGGTCTGTGTTGCTGCTCCATGATTACATTCCTTCCTGGACTGGTGACTTGCACGATGCTCCTGAATGATGCCCAACAGCTTTTGCTGGCATCACCCAGTGCAAACATAAAGATTTCAGTATTTTTTGTCTGTGGGACAATACTGAGATGAATTTACAGTACCCTGCAGGACAGATTATTAAATGCTTCTCATTTCTCTGCTGTGACTACGGTTTCTAATTTAGTGGAGGGGAATTCAGTACCATTCCACTTCAGAATAGGAAAGAAAGATTTCTAGATTGTAATTAAATTAGATTTTTAGGCCCAAAATGGTAGAATAAAATCTCAACAACCCCAAACAGGTTCTCACTGTGGTAGTTGAAGGCTATTTATTTTAAAAAACCCAACCAAAGTCATAGACAATGTGGTTATCACAACCCACAGTGTATATTTTTATTGTCTGTCCTCTTGCCTGGTAGTAACACAATACCCGAAACAAGAGAACATGTTATGACACAACGTTTCATAGCAGAAAGCTTTTTTTAAAACTAAAATGAACATTTCTGATTGAGATGAAAATGTTTTGTAGTGTTCACGCTTCCCTTTTGACAGCAAGGGGAGTCCCATCCCTCTTCATTAGAGAGAACCCAACAGCATGAGCTCTCTGTATCCTGCCTTGCCTAAATAGTCAGCTGGCACCTCCTCAGCAAAGCCCAACTGGAAGAGGTTTCTTAACTTGGCCTTTTTTAATTGATGTCTGAACTCCCTGGTAAATGAGATCTCTGAGCATGGTCAATTTTCAGCTTTTGGTTTTATCCTTAAATACATTTGATTTGAATTTGCTTAGACTACAAGCCATTACATCTAGCATTTGGATATCCTCCTATCTGCAGGATTTCTCCAGGCTGAAATAGGCATAATTTTCTTCTGGGTGTTGGCTACAGCTAACTGTGCCCTGCAGTACTTTCAGCCCTAACAGGTTGCATAAATCTAGCCTTGGAAGGGCCACTCACAGCAGCTAACTGTAAGAACTGTAGATTTATTTGCAGATTCAGGTACCAATGAAGGAGAAACTTTTTCTTCTGAAACATTTTCAAGGATTATAAAACTTCTGCCTATGTAGAAGAAGAATAGAAACATTTTATGTGGTTTCCTCTAAGGGCAGGCATCTAAGATGCAATAATAATCAGTCAGGAATTTATACAGGCCTCTTGCTGGGAGGTGATTCCTCTCCTCTTACTAAAGGTCTGTGATTGATGTGCCCAGGGCTGGGTTTCAGCATCACCAGTGAATTTTGGAATGTTGTGATGAAATTAATCGTCATTTTGCACCATCTGCAAGGCAGGGGTTTGCCCAGCCTTACGCCAAAGTGAAACTAGAAAGAAGGTCAGAAGTTATCCTAGGAAAAAAGCTGTCTCCATAAGAAGAGGAGGCCAAGCTGCCACTTAAATGACTCGTGTGACTCACCACCCAGCATTTGTTGCTAGTGTAGCCAGACACTTCCCATCAGCAGCCTGCCTCTATATTCCTGTGCCAGCCTCCTGCATTCAGGGAGCTTTATTCTTTGCCATCTCCCAGCAAAGCTTTTGCCTTGGTGTTCAGCGCCCTTTGTACAAACTTTCCCAGCTTTCCCCCACTTGGCTGGACTGCTGCTGTTTGTCTTTGCCCTGGTACACACGAGAAGCACTTGCTATCACACCAGCTGAAAAGCGTTCTGAGCTGTTCCCTGCTGTGTTTTGCTGTGTCGCTGTTTCTGAGCAGAACTCAAGCCTGATTATACGGTAACTTGAACCTAATCTCAGGCAGTAATGATGTTTGCTGGGCTGAGGGATTGGACTAGGGCATTAAACATGTATTAGGATCACGGCTTGAATGAGAAGCAACAATGTTACCAAACTAAAAAAATCTCATCCCCTTGCAAACATAACACAAACCTTACAGATGTAATGAAATCAAAGTTAGCACAGGAATTTTTTTAAATGGCATATTTGTTGTAGTGAGTTTGCGTAAGACTTCAGTCTGTTTCTCAAAATAACAAAGGAAACTATTTTGGTTTTCATTCAATGTGATTGCATTTGATGTTATTGAGGAAGTATTTTATAAAATGCTTTCACATAAAAGTTTTAAAAATTTAAAGAGGACGCATCTAAAGATCAAGAGCTCAGTAGAAATCAGTAAGTTTCTAGTAGTCAGGTATAACCTGCTTCACAGAAAGGGTGATGAGATATGGGAATGGGCTGCCCTGGGAAGGGGTGGAGTCACCATTCCCAAGGTGTTCAAGGAAAGACTGGATGTGGCACTCGGGGCCATGGGCTGGTTGTCATGCTGGTATTATGGTATTAGGTCATAGGTTGGACTCGAAGGTCTCAGATGTCATTTCCAACATAATTCAGTCTGTGATTCTGTTAATCTCAACCACTAGAAGTGTAAGACTCACTAAACCAGTAGACCCTGTCTCTGTTATCACATAGCAAATCTGTAAAGCAAAACTGCACTAAAAGGTGTTTGACAGCCTAGGAGTGTGTGATCTAACTCTGGTACTGTGTTTCAAAGACAAGTGAAAAGGTAGGTTAGATTCCAAGAATTTAAATTCAGAATCTGGAAATGAGTAGGAGCTTACTGTTGATGATCTTGAAAGGCTTAACCAGCAGTATGTTAATTTAAAATGGTTTTGACAATTAAAAGAATATAGATAGCTGCTTTTTCTAGCATCTAATGTTTTAGTTTGGTTTTTAAGTTGTTAATATTTCATATGCCGCCACGAGTTTCAGTGAGATTTAGAAAATGGGCTACTCAATCACAAAAATGTTGTGAAAATGTGATTAAAAAAGAAAGCTAAGCAGTGCTGTGCTTAGACTTGTTAAAACCTGCTGTGTCTGGAGTGTTTCAGTGCTACAAACTGAATGACAGTGTCTCCTTGCATTGTGAAATCTAGAGATGCCTTTCCTGCTTTTAAACACACTGGGATCAGGATGTCAGTCTGTGATGTTCCTGGGGCTGGACCAGTAATTGCTGCCTTATTATAAGAAAGTGGGGTCATTTAGAGAATGAATAACAAATAAGGGAAGTTTTAAGGCCAACAGAATATTTCATCCGTAGGATTTTACAGTGTATTAAAAAGTATAGGAAATGAAATTGCAAATTTGCTGCCATGTAATCCAGCTGGACAGGAGGGTAGAGGGAAGGGAAGGCAGGCAGCTCAGTGATCAGCAGGAGCTGAGAGTGAGTGTGGATGCTCAAGGATGGAGGTTTTTGTTTTATTTTTGTCATGAAGCAGAAGATGCTACCAGAGCTTTGTGAGATAATGTCTTCTACTGAGTTCGTGGTGGAAGCCCTGTTATGAATACAGCAACGTACACGGAAAGTGCCACTCTGCTCCCCACACCCCATCCAGCTGAAATATACTTTGACTTTTGTGTAACAACATACAGGCAAGCCAGGAAGCTGGCATTTGTGTTGGTTTTTATTTATTTGGATTTTGTTTGTTTGTTCTGGGGTGGGATTTTTTTGGTTTGGGTTTTTTTTTTGTTTGATTTTTGTTTTTGTTTTTTTGTTGTTGTTGTTGTCTTCTTGATTTTGGTTGCTTTGGTTTTTTGGGTTTGTATTTTTTTTTGACAAAAAGCATTCTGGTGGCTTTCCTCAGTTTTTGTGCTGTGTATTCCTGCCGTCTCACCTATGATAGCGACTGTGACCTCAAACAATTCAAAGAAGAAATGCTTTTCTAGGCCAGTCTCCCCCTCACCTTCCCACAATCTGTCTGCAGGGGTGAGAAAACAATTCATTCCCTGCTCCTGTTCTGACTGGCCAGAGCTCTTGACAAGGTGTCAGTGCCTACTGCCATATTTCTTCTCAGCCTTTTCTTGTGATTTGAATACCTTACTTGGAAAGGAGCCCTGAGTTTATTGAAGTATCTCCACAGAGACTCTGAGAGAGCCTTGAGATTTTAAGACCAATCAGTATACTGCACTGGTTTTGAAATACAGCCTTTTATTTAGTTACCTCTAGTCAGTTCAAGCTGTGGTGTCCTTGCACCTGCCATTGTTCAGCTGTATTTTGGGTTTGTTTCAATGCTTTCACAGGGCAGATAGATCCTTAGCTCTCTCTGTGACAGTAAACAACAAATGCCTAGGTTCCATAGCGTGATATAAAAAGATTGGTGTATCTGCTGTGTCCTTTGAATTCTTATAAATAAAAGAAACAAAACATAGTAGGAGATAAAAAATAGTAGGAGAACAAAACAAAAAATAGTAGGAGAAGCTCTTTGCTGAGCTTGTTGTCAAAGAGCTGGAGAGGACAGCAATGCATTCTGTGCTATGTGGAGGAGGAGTTATCAGATCTCTGCCCTGGTACCTGTAGTCTGTATATTCATCATTATCCTTTCTTTTTCTTCCACCTTACCCTTACCAGAATGTGGCAATGAAACCTTGTAGTCTTCAGTTTCACCTTTCAGATTTCAGTGACTCCAATGGGGTTTCTTCCTTTCTGCATCACTGGGTCACAAGGGAATGAGAAATCTTTTGACCAAATTCCTGCTCCACTGGTCCAGGATGGCAGTAGTCCAAGAGTTGTCATCAGCAATCTCTCATTAGGTACTTCCTTGTTCTATGAAGGATTATTCAATGAGCAGAGGAGCTACAGAGTTCAAAATGAATACAGCTAATTATAGTTTGAACTCTTGAGCCATTCTAGAGAAGTCTGGGAAGGGAATGGAGTTGGGAAAAATTCCTGCAAGCATGTATGAGTGTTTAAAAGGATGACAGTGATTTCATGGGCCCCTTGCTGTATCAGATGCATCTCCTGACTCACGGGAAGGGGGAATTACTCAAAATATCTTAAGCTGAATGAACTATGAGATAGAGCCTCTGATTCTTTATGTTGTACAAACATTATGTGTGCTTTGGGATATTCAGTAAATAACATGCTTCCTATATTCTTAAAATGTAGTGATGTAGGCCCTGTGGAGGATATTCCAACAGCCTCAGCTCCTGCTATTTCTCATCTGAGTTCCACAGTGCTGCTTGGCTGGACTGCAATGTGAGCAGATGAATAATGGAAATAGAATATTTTTTATTTTCTTCTCCTGTTACTGAAACCACATGAAAATCTCCCTCAGGAAAAAAAAAATCGTTTTGGTTTGTTTTTTTTTTTTTTTCCTAATGTCTTTCCTGAACATAACTTTATGAAGGTGACTTATTTTAAATTCTCCATCATTTAGGGAACCATGGTATCTGTACAGCCTGTTGCTAATGTCCATTAAGCAGCAGCAGAAATGCATTTTTCTCTTGGTTAGACACTCCAATGAGTTCAATTCTGCAGGAAGAAATGTCTTTTACTCTAAATATTTTTTTGTTCCCTGTCTAAAGGCATTATGCAAATAATTCACCTCATAAAAAGATAACAAATGTTTGTGTTTTGGTTTGGATTTTTTTTCAGACAGCTCTGAACATGATAGTTCAGGAAGCCAGTGTAATTTTAAGAGCTTAAGAAGAAGCAGCTACAGTATAATAGGATCTGGGTTTTATGCAAATAAAACCATTATGCCCATTACTGGAGCATAACAAAGTAGAGAGACCTCTGCACTTATGGGAAATATGACAAGTGCTTTATTTATGATGACTCTTAGAATTTTCTCCTGGCATTTTCTTGCAGTTCCATGTGGTGTCCAAAAGGCAGAGTTTTATGTTGCTGAAAAGAACTCTCAATATACTAACAAATTACTTTGTGCAAAACAAATGTTCTTCTCAGATTTTGTTTTGTTGCCTTTTAGCCCTCCAGCATTTCAATATAGTCTTGACACTATGAAGGATTGTACTTCAATATATGTGGGTAATCCAACATAAACACGGAAGGCAGAAAAGGTCTTCAACTGTATGATTAAGTAGCTCCTAAGCTTTACAAGTTCACTGTGTCCAAAATCAACAAAAGCCACTTTGCCACAGGTCCAACTGCAGAGTGCCCCATTTACTCTCCTACTGCACCAGGCAGTGGTGTATGTGAATTTTCTAAAGGTCTACTTAGATGCCCCAATGATGTGAACATCGTGATCTTCATGTCTATTAACTTACAGACACATCACATCATTTTATCACTCAGGTTTTGCTTTCTGCTGACAGTGTCCTAAGGTATAGAAAAGCTGAGTGACTCCCTAAGCCTGCCAAAGGGTAGATATAACCCTTGGTTCTGGAAAGCCAAGGGAATATTGTGACTACCCTTCATTTCTAGAAAGTCTGGCTTGTGAGTTTGTATGTTTGGTGACACCATGATTTTGATAATTCAGTTCCTTGCAATTTTACTAAGGAAAACACCAAACAGCTTTGTGCTAAGGTGCACCTGATGTTTATTCCTAAACATATGGTATCCAATGAGACAGGGTGCTTTCAATGAGTACCTTAATAACATTTAAATCTCTAAACAGTACACTTACCTGCCTCTAAACATGAGAATTTCGAGGTTCACTTCCATGGGCAAATTGTTACAACTACTTAGAGCACAATTAATATTTGCTCTTTAAACTTAACTATGCATGATTTGATCTCTTTCCCATATTACGACTTTTTTGTCGCAGTAAGTGTTGACTTTGAGTACATTGGCATTCCAGTGACCAGCAAGAAGACTCTTCTGGGCCACTGCAGCTCTTAAAGCTTTGCCATAAAAATTATTATTAAGTTGTTTTTTGGAAAGAAAAATGCCTATCCACCTCAGTTACTGGATGCTTATGGCACACAGTGAGGAAGCAGTAGCTAAAGAGGTCTTTTTTCTGTGGTGATGTTTTTGTCGCTGTATCAGAGGAAATAAAGAATAAAACCCCCTGGATTTTAGGGAAAGCACACCCTAAAACCTTCACACAATTCTGCTGACAATATTATTCTCTCTGTTAGAAAATAAAAAAGCAGTAGGCAAACCTACTTTCTCTTTGTTTCCCACTTTTCCCAGGTAAGTCCCACTCACCACAGCCAGTAGCAATTGTAATGTGGTGTAGCAAAACAGATAATGAACAATATTCAGCCAGGTTATTGTGGTGCAGGCTAGGAAAAAGGAAAAGTCCAGCTCTGCTTCTGTCAGCCACAGAGGGACTATCAGTTTACATACTTTTGAAATAATCACAGTAATTTCTATTGTAAATCTAATTAATCTTGGCTTTGTTCAATCAGTACAAGTCAAAGCTTATTCTTCACTCCTCTGGTCAGCTCTGGGGTTGCTGTGCTGGTCATTTATGCCTCAGTGGGTCTTTTGGCAAGGGAAGGCAAACATGCTTTGCAGAAATTGAAGAAATATTGGGTTGGTGATGCTTTAGCACTGGGCACCATTTGGGTGCAATTTTCCTATCTGGAATACCCTCAGTTGACATCACCCAGCAGTTCAGCCTTTTGCTTCAGGTTTTATGTGCAACGCATAAAAAAGTGATGACAGCTCCTCAAAGGCATTGTGCATCTGCCAGCTGACCTGTCTCCTTCTTATTCACCACTGGGAGGAATTTGACAGGAATACCTTCATAAACTGCTTTAAAAATAAAAATCTCCCATGACTTTATTTATTTATGCTGACCTAAGTGCAGGGCAGCTGTAGAAATTTATGGACAAAGCATTTCAAGGGACATGGTCAGCAAACTACCATCTTTTATGTGTGTGGTAGGACACCCATTAACTAATGGGCCTCATCAAGTTGCCTTGATGCAAATATGTGAATGCCACTAAATGACCCTTGTGAGCTCAGTATAGTTTTCCTCAGTGAAAAATGCTGTAGCAGAAATACTTAGAGATACCCTTTACCACTGCAGTAAGCAGAAATCCAGATATTGTTTGTAATTAAAGACAGCAAGGTTAGTGGAATGTGCAGATTATGCTGGCAAGTGTTAGGATATATAGGGTGGATTCTGCTATTCCACATGACCCTGTAGGGCAAGACAAACATGTTTAGCTTCACAGAGCAGCTTATGAAAAAGCAAAAAAAACCCAAAACCTATTTATAATCAAATGTATACAAACTTATATGTGGAAGTGTCAGCTTTTGATTCAAACCCAAAACCAGTCAAGGTATTTGTACTTAGAAATCAATCCAGAACACACCCCAAGTCTGCTTAATATTTGTAAAAAGCTGTTTTCCACATGTTTCAGTAACGCAGTTTAATACTTCATTGACTTGCATCTCAAAAGGTTTGTGTCCAAATCTTGACACTGAAAGAACTTTGCTACACAATGAACCATGAGAGGGGAAATTTGTCTTTAAAGTCACCTGCTCATGTAGGAGGTGGCATGTGATTGCCACCCAGAGGCTGGTTTACTTTCATTAATTGAATTGTGATTCCCTAGATTAGAAATCTGTGCCATCAATAGCAATGTCAGCCAAAAGCTACATGCACTGTAGAGGGAAGGGCCCCTCTTGTTCTCTTACTGAGTCACTCCTGAAGGGAAGTTAAGTCCTGCTGCCAGCCAGCTGCAGTCTGGGCTATATCTAAAAAAGCATTTCTCTATTGCTGCATTCCCAGTCTCAGCACTAGACTTCAAAGGGAAGATCTTGGCACTTTTATGGGGATAAACCCAAAGAATGGTGAAAAGAGTCTTAAGGGTCAACTGATGAAGTCAGAGTCTGGTCCACTTCGATTCCACAGGCTTGTTTTTGAGTGGTGCTTTTTCTGTTCATGATGAACAATAGGAGCTTTCTTTGAAGTCGTGCTGCTTTGGTTTCTTCAAAACATCATCCAAGCAGTACAAGGAACAGGGGTTCTGGGGAGAGGCACAGCAACATTGCCATGGTGTATCAACGAGAATTATTTCCTTAGAACACAGGGGGTCACCAAGAACCCCATAATGTATGAGGGAAATGGTTTTGCCTGTTAAGAAATGAATTAAAGTGAGACCAGGAAAAGGATGACACACAGATGCCTGAAAATAAGCAGAGTTTAAGAAGAGAATGGAATTACAGAACTGGTAGAGTCATTTACAGGATGTAAAGCATTGTAGGCATTAAGACTCTGTGGATTTAGTTATTTAAATTAATATATTCAGACCCAGAACAGACTAATTAACTCAAACAGGTATCCCATGAAGTCTTATAGCCTGCCACTTGTAAATCCAGAGATTCTGCCTGGGTGTTTGAAGGAATTCAGTGTGTCCAATGCTGCGGTGAGGTGGGAATAACCTGCCAACAGGAATGCCTGTTCCCAAGGCCACTGGGGGTGAAGGGCCTGGCTCCCTGCAGAATCCACTTCTGACTCTTACTAACATAATTGTGCAGCTGTATGTTGGAGCACTGAAGAGGAGGGAAGAGGTTAATGATTCAAAGGTTTTGAATTTGGGAGGGAAAAGTAATTAAATACTGTAAACTGGCTAACTTTATAACCCAGAATTTCGGAAACTGAACAGTTAGAGTTTACTTCTCTTATTTTTTTTCAATTTGTCTCTTAACCACCAACAATCGTAAATATACATAGACAACCTCTGTTCCTACTTGTTTTGAAAACACAGTACTTGAGCCATAACATTTTTTTCCCTTGGAAAGATCTAATGTAACCCAGATCATTATACCTCTTCACAAAGAAAAATATCTTTTTAAAAAATATACTTAGGTATACTAGGTTTGTATTAATGGAAATTTTCAAAACTATAACAAAATAATAAGTTTAATTTAAAGTGGTCTCTTGACATTATTTTTTGCTGAGAGATTATACACTTAATTCAGACCTGGGACACTGTACCTTGGTATCTTACTTGCTGAATGTACTAGTGCTGTTCTCCAAGACCAAAGGATCCACTTTGACAAAATAAGAATTCTTTCTGTAACATTCAATATATATATACATAGGTGGTTGTGAGTGACTGACATTCCTACTCTGCATTCTAACACAAAATCTGGTAGAAATTCTGGGTACTTGCAGCTCCCAAGTAATTCCTCTTATGAGATAATGGGTTTAGCTGCATCGTAGACTTTGTGTGTACAGGTTGACAACTCCTGTTAGACACATTCCTCATCTTAAAGTTCCAGCTAAATGTAAATAAACATGATTCAGCTGTATTGCTTAAATAAGAAATATGTTCTTGTGCTGCATAGTTTCTTACAACAGTTTAATTGATAATCCCCAGTGTTTTGAAACAGAGACTAAAATTTTGGCAGGAGGCTAATTTACTATCATGGCTGTGCTTGCACGTGGCCTGATGCCAAGGATGAAAAACATCGTCTTCCACACATTCAGCAGAGGCTTGTCAGAATTTGCCAAAGTCCCCGAGGGTGTGTCCTTCCATGGGGACTGCTGGGGTTCTTTGAGTTCCCTGTGAGGCAGGTGCTGCCAGCCTGGGCTGTTTCTGGGCAGGGCACTGGAGCAGAGGGGCAGCTGAGTGGCAGTGATGGTAATTGTGCCTTCTGTAACTGTGTGGCAGGCAGGATGGGTGGGATGAGACAGCCCATCTGGACACAGGGAGAGCACAGAACTGCTGTACTTAGTCTGGGAACAGGCAGCAGCAGAGAGAAGCCAGGAGAGCTACAAGTTTAAAAGAAAATAACTCCTTCTTTCTGTCTTCATCTTTAATTTAGTTTCACATGAAGAACAAACTCATCATAGATTGTCGTCATGTGCTCCTGATGTAAAAACATCCTCTAGGATCTGACCAATGTGTGTTTGACATGGTCTCATCTGATCAAATGGGTCTTTTTCCATGTGAATAACCAAAAAACTCTAAGCAAATTAAACACTTTTGGCTTTATGTGAAGCCATTTTTACTTTTATGATTGTCTAGTAAGCTTTTCATGGCAATGTAGTGGTTTCATTGCAACTGAATCATTTTGTTCTGAGCTGACGTTTTCCTCATAAAATCATACATTTATGAACTGAGAATGGAAGGAGGGTTGTGGTTTTATTTTGGTGTACGTGAAAGGGAAGGTGAAAAGGTTGCAGTAAAATAGCCAGAATGTTATGTTGTTTGCCTGCAGCAGTACAACAACAATACAAACCTGATGACATGGAAATAACTTTTTTTGAACGATTACTTTGTACTCTCCTTCCTTTGAAAGAACAAATGTTATGCCTGGAATTGGCAGTTTCTTGAAATGACAGTGCATGTTCATAATAAACAGACATTAACCCTGAATAATGATTTTCTGGGAGAAATTGCCAGGCTAACTGGCTTTCTATAGTCATAATTGTGAGGGTATCTGGTGAGTAATGCCCACATCAGCCTGCATTGCTTCAGTTACTTTCCTCAGTTTCTCCTAGAGCAGAGAGAGATGCACATATGTTTCTAAGTTTGATGATGATTTGAAACATTTCTGCTGCCTTCTAATTCAGACAAGACAATTCCTCTGCTCTGGTGGCTTTTCCTGCAGCATCCATCTTCTGCTAGTCCCCCATGACTTGAGCTGCACAGTGCCTGCCATCCTGTAGATATATTCTCTCCATTAAATCAGCATTAGTACTTTCACCCTCAGAGCCCCGAGAGCAAATGTATCTGGGAGGGATTTTGAAGGGCCAGGAGAACTATACTAACTGGGTCTGCTCCTCCCTTTTACTGGTTTTTTACTGATTTTCTGCCTTCCCTGCCTTACGTGCCCAGGTGCCCTTGCCATGGCTGATAATCTGTTCAACAGCATACAAAACATTTCCCTCAGTCTTGACTGCTTGATGACAGCTACACAAAGGGGCCAAACACCACTGGAATATAAATGAGATTCTTTTCAAACTGGGATAATTAACCTTAAACATGCATGTTTCATAGCCTGTTCAGGTTTGGTGGAGGCATGAAGGCCAAACAGGTTGACTCTGTGGGCTGTGACCATGTCATTTGGCTTAAGAGGACAATCCTTGCTCCAATGCTGCCAGCATTCCCCACGGTGTGACCCTCCAGAGTTCCTCTGATTTCTCTGCAGGCACATATGCAGGGCAGTAGCAGGAACAGGTACTTGTGTGAGACTCCACAATACAATCTATGTGCTGTGGCTAGAGGTGGAAGAGATAAGAGAAATTAATTTCCCGTCAGAGAGCCATCCTGGACTTTTAGCCATTTTTATCTCTTCTGCCCTTGATAGAGATGAGTGGAGCGCAGTAAGTACGGAATGAAATGCCCCAAAATTGCAAACTTTGAGGTTTTTTGTGTGTCTTTGCTCTGTTACAATGCAATGTAACTCCTTTTGCATTTCATTAAACACAGCTTGGGATTTTGAAGGTGATTTTATTTCCATCACATGCATGAGCTCTGCTCACATCCTTTGCTGGCTAAAAAGGGGTCCTACTATGAAAACAAAGCAGAGCCTAGAGCTGCAAACGATGCATGAAGTGACACAACCTCATATTTTGCTGTTGTTTTGTCTGTGGTGCAGTACTCAGCTTGCATAGAGCCATCAAAACACATTAAAGTCAGAGAAAATAGAAAAACTGACGACTGATTTTTTTGCCTTCCTCTGTTAGTTTACACTGAGCTCCACAAACTCAAATGCTGTGTAATGACGTAATTTGAGAAGAAAATACTTAATCACAAATAATTCCTGACACCAAAAATAGCAGTGTTTTTAAAGTACAACATGCAGAGAACCATTTTGTCAAAAATACCGGTTTCATTGATTTTACATCTTTTACAATCTTAATTTAAGTTTGGGGGTTTGTGTCTGAAAAGCATAGCAGATTAAGGGCTTTTTGGGCAAAGAAACATGCTTGATTGAAACTGATACATGTGATCCCATCTGATTACAGATGTAAAATATGCTTTCAAGCCTACCCCACAATATATTAAAAGGATGTTTTTATGGTGTGTTGGTCTGTCCCAGTAAACCCCTTAAAAATGCCTTTCAAAGTGTCTTCAGGAGTGCTTTTAGAATTTTCTGTGTCCATGACCATAATAATTTAAATAATGTTAAGAATGTTCTCCATGAGGTCTATGCATTAGCACTGAACCCATCCTAAGTAGCAGCCAAACCTGTATACTCTCTGCTGACAAAATTATTTTTAAGGGCAGATCTGTTAACCCTACAGGGAACCTCATTGTCCTTGAAAACATTATGAAAAAGTACAGGAAATTATATGTTCTGAGTTAATTTCAGAGTCAGATTCTGTCAAAATCTCTTTTTTTTTTTTTTCCTCCACAGCTCTGTGGTTTCTGTGTAAAAATAAAAATGCTCAGGTTATGATGCTTCAAGGTTGGATTGAGATTATGATTTGACATGCAGCTACTCTGAGTTAGAGAAAAAGTGTGTGAGAAGCAATGCTGATCCCAGAGTGAAATCCTGATCCTTTGTAAGCTTCCATGTGCAGGTTTCCTATAATCCCTGCATTCCTCTAAACCAGTTTTAATTCTAAAACTGCTTTTTTTACGCAGTGTGAAATTTGTATTGCTGAAATCAAATGAGTTGGCTCCTGATAAATAAATGGAATAGCTTAGGAGACAGTATGCACCACTGATGCCACCTATGTTTCCAGATAAGCTGTTCAAGCTCTGAGCACAACCTCTTTTAGGAGACTGATTTCAATTAAAAATATTCCTAGTTTTGGTATGATTGGACTATCTGTGAGACTTTGGCATGACTGTAGAGGCTTGATAAGCAAAACACTCACAATTTAATAAGTGCTGTGGCTTGTTTTATTTAGGTTCTGCTTTAGCTTGAGGATAAAAATAGCCCATAAACATGGTGAAGAGTGAAAGAGTTAACTTGGCACTCACAGAAAATGAAGCAGATAGCTGGGAGTAGCTTGGTGGTATGTACACACCTGGAGCTAGAAAATTAAGGTTCCAGCTGACTAGTCAAGTTACCTATAGCTAAATAGTGTTCAACCACTGCACCAAAAACTTCATATATTGAAACTCTTTCTTTAGTGTCACTGAAGTGGTAGAGAAATTGTAACTGTGAGGATGTGAAGATGCCATTAATTTGTAATTTAAAAAAAAAGTCTCAGATTGAAGAATTTCCAATTATTACTTGAATGACATTGTATCTGGTGAGCAGATAAGGGGTTTACATCCTTTATTCATATGGAATTCTCCATCAGAAGTCTCAAAGGTGCAGCACTTGGGGCATGCTTTGGGAAGGCAAATTACAAAACATTACAAAAGATTCCTCTGATAGGGATTTCAGTGGCTTGAAGTCACATTACAGAATTTTCAGATCAAAGATTTATCTTGACAATGAGGAGGACTGCTGTTTTATTTAAGTTCTGTTTAGAGGGAAACCTCCAGGAAATATATCTTCTTGGAAAATCCCATGCACGTTGATGGCAATATTCTAAACAGAGATCTTAGTACTGTCATGGAATTCAGGACTGACCATAAGTGGAGTCAAGTGCAGCTGGGAGGAATGCAATTCCAGGCATCAGTTAATGCCTAAGCACTTTAGCCTTGCACTGTAGCCATCTCTTTCCTTTCCATATTAAAATTATACATTTTTGATTGTACTAAAAAGGTGATTGGGAAGCGATGATTGTTTTCAAACAATCTCCTACTGGCAGAGGTTTTACACTGTGGGACAAGGACGACTGGAGCTCAGTAACAGACTATTTCCAAAATTCACAGCAAAGAGGCAACATATGAAGCTGAACATTGGCAAAGCTTTTTAAATCAAGGGAAAGTACCCTTTTTGTGTATCTTAAAATGTAGAAATGGTACTTTGCTCCATAAAAACTAATGCTTTGGAGCTTTCAGTCTTTGATATCGTATAAGAAGCTTATGAAGAAATGTCTTGCAGCCTGTTTTGGATCATAATATCAATGTTTTGTGCAAACAAATACTGATAATTGTAGGAAGCATTTTCACTTCAACCACTAATGTAAATGTGTGTGTATTCTGCTGACTACCATTCATGCTGAGTTCTCCCCACTGAATTGATCTTCAATTCTTTTACTATTATTTGATTAAGCTTGAACTTTATTGGTTTAATTTTTGCTTCCCTGGGTTCCTGAATGTTAATTTGGAATGAACTCTGTTCAAAGCATGCTTTTGAGAAGGGAGATAGCCAATAGCAGAATTTGATTGCTAGAGAGGTTCTCTGGCTATACCCAGAAGTGTCTTGTGTTTGTGAACTCTCTTCTCCCTGCAGGAACATTCATTAGTTTAACCGAGTTCTTTAAAATCCCACTGACCCTGCAAATTTATACATTACCCTCACCATTTATATTTCTATAATGTTTTTTACATTCACAGCTGTTTCAGGCCGTTTTGCAGAGCAGTCTTTGTGTTGCCTGGGAATTCAGCAGTGGCATCTCTATGCTGCTGTAGGGACACCTTTCTAGAATAGTTGCTCTGAATAGTTTCATCATCTGTTGATTGAAATAACAAGGTAGCCCTGTTAAACAAAGAGGAGAGTTGGCTCACTGAGTGGATTAAGGTTAACGTGTATCATTTTCCAGTGGTCTGTAGTGTTGGGTATTCTCTGGGTGTTGCACAGAGGCAGAGATTTGTACAAAAAACAGTACAGCTCTTAGCTGAAAACAGACTGGATTTTCTCCATACAGCGCTGTCAAGATGTATCATCCATCCTGGAATGACACTTCCTGGAGGAACATTTCATTTGTAGTTTTAGTGATCTGCAATTGCTGCAGTCCTGATTCCTTATCCTTAGGTGTTGTACATGCTTCCTGGCACTTCATTATTTTCACTATTTCTCAAATTCAGACCTCAGAAAAAGTTCTCCAAGTACTTCTCAGCTTAAATGCACTGTCATGACTGTATTTCCTATCCCCTATTTCCTATCACTGATATTCCTCTGTATCATCTTTGTTTCAGACATCTCTGCTTTCTGCCTGTGATTACATGGCACCTTCCACTTAACACAAACCATAATGTTCTTTAAGCAACACACAGAACCTTTCTTAATCCATTAAACACTCAGTCTGCAATGGCAATATCCCACACCTCTTGTTTTGGTCTTTTATGCTTAAGATGTGTAGTGACACAGCAGGTGCTGCTCTTTCAGTATCTATTGCTTATAGGAAAAACACTGTGAGTGCTTTCAATGTTACAGCAAATAATTTGGGTTCATTTCCTGAAACTGTCAAAGATGCAGATCTTCTGGTTTGAGATCTGTATTTCTCCAGTGAGAACTGGATTTAGGTTGTCCATGCAGCTGCTTCTTTATTTCCTCTAACCTATATGGGGACACAAAGGCTCTTACAGTCTCTTGGATAAATATTTTAGTACCATGAAATTCTTTAGCAGAGGTGACCTCCTGGGAGGAAAGCAACAGACAATTAATTTGTGACCCTAAGTGGTAGTGTGTCTGGGAGAACTAAGGACTAATTGAGCTAAGCCTTCGCTTGACTGTTTACTTTCATAACCTCATTGTTCTTTTCACAATGACTGTAGGCAATGTGATTAATATAGGCTGTGAGAGCAATCAAGCTGAAAGGAGATGGTAATGGACTACAGGGGGGTATTCTTGTTCTCAATCATCTTATTTTGCTGCAGTTTTGTAAAGCTCTTCAGCTGAGCTATGGAATGCCCTGAAATTGCTTTGGTAGCCAGCAGCTATATCAGGCTCAGTCTATTGACAGGCATAGTGCCATTGCTGGAAGTGTTTATAGCAGTAAAATTTTAAATAGAGCCTTCTGTTTAGTTTGTCCTTTGATTCTTTCCTCTGTATCATCCTACATCATCTTCAGACACAAGCAAGGTACAAATGCTCACGTGCCATTTGCAGGTCAGGCCTCATTCTTTGGACAGAGAGACTCC
Source organism: Rhipidura dahli (assembly GCA_013399225.1). Taxonomy (NCBI): domain Eukaryota; kingdom Metazoa; phylum Chordata; class Aves; order Passeriformes; family Rhipiduridae; genus Rhipidura; species Rhipidura dahli. The sequence goes on from VXAC01003606.1 coordinate 220,509, forward strand.
TTCCCAGGAGACTCTTTCTCTCTTGCTTATTGCTCCATTTTCCCCTTTCAGAAGGAATAAAAGCCCTTTGTCACTGGCTTTATTTCCCCTATCACTTTAAAGAAATGTGATGCTTTTCTGTATATGAACAAGGTGAGGCTGATTGAATGAGAAATTCTTTCATGTAGCTGCCTGCATTAGACTTTTAAATTGCAGGGCGGAATTAAACTAGATGTGCAGTGATGCTTTTATAAGATATTTAAAAGTCCAGTTCCGCTGGCAGCTGGCCTAGATAGTCACAGTATTAGATTTCTTCAGCAAACTGGAAAAGCATGACCTTGATATCTTTGCTTCTGTTAGCTTGAAATGAAGGTGGTACCAGTCACTTGAAAGAGGAAAAATTACATCTGCTTCTCTTATTAAAGCCCCAAGAGATTAACACTGACTGAATTTTGGAACCTACATAGGCTTGTTTTTGAGCAGGTGGACTTAAAAATCTCAAGAGTGAAAAGCATTTTCTTTGGTTCAGTTTCTTATCTATGAACATTGTATGCTAAGTAATTCTTCTTCCAATCAGCTGAAAGGTGCCTACTTTTTATTTTTTAACTATTTTCTCCCTAAAAACAAGCCATAGACTGCATAAATTCACTTCATATTTGCTGCTCAAAATCAAAATGAGTGCATAGCAATGAAGTCAGGCTCACTCCTATTAGGATAGATAGCCCGCATGGAGAAGAAGGAAGCTGTATCATCATAATTTCATTTATGTTTCAATAGCAACTGCAACCGTTAAATCAGCACAAGCCAATATGTAGATATGCCATGGTCAAGATAAATAAATCCATGTCTCTAAAGCCATTCCTTCCTTTTAAAGACTTTTTACACACAGCTGAAATAAAAAGTTCCTCCTGGTGCAATGGATAAACGTGATCCCAAGCTTGGTCTTCACATTCCAATAATTGCCTGAAGTAGAACCCCAAAGGATGTGTGTGGGTTTTGTACTGTATTTCAGTTATTTTCCCAGGTGTACTGTTTCTGTGACATTGATGCATGACACCCAAAAGTACTGTCCAAGGATAAGTTTTCATAATTTTATGTTTCAGGTGAAAAATTTGCTTCACTTGGGCCTTCAGTGCCTATTAATTTCATATGGCATGAGGAAAGGAATGCCAAAGAAGGCCCTGTAATTTTAGATCTTCCATTAAGTTAATTTCTACTGTTTTCTTCTCAAAAACAGTTTATATGAGAGTGGTCTAAGTTCTTCCCCCTTTACTCATGAAACTGTAGCAAAGTCCAATATTGCAAAATACCCTTTCATGAACCAGAAGCAGAGGATGTTGGTACAGATTGCTGAGATTTAAAGGTGTCCGTACTGATTCCTGAGGCATAATTGTTCCAGTGGGATCAGAAACAAGAGTGCCTTGTCAAGGGGAGGGCCCACTGAAGAATGTGAAATCCCAGTGATCTGAACCCACCACTGAAGGGTCTACAAAGGAAAAGCAATTTATCCTTCATTCCATAAAGTAAAGGCTGATTCATTTCCTACATAATATATTTACTATCAACAGCAAGAAAGTACTGGCAAATACTGACTGAACATCAACATAGGAAAGGTGATTAGATTTTGAATGTAAAGGGGTGTTGTGCCTGACCAAAGAGCAAAAAGCAAAGCAATAAAAAATGAGTTTTCCAATTTACTTCTTTTTTTCTTTTATTTAATCCTAAAGACAAATTTTACTTGTAGATAAAAATTTAGTGAGAATGTGCTAGACATGAGGAAACTAACTAAATGGGAATTTTTCTGCCATACATTGCTTTGGAAGCTTCCTCTATGGAATCTCCAACATATCTTAAAATGCAGTCTTAGTTCCTTCTCTTAGGTCTGCATCTGGGTAGTGGATTAAAGGTTTCACAGCTGAATGGCAGGTCCACGCTGTGTTTCTATTACTCTGCATGTGCCACCAGGTTGGTTGTAATGAGTGGCCCTTGTACTCCAGTTATCACTAAGGAGCTGCACACAGGCTCACCTCTGCCATGAACTACCCAGGTGTACATGTACCTTTTATCCGAAAAGAGAGTCCAACCTGCTCCTGTGGCAATGCTCAAACAGCTCATCTCTGCTATCTCTGAATTCTGCACAGACTGGGCCTTCAGTTTGGGGTGTTACATACACAGATACAACAGGCTCCGTTACGTAAAGGGCTAACCCTGGAAACACTCCCCTGCCCCAGGGGAACACCGAGTGAATGGGGGATCCCCTTACTTGCCTTAACAGCCTGATTTTTCTTGCTCAAGTAGCAGTGTGCTGGTTAAGGAAGCATTAATTAAATTAAACTATTTGTTTAATCAGGGAATGCAGTTGACAACACCCATCTAGAAAGAGAGCTCCAGGGGGAGTCAAAAATGAAAACATTGTGATGTATTACAAACAGAGCAATCAAAGTTGCAGGGCTTAGTGCAGCCCATGAAATGCAATAGCTGGAGGCCCATGTCAAGTAAACTCCCAGCAGTGTGTGTCTCTTCTGCCTTGCGTGGTACTCTTGATCCAGGAACTCCTCCAAAAGCACAGGACAACCACAGCTCTGCTACAAGTGATCTTTTGTACTTGGAATGAGTTGGGGCAATAGTTTTGTTCTTCAGTGATTGTAATCATTTGATAATAGTTTGAAGATTTCCATTACTCTTGGAAGTCCTGGGATCAGAATAAACCAGGGGTCATTACAGTGAAATTCCCATTTAGCTTTAAGCTAACGTATTTCAAGTTGCTTTGAGGTTTCTCCAATATATTACTAAACAGAGCAGAAACACATAATACAACATTTTTTGGAAAAGAAGAAAAAAAATCTTATCCAGACAATGTGCAGTTGAATACTGTACATAGAAACAATTCAGATGTCAACTGATTTGAATAAGAGATGTGAGGAAATTAATTTAGAGTGCCTGTAGCTCTTTTCAGTTAGGAAAAGCATGATTACTTGCATGGAAACTATTTTTCCATCACCTTGTGCTGAACTTGATTATGACACTAAAACACTCAGGACAGAAAAGAACCCAAAACACCAATCATGTATTCATCAGTTGGTGCAGATACCACAGTTTATAGTGTCTGGTATTGGGAGGGTGGGTGTAGGAAGACTGAATGTGAGAGCAGATGAACTGACAGGTAATAGTGTCAAAAGCAATAGGAAGAAAGGTCACCACTGTTTCATTCCAATTCCAGCATGGCTTTGTGGAAACACCTGTAAAAGAGCAAGTGACCTGAGAAGAAGCAGCTGAGCTATGGCTGTGAGGTCTGGAAGCCAGCCATTAGTCCTGTGGAAAGTGACTGAGCTCGAGTGCCATGTCCTTTGTCAGGCTGTTCCCAGCAGCAGTGAGGACCCCAAACAGCTGATTTCAGTGCTTACAGCGTGTTTCCCCTGCTGCTCACTGCCTGAACCAGTGATTGCCAGTGCATGAGGAGGTCGAGATGCTCTGGGAGTTCTGCTCTGTTGCTGGTGAGGGGCCAAGGAGCTGCAGCTAAGCTGGTCACCTCTTGGCTTTCCTGTCCTGTGGAGCCCTGAGCTTGACTCCTCTTCCATGCTGTTCAGCTGGGACCTGGTGGGAAGGAAATTGCTGCTTTGGGCAAGTTTATTCTGTACTCGGCAATTCTTTTGTCTTGTCCTTTCTTTTCCACTCTCCCCCAAAATTGGAGGTAAAGGCTGCTTGCCCTGGCTCTGCCTGTGGCTTGGTTCCTTAGGCAAGCTGTACTGTTTGTTCAGGATGATGTGTAGCCTTGGGCTAAGCAACCGTGAGGGAAGTGGAATTGCATAGATGTCTGGCTAGGTACAGGATGTAAAACTTAGTCAAGAAGACAAAAAAAAATGTTTAAAAAATGTATTTTGACCAGGTGTAGTAACCACCCAAAGGAAAAAACAATGCATGAAAGCTTTGGGAAAGAGGCTGAAAGCCAGACCTTTGTCCAGTGTGAAATGTGTTGCTGCATTGAAGTCTGATCGGCCCCAACTGAGAGAGAAGCTTGCAAAAAAAGGTCTGAGGCAATGAGAGAAGGTAATGTCTCATCCACACAGTGCTATGTGCCATGCAATTCTTAGAGGAATGGAAAGAATGTTGTAAAATCAAACTGCAGTCCACCTTCCGTTTTCCTCTCTATTGCTTTGGAAATTGCTGGCCAATTTTACGTGTTTTAAGTAGCAATCCTAGAGGTAAAGGTAAGGTGCAAAGAATGAAGTATATGTGAATATATATACTCAGTATTAGAGTCTCAATGCATCAAAGCAGAGGTTTTAGAAATGCTTTGTACAACCTGAGCTACAGTTATTTCAGCTGTAATTTAAACAGCATATAACAACAAGCTCCTCTAAGGCTAGGCAGTGCTGCTCATACTGAGAACTTTCTTCTATCAAGTCACTAGCACTTCTAGTTAGTGTGGTACTTTTAAATGAATGAATTATCCCATGTATGCAACTTTTAGCATACTGCCATAGTTAAGTATTTGAAAACTACAATTTAGCTTTTAAAATTGGATGAGAGAGGTCCTGAACTAAATCCATTATCCACTTTTAGAGATGTTTGAATCTGGCATTTTTGTCACAAGCCTTGCTGTTGAGCTTGCTAATATTGTAACGTAGCCTTTAATGTTTTCACTTACTCTTAGGCTGGACAGGAGGTATTTAGAAAAAAACAGTGAGGTAAGGGAAAGTGTTGTAATTTTTGAAATTTAACTACTACCCTGGTCCACTTACTCTTGTGACATCTGCCAAGAACTGATTATACGGGAAGGTACATTTTAATTTTTCATTAGAATCTGACATTTTAAAATGCTTCTGCTGCTCAGTGAAGACTGCAGTACAAGTTGCATGCACAAAACTGTATGTGAAAGAGCCTGTTTACTATCCAGAATGTTTCTAAAAAGTGTGAATTTGCTGTTCCTAACTGTCTCTAAAGCTAGGGACTGAAATAGTTGCAAGCATCTTTGAATTTCAGCATCTATTTAAACATTTATATAAGAGTATTGCAAAATGTATGTATACGCAGGCAGCCTTTTTAGTTTGGAGATGTAATTAAAGGGGCAGATGAGTACATGAATTCTTCAAGTGCTTATTTATAAGTTTTTAGAGGACTTATTCTAAAAGTAATTAAACAGTATTAGTATTAAATATTCCTAGAGTATGAAAGAAAGGTATGAAAATGCAGTGATGTTGTTAGGCTGATGCTTTCTGCATTCATCCAGCATTGGAACAATAAATGATAGTGTGGGGTTGCAGCTATAAGAGAAGCTTGTACTTTATTGTTTTCCTGGTCATTTAATGAAGCATTTGAAGGTCCTGCAGGATGCAAATTCAGTACTATCAACACCAAAGTCCCTGAATCTATGTGGAGATTGCCATTCAAATTGCTTCCATGTGAAAATCAATAACAACATTTTCGCTTCCTAGTATTTCAGACTGCTTGACTTTGAGGCCAGATCATGTTTAATGATGTCAGTTATCTTCACATCAAAAAATATTTTGGGCAGAACTGATAGGTTGTACACAAGCTGCTAATTGCTATCAGATCTGAAACTGAGACCTCATATAAAGGAATTAATGTCATTTAGGATTTGTTTGCTCCCTGTAATGAAAGTCAGGGTTGAGATGCTGCTATGGATGTTTTATTTAATGATGACTTTGGTTTTTTGGTCTGTGAATGTAGTGGTTTTAATATGTGCTGAACTGAAGCAAAATTCAAATTGAGCAATGTAAATATTCATGAGCTATGATGAAGTTAAAGCTGTGTTTTAAAAACATTGCTTGTTTCATTCCTGAAGGAACAAATGGGCAGGAGTGCTTCTGCCAGCAGCTCTTGGTGTCATTTGTGTTCCATCCCCCAATGTGACAGTGTGTGCAGAGGGGCTGCACCAGGACAGCAGCTCTGTTTTCACTGAAGTTACCTAAGAAATTTAGCAGAGGGATAAAATTATGCATTTCAGCCTTTATTGACAGTATAAGTACACTTCAGGCAAATGACCTTAACAATTTAATAATTTCAGCTTGAAATTTCACAGCTGCCTTTTCCAGATAACACAAGTTTCTGATGACCCATTGCAAACCCTGCAATTGACAGTTGGGGTTTTTTTCATCCAGTTACACATTAATCCACTCAACACACCAAAGGGCTTTAGAGAAACGTAAATTCCCAGTTTAAAAGACTGCAATTCTTTGGGAATCCTCTACACTCATTGGTGAGTAATTGCAGTTGGTAATTCCGTTACCTTCTGGGCAAAAAAAATCCTTAGTGTAGCTGACTGTTTCTAGCACTACTCCCCAGCCATTGCATCTTGTTGCCCTTTTCTGTCTGCTGGCTCCTACAGTCAGATGCCTTCTTCATACAAAAAGTTACTAGAAAATGGGGAAATTAATCTTCCTGTACCTTTTGATAAAGAGAAAAGACAAAACTCTCATGAAAAACATTTTGTAGCTATGACCCATTTTGAGAGGTTCAATTTTTCAATTACTTTGCAGAGGTGTAAATACAGAAAACTAGGCATGGTGATTCAGTAGTGTTAATATATCATTTTTAAGTGTATTCTGTATTTCTCTAGTGCAAGTTGCACTGGTGAAAGAATGAACTGCCCAGGCCTTGCTGCAGTCCTGGTGAATCCTCTGTGCTGGAGGCTGCTCAGTACAAAGGAGGATACAGTGGGCAAAAGAGATTGTCTGCAGATGTGTCAGCCAGCAGACCCATGGTTTTGCTACTTCAATGTTTATTGTTGAATAATTGCATTTGTGTTGAACATTTGAAATGGAAAGTTTTGTGTCCCAAGACAATTCTTATCAGTTTGGTGTTTTGGGCAGGAGCCCCTCCATGCTCAGGGCTGCCTCTCTGGGTGAAGTTTGCAATACCACGAAGGAAAATACAACATATTGTGTGTAGAATCAGTCATCTATTGGACTTTTATGCATAATACACTCTAACAAGCTCTGAATAATTTCATTTGGTACTGTGGAGTAGCCCTCCTTGTTTTGCCTATTGACAACAAAGCACAGCAAGGGCAGAGGATGCAGGTGGCCTTATCCAGAATAGATAGACTCACACTGGAGAGGTTCCTGGAGGACTTTCTCACACTGTTGTAGTATGACTTACAAATGATATGGTAGAACTCCCTAACCACAAAAGACATTTTCATGGTTGAGTGTGTGGACTTGCAAAATGGCTACAGGTCTCTTCCAACAATGGAACAAAACACGTTTGTGGATCCCTGAGAAATGCAGTCTTATATGCCATCCTCTCAAATGAATATGTAGAAAATCCTCCCTATCCTGAAGCTCAAATAATGAGAAAAGTGACTGTCAGGTGAATCCTTGAAATCCTAGCAGATGGCTGTATCTAGCTTGATATAATTTCATCTTATCAGTGATTTTTGAATTGTCTCAAATGTCATCATCTATGGTAAATTACATATTGCATCTGTTCTGTGGGAACTAGAGAGATCAGGGCTGAAATGCTATTGAGCACACTCCCATCTGCCTAAACCAAGGGGTGCATTTAATGAGGTCTCTTTTCTTCTGCACTTCTATTGTACCAAAAGGAACTAAGAATGTCATGAGGGGGTTTTTTTCAGAGATGATGCAATTTTAAACAGGCAGTAATTAAGATGGCTTGTATTTTTTTATCAGTGCCTCTTAAAATTAAAAAAAAAAAAAAAAAGAAACAAACCGAAAAAGAAACAAAACCAGAAAGGATGTGACTTACTTTCATGAAGTTTATTGAAGTTTCTTTTGTTTTCATTTTGTTTCACATAAATTTTCAATGTAGAATACCGCATGGGATTTCTATTACTTTCAGTTAGAAGAGAAGGTCCAGTTAGGTTCAAATCAGAAAACTGCCCTGACACCAGCTGTGGCTCAGGCTGGGGGGACATTCATTAGACTCTTCTGAAATACTCAGAGAAGCAACAGAGTTGACAAAACCGCTCAAGGAAAGATTACGAAGAGTTATTCAAAGAGCCCCCTGACAGCTCAGGATGCCATACCCTAGAGCAATCTGAGCTTGCTCTGCAGGGACATGCTGTCCTCCTGGACAGCTGAAAGAAATGGAGCTGCAAGGCAATTGTCCCTGCCCTTCAGTGTGCTCTAGGAGCACAGTCCAGCCTGACCACTCGTGTTTTAGCAAGACATAAGTTACTGATGCTCCTGCAATGCCCTGCTGGGTTTTCTGTAATGGAGCACTCGCCTCTTCCAATCCAGCGCATCCCCTCTGCAGGAGCACTGGGAACTGACAGCTCAGTAGCCAGCAGCTGAAGCTGGCATTTCCTAACTGCACTTTCTCTTGCTCCCCACACACTATTGTACATATACCTTCAAAAGTGCTGATTGCTTTTACCCGGGAAATTTGCCATTTATATTATGATATCAAGAAAGCTTTGCTACTCTCAGAAGTGTTTTGGGTGCTGTTTGAAAGGTCATGCAAATCAGTAATTGTACAGCATATTTATTATGTAATTCGGGAGTAGGAGAGTCCAAGAACTGTTTTGTACTTAGAGTTTGTTCTGTTTTTTAACTATTACCTTTTAAAATTACTGGGGGTTTTGTTCTCCCTTATTTTTTCTTTTCCTTTTCAAATGATACTCTATGAAAAGGATTGTGCTCTTCTTTCTACTTTATCCTGATAAGAATAGAAGTGCAGGCTGAAATCCTAAATCTTAACCTGAGAGGATTTGGAGAGCTTTTAGAGTGCATAAGACAGCCTATCCCTTATGCATGCTAAGCCAGAAGAGTGCATTCGGCCCTTTAATTTGGATGAAAATAGCATGTGGAATTTTAATGCAGTAGTAGGTGGGGTTTTTTGTTTTTTTCAGTTTTGTTTTTTTTTTTTTTAAGAAACCTAGACTAATATGAACATGTACTGGGAGGCTATTTTTCATTTCATTATTACAGGTAAAGGCAGGCTACATTGTGAATTTCACAGTAGTCTGAAACACCTCATTTCCTAAAGCTGCACTTAACACCATTTCCTGCCACAGATGTGGTGTCTGCTGGATCTTGGAAACACAAGATATTTCATTTTTTCAAATTCCCTAAAGGCACACATTTTTTTCCCCAGTGCTGTCAGATATTGTCAATAGAGCTCCCCTATCTAATTAAGTGGTCATTTAATCAATCTTCAGGCAGTAGTTTTTCATTTTAAAGGACCTTCTTAGGGAAAGGCTAAGTGCTCCTTTAAGATTCTGAGATGGTTTTCCATGGTGCTGTTCAAAGTCATCTCATAGCAAGATCTTGCAGCCAAATTCTTAAAGCTCCTGATAAAAATCAAACACTTCACACTATGCATTAAATATTCTCCTTCAGGAATAATTTTTGACTGAAAGTAAAGGAACTGCTCTGAACTCTTAACTTGGCCCAGCTTGACCAGCAAATTGAACGACTGATACTTTCTGTTCACAAGGTAGTAACTTGATATTTTTTCTCTGAACTAGAGTTTGAGGATTTTTTTTACAGCAACCTGCATGGTTTATTGCTCTGGTGAATTAGAGGCTTTTTGGTGCAGATCTTTTCTATTTAATACTGAAATGGAGATGCTGGTATTGTGTTCTACACGGGTGTGTGAGGTTTGTTTGCCTGGGGAGGTGACTGTCTGGGCGCTGCAGCAGCCTATGGTAACAAGGGACACGATGCCCTGTGGCTGTGGCCATCGTGGTGTACCTGGGCTGGCTCTGTGGCACTGCAGGATTGGGGGCTTGGGCAGGCTGAGCCACATCTGTGCTCCAGAGGTACGGCACCTCTTCTTTCTCTGTTGTTTTTAGCAAATGACTACCTAAAAATGGCACCAACAGGCTCCCAAGTGATCTTATACTGCTCGCTAGTTTTTGGTGGGGCCTTTTTGGCTGCTTTTTCCTCATTCAGTTGATTTTATCTTTTGTCTGAATCTACCCTTTTAGCTGTTAGAGCTTCCTGGCTGGGACTAATGATGTCATTTTAGGCTGCAGCAATTGCTGCTCTCTGTTTTTGTTCTGCATTTACGGTCTCTTGTGGTGTGCATTCATCTCTGCTTATTCCCGTCGCGCTGTTCCTCACCTGCTAAGCTGTGCAGTTTGTCCCAGGCTCCCCCGCAGCAGGCAGAGCCTTGCTCCTGGGCAGAGCCTTCAGGGCCTCCAGCTGGGCTGTCACACAGCCACACTGCTGACAAAATCAATCCCCACAGCCCAGGCCAGCCCAGTGTGCTGCCAGAGCCCGGGCTCTGGGAGGCAGAGTCAGGTACTGCCCCACTGCCTTGCAACTGGTGGCCAGCTCAGGGCTGAGGGCACTCTGAACATGCAGGAGCAGAGAGGGGACAGTTTGAAAGGTCCCCTGTGATGGTGATACCAGGCACTGAGTGACAGTCTTCATCCTGCACATGCAAAAGCTGCTGGCACGAGAGCGCAGCCCCCGGTGTTTCTGGCACGTTTTGTCAAGCAGGTCGTGTGCAAACATGTGACAGACAGGTCTGGTTTGGCACCCAGCTTTCAGGGCCCCCAGAAAGAGCCAGAGGCTCCCAGTACAACCTGGGTTTATAAAGGCAAGAGTAATTTTCTGGAATATGCAGACCTGCCCTTATAAAAAGTCTCTCTCAATCTTTCTTGTTGGCTCCCTTCAGGTACTGGAAGGCCACAATTAGGTCGCTCCAAAGACTTCTGTTTTCTAGGGTAAGCAATCCAAGCTCTTTTTGCCTTTCCTGACAGGAGAGGTGTTCCACCCCTCAAATCATCTTGGTGACCTCCTCTGAACTCCCTCCAATAAGTCAGTGTCCTTCCTGGGCTCCCTGAGGAAGTGGTCATGGCACAAGTCCCATCAGAGTTCTAGGAGTGTTTGGATTATGCTCTTTAGTCATATGGCTTAGTTTTAGGGAGTCCTGTGAGGATCACAAAGTTGAACTTGAAGATCCTTATGGGTCCCTTCCAACTTGAGATATTTTTTGATCCTTTGGTTCTATCATATTTCTTCACGGGGGAAAAATAGAGGCCGTCAGTTATGTGGCATTAACCTTGTATCTCCTGCAAACAATGTAATGCTTTTCTTAATGCCACCAGAGAATGAATTATAGCAGTGTCTGTAATTTCATCCTGTTCCATATGAATCATAAATTTTGCAATCTATATAGGTAAAAAAAAAGTATTTCAAAAGTGTTAAATATCCAGGAAGGATGCTAATCCCTGTTCTGTTTGATGAGTCTCTGCTCTAATAGTCTAACACTCTTAAATGTCCCTACAGACTGAGGTTGAATTAGTTAAGCTGTGTATACTGAATTCTCATATAGTCACAGTAGACAAGCAACAGATTATGTTAAGGAGAAAGAAAAGTCATTTCTATCATCAATTGCCTAGCAAATGATAAGAATTTTGAGACTTAACTTCTCCCTTCTTTTATTTTTTTTCCCCTTTGATTTAATTACAAAAGATTTGCCACCTGCAAAAAGTGCCTTCCTTGAAAATTAAATCAATACATGTCCATGCACTGGTCTTGTGCAGAGAACAGGCAGTGGGAGCTTCCTAATTTTTTATTCCCAGTGCCCTCCCTCTTGAAAGGAATGGCGTATTTTGTTCTCCCTGTTATCCATTTCCCCAAAACAAACCTACTGAGAGACAAATTCTGTACCCTGACCCCTCAACTGTTCTGCTTCTGAAAAGAGCGCAGATGTATTCTGGATGATTTTGTGGGTAACATCAGGATCTAATGTTTTTCAGTCAGAACAAGTCTGTCAGATATTTTTGATCAGTGGTCAGGGAGCAGTTTCTGAATAATCTAAAGGGAAAGGTCTGGCACCATAAATCCAATGTTTTTACTCATAAAAGACTTCTCTCTGTGGAGTTAATAGCAATGCACAAGTTGAATCACATGCTGTGTAATTCAGGCAAGATTAATCATTGTTTAAAAGCAACAATCTTGTATCTGGAAGACTGAGTCATTTGTGCTTTTTAGCACTGTTGTGTGGTTCTGCCTTTTTAAAGATTAAATTAGCTTTATATTATCCTGTGTTTTCATTGTTTTCTAACTCTATGACAGATTTTAGCTTACAGCATCAACATATACAGGTAGGAAGGGAAATATTTTGTATTTCCTTCAGCACCCTGAGTCTGATACTATTTTGTGGGGTTTTTTGTTAATACCATGGATAATGAAATAAAGAGTGCACTTAATACATCTGCAAATGGTAATAAGCTCTAGGGAAAGGCCTTGAGCACTGTGAAAGTATATAAGATAATCTTGGCCGATTGGTGGAATTACCTGAAATAAAAAGGATTGAAAAAGGCTGAATGCAAACTGCAGTACTTCAGTAAGAGGCTCCCTCTTCCAAACACAGGACAGGAAATGGGCCAGGCAGAAGCTCTGTGGGTAAGGAGTCAGTTGTTGGCCTTGTGTTGTTACCAAATGCACTGACCCCACATATCATGGTGGGATATAAAATGTGTGCCCCATTAAAAATAAGTCTGAGATGTGCAAAGAATGGTTTTGCATGTCACTCAGCCCTAATAGTGCCTCTGCTCATGTGCTGCCTCTGGTGTTGAGCACCACACTTAGAAAATTCTGGACCCAGTGGAGTGAGACCAGAGGAGAGCAGTGAGAATAGTCCAAGGTATGTGAGTACTGAGAAGAAATTCTAGTGAGTCAGATATAATTAGCTAATGTAAGAAATACTGAGCAGTACCCAAATAACAAGTCTTCAGCACAGCACCTCTGGAAGCAAACACAGGCATTGCAATTTGGAGTTGTGATTTTCTGGATTTGACGTGGCTAAAGGTCATTAATATTGTAATTTTATGTACAAATGGCAAATACTAACACTTGAATATATGACTATTACAGCAATTTTGTGCTTAAATAATAATTTGCCTTTTGAAATGTATTTGCAAGTATTTACATGTTTGGGCATATATTGTGAGACTTGTGGTTTGGTTTTTGTGGTGTTATCTCATGCCTTGGTCCATTCAACGAGTTTTAGGGGAAGGTTGTTTGAATTCCTCTGGGCAATATGTGGAAGAAACAACAAAGTTCTCGGGATATTCAATAACAAAATTTTATTTGCGAACTTTAGATCATTTAGGTAGAAGAAGGTACTTGGAAAATTTTAAAACAACATCCAGAGTAAGGCACTTGGCAAACTTACCTTAGCAAACTGTAAGAAGTCAGGAATTATGTGTTCCCTGTAGTGCCCTGCTGCCATGGGTGGCCTGCTTCTGCCTTTGATCCAGAGCAACACCTCATCACTGTAGGTTGAGGTACATGTTTGGATCTTCGTTTTTTGCAGCTCTTTTCCCAAAAAAAGTAGCAGTTTATACTCACAATAAATTCTCTTTGCATAGTATTTAAGTACGGTTTTCTTGGGTTTCAGATCTGCAAAAGGATTATTACACTGACAGATTATATTTTTTAAATCAAAAGGGGAAAACATTAGGTTACATAGTTTGACCTCCTTACAATATTGCCCAGCTAATCTTATAAAGAGCAGAGTCAATTTTCTTGAAGATTACTGTTCACCAGTTCAGGTGTCAATACATGGACAATTCACCACTTTTGATTTATTCCACTGGTTATTTGCTTTAGTTCTGCAGGCTCTACAGGACTTTACTCACGAGGAATTCAGACAAATCTCACTTGGGTCTCAGTGTGGAAATGAACTTCCAGAGAATCCCAGAGAATTTTGCTATTAGCTTACTTTAGAGTTTTTTTTCAATTAAATCTGCAAGAATTGTTGCATTCTCCCCTCCATTTAATGTGATTGTATGTTACTTCAGTAAACTGTGTCTGTGTGACAACTTCAAAGAGAATTTCTCAGTTCCAAACTGATGATAGCAGTAATATTAAAAGTAAGGTGGCATGCTTGCAAACAAGCACACGTGGGAGGGCAGGTTTTATATGAGAGTGAAAAAAAGTAAGCTATTCATCCTCTCTCAACCCCTTTTCAAAAAGCAATAACTTCTGGTTGCTTTTGAGGTTCTCAGCTCATATTTTTATCACTGTATTACTTAGCAACTTCAAATTTCACATCTCCCAAGTGACAGGGTTAAAACAAAAGTGAAGTCACCACCTGGTTCCTTTTCAGGAAAGTCCCTGGTGGGACTTTATAAGGCTGTGTTGTTCCATACCTGGTGTCCAAATAGAGGTTGGGTATTTATATTAAAGCATGAGAGATAACTGAGGACAAATGTTAATTACATTATTGCTCCGTAATTTTGTATAGTAAAACTTCATTACAAAATGAGTTCCTGTTCACCTTAAGAGAAGCAGTAAGTAACTGTGATTTACAAAGCCATCAAAACTATGAAATGCTCACTTTAATCGAAACTGTAATTATGAGGAAATTTGCTGCAGGAAAATTTACTGACAGAATAAAGAATAAGGTGATCTGCATGTTGTCTATCAAAGTGCAGCAATTAAATTTTCAAGCCCAAGAGATCTTTGTGGAATGAAAAAATATTGTAAATTCTGTCCTTTGATTACAGTGGAGAAAATAAACTGCAACTGTTATTGTAACTTCTTCAGATAATAGTAGCAGATGTCTACAAATGGACATAGAAACACTCAATGAATGGATTTATTCCCCTCTCTGAGGCTAAAATTGCCTATCAATACAGCTACTTGTAATTAACTCCCTCTTATTAAATAATTCCCTTGTCTAGAATGTAACTAAGCCACTAATCTGAAGAACCATTTTCCTTATTCGCTGTAGCCCCTGAAGCTGCCATGTGGATACTTGTAAAATTTAATGCACTGATCTTTCCAGCAATTTCTGTACAGTTGTCCCTTCCTTTTAGGAAATAGAGGTGATATCATCCCTACTGTGAGCAACCTGACAGAGCTTGGCTACTGAATAGGATGGGGCAGTATGTATTAAGTGAAATATAAGACCTAAAATCTATTGAGAAAACTGATGATCTTTAAAAAAAAACTCTCAAATTGAGAGATTTAATTTTCAGATGGTGGTTTCCCACCAGTAACAAGAATGATCTTATAAGGCAAAAATAACCACGTTTGTGACCTTGGGAGGTTGCATTCCCACCCTTGCTGATGCAGCTGAATCACAAGGGCGTGTGGAAGGGGCACAGTGCAGAGCAGTGCTCGTGTTAGCTGGAGGCCCAGTCTGATCTAATTAACCCTGCTCAGAGGCAAGGTTAACGAGCCCGGGCTCAGTCCAGCACAGGAGCTTTTGTTTCCAGCTTGCCTGGAGCTGCCCTAAGGCTCTGTTGTAGGAATGCAGCAGGGACGTGCAGGTTGTTAAAACACCAACATGTTCTGAGTTCTCAGGATGCTCGTGTGGTTCAATGCAGCAAGATCTGCTTCCTTCCCACTTTCCCCACTGTCCAGCAAAATCCAGATATTAATGAACTCTCTGACTGCTTTGATTTCTAACTTCAAGGAATTAATGCAAAAATGAGTTTATACTTTTTTCCCCATAAAGATGCATTTAACAAAAATCACAATAGTTATGCAGACAATATATAATTTATAAATTAAATAATAGTAGTTCTGTTATTAGTGGAATAAAGTGGATAGTCTTTCTTCTAAAATTATTTGTGACTGTCATCTTGGATGGTTTATGCCAAAGGAATGCAATTTATTTCACATTAATTGGGATATACGAGTAGTAAACACAAGTGTGGAAAATTATTTGTTTTTCCTAGAATATTAAGCTGTAGTTTTTCAGATCAGTAAAGGATCAGTGTCATAAAATAGTTTACCAGTGAATAATTCATGTTTTTAATTTCTGTCTCTTTGTGTGTCACTGGATTTCCCATGTGTGGATTTTCCATGGTCAGTTTTCTCTATTACTGCATTTACATTAGAATGGTAAATAATTAATGTTCTCCTTTCTTTCCCAAATCATTGCCCTAATAGTGACCATTTTTTCTTATGAAATTACTTACCTTCGTCTCATGGTCCCGGGTTTCTTTGCTCTGGGTGTTTTATATCAGTTTTCTAAACTGGGACTTTTTTTCCCCCAATCCATTACATGGTTTGATACTTTGAGTGAATAGTTGCATGTATGAATTTCAAATTCATACATATTTGAACTAGTAAAATGCATTTATTGAAAAGTTTGCAGAGTAAATATA
Source organism: Rhipidura dahli (assembly GCA_013399225.1). Lineage (NCBI taxonomy): Eukaryota > Metazoa > Chordata > Aves > Passeriformes > Rhipiduridae > Rhipidura > Rhipidura dahli. The sequence goes on from VXAC01003606.1 coordinate 236,554, forward strand.
AAAATGGATAATGATTAGTCCAAATATAATTTCTAGTCTGTATATTTGCTATCAATTTGTTCCACCACATGCTTTCATCTATGTCATGTACTTAAATGTTTTAGCAGAATTTGTTATAAAATGAGTTTGCTACTGAAATGTCAGCTCAATCTCAGTTTTGGCTTAGCTATATTGAAAACTGAGAGTAGTGGTAATAATACTTAATGAAATGTCATCTGAATAGCTAAGTGATCTGGGGGTGCTTGGAAAAGAGAATAGATACAAATCTTCTCATTTGCAGATGGGGAAAACTGAGGCCTTAAAATAAGTGAAAACTTGCCCAAAGTCACTCAGGAAGAAAAGTCAGAATTACAATAAGGGTGCTTCGAGTTCCATTTCTCAGCTTGCCGTTATAGGATCCATTGTTCAGTAAGCAGAACCTGTGGCAAACTGGTCATAAAACTGATGTAGCCCTTTAATAAAGAGAAATAAATTGTTAATAGTTAAGTAACATTTTCCACTAGTGAAAACTTTATTTTAGATTTTCCTAAGGCTTTCCTCCTTTCAGGTCATTTCTTTTGCAAAAGTTCAACATATCCACTAAATATGTTTAATGAACAAATGAAAATTAAGAAAGAAAAACCCCATGTCCAATACCTGGGAAATCAGAAAATTTTGTCATAATTTGTTTTCATTTGATATGTTCTTATATTTTGTAAACCAGATCAAATCCAATTGAAAAACATAAGGTTCCAATTGCTAATGAAAGGCAAGGCTGTCCTCATGATGGCTTTTTCCTTCTTGATTTTTTTTCTCAGAAAACAGTGCATGCAAAATGCTTCATAGCAAATTTCCTTTTTTTTTTTTTTTTTTTTTTTTTTTGGGAATTTATTANTTTTTTTTTTTTTTTTTTTTGTATGTGAGCACTTATTAATGCTGGCTCTTAGCTCAGGACTTCAGAATTCAGCAAGGTATGAATAAGATCATCAGGTAAATTCGTATTTATCTCAGGGTTTCTGATAGTTGTAGAGTATTTACGTGTGTTTTCCTCTCTGGTGTTCTCAGGGCAGAGTGATGTGCTGTTTTCTGCCATCAGTCTGTGTGAGGAGACAAGACAAACACGAGGAGTGAAGCTGTGCATGTTTGTGTGGTAGCCTATGTAAGCTGCAGGACTCAGACTAAATTCCAAGCTATATATATAATGTTTTGAGGTTGCATTTTCATAGTCACACCCTTGTGGCAACTTGGGAGTAGCTGCCATTTCACCTGAACTGTCTGTCAGCAGGACAGGAAAATACCCTGCTTCACTGAGAAGCTTTTGCTACAGGGAGAGCACTCATCATTCCTGAGATCATTCAAGTGCAGTCACCTTTGGTGTTCTGAGTGCAACTCGCCTCCCAGGACAATCCTGCTGGCTGTCTGCACAAGAGCTTCCTCAGCATTGTTTCTTCTGTTTTTTCCAGCTTCTTTTTTCATAGTGCTCCTTGTCTTTTCTCAAATCAGTTTAAATTCTTTCATCCCAAGAGTCAGTGAGGAAATCCTTCAGGTATAGATCAGTTTTACTTACATGATTTTGTTACTGTTTCCACAAGGGGGTAATAGAAAAGTAAATTTGTTGCAATAGCCTTTTTTTTCTTCTTTTAAATATACCTGTGGTTTATTTATTCTTCAAAGCCACAGTGGAAGCTTTAGATTAAAGAGTTGCATGCATAAGTTCAAAGCCTCTCCTGGATGATCAGTACTCACAAGAAACATGGATGAAAAAAGGTGGATGAGCAGAGCCTGGCTAGACTCATCAGCTTGGCTAAAAGGAAAAAATAGGTGGGGGGAAGTTCTCTTTTGTTTGTTTACTAGCTTTCATTTTTATTCCCCTCTAGGCACAAAACAAGCAAATGGAGCTCTATTTAAAAACAGAGCATGCCCTTGCTCCCACACACCATCTTTTCATAATCAGTATCTTGGTAATCTTGTGTTACACTTTCTCTATGAGCATTTTCAAGGATAAAAAAAATTCTACAAGAGCACCTGGGGGAAAACTCTGCAGTCTCAGGAAAGATAATTTGCTACCTGATTGCATAAATAAGAGAAAATTTGGTGTGTTGAACTTCTTGTATCTGTTAGTATTTAGGCCATGATTCAGCTAATTGTTTTTCCATAGGGTCAGGCCTCTATCTGAGCTCTTCAAAGTACTTTATCCCTGCGTGTACATTCATTATATCATCATAAAATGATATCCAAAAGGAATTGCAATGAACTGCAATGCATTTCCTCAGAGACTTCAGGATTTAACAGTGTGATCTAGGTTATGTCCCTTGCATCTTTCTTCAACCAATGAGTTTGCTTAATAAAGCTGTGGAAATCTGAAAAGCAGATGTATTATTCTTATGCCTTAGGGAACAGGACAATCCTTAGTTGAGACGTTGGGAAGGAACTGCCTAATCTGCAATTGCCTGCCTCAGGTTTTCAAGACCTGACAGTTCTGATAGCAGCCTGTTGGAGACACAGCAGTGGAGTAACTACGTTGGTTGCCAGCTTTTAAGTAGTTCTGAATGTTCTGATGATCCTTATTTCTTTACATTCATAAAGACATGTAAGTTACAATTGCTTCAGACCTTGGTGATTTGGAGCAGACTTTGTGATCATGACAATGCATGGCTTAGAAAAGCAACTTCCTCAGAAAATGGTTCAGTGCTTTTAAGCTTTTCTGTACAAGGGGCTTTTTCATTGCTTGTTTGTAGAGGTAAGATGTAATTCCCTGAAATATGCTTTCCATCCTCTTTCAGTACAACTCAGAATATGGTATGATGCTAGTTCTGTCATTTGCCACTATTAATTCAGAGGTTTGTTAGCAGCTCTGGGATGCGATAATTGAGATTGACGAAGTGATTTAAAGAAAATATCAGTTTGTATTTGAATAATTTTCTGATGTACAGGCAGGTTTTTAATCCTATTTGGTCTTAATATTTATTTAGCTTCACAGAATGAAGATGAGAACTAAGAGATTTCCTTTGTCCAGCAGCATAGTGGGTTACATAAAATCCTTACTGACATTTTCCCACTTCTAGTTGACAATGTTTGCACCTCTCATACTTAGTAAGAATCATTGTATCATTTTTGCCATGTTCTTTTGGAAGGATGATAAATTACTGGTTGACTTTGCCAAACTGCAGGGCACAGATGGAATTGGTGTGGTGGCTAATGCATCTTGCACTTGTGTCTCTATCAAAAGCAGTAACAAACAACTGCTGGGTCTATTTACTCCCTCAGTGACCAGCTACTGATGGATTCAAAAAAGATATTCAGACCAGTCCTTTGGCAGAAAGTCCTGTCCTGTGCTGGCTTCTCTGGTTAGGAACCGAACTCCTGTAATCACTGCTAAGAATCCCTACTGACAGCATCTGCTTATTGGCTCAAAACTTGAGTCCAGAGGAATTGTAGTTCAGAAGTACACAGTTTGCAAGTTACATAGTATTCACTCATACATCCCCTCAGGGTTTCTGAAGGGTTTGTCTCTCACAGTGTCTTCATTACGGGAACTCATACTGGATGCTTAAAAATTGAGATAACTGGTACAATTTGAGTGACATGCCATGATATTTAAACCAAAATTGTTAAGGAATATGTGAGGTGGTGAAAGAGGGAGGGAGGCACATGATTATGCATAAATTTCATGTTCAGTTCTGCTGATCAGGAAGAGTGTTTTACTCCCAGAACCTGCCCCACTGCAGATTAGTGCAACAGAGAATGGGTCAGGTTGGAAAGGACCACAGTGGGTCACCTGATCCAACCTCCCTGCTCAAGCAAGGTCAGCACAGAGCACAGTATTGTGTCCAAATGGAATTGCAAATGGAATCTGCATCCATCCACAGATGAGAGATGGACTGATCCTTCTCTGAGCACAGGCAGCAGCAAGGGACCCTTTCACTCCTGTTTCATGGTTCCTAAAGTCCACCTACCATCTAACAGACTTTAACCTTCCTCCTGAGACTTACAGACTGCATTCAACCTCTTTTCACTTGTCTCAGAAAGCTTTTAATGTAGTGTGATCTATAAGAAATGGGGACAATGTCCCCATTTCACCACCCTCACCCCTGAAATACAAGACAGGATATACCCTGGAAAGCAGGGGGTTTGTATGGGACAGTTGGCCTTTGAGACATAAAATCAGAGATTGCTGTGTCGTGTTATCCCTCGGACTTGTTCCAGAACAGGTTTGGGAGGGTCACCACGGTTTGAGGATTGAGCCATCACATGCTCTTCCCACAGGGTGTTCTCAAGGACTGGACTCAGTGTGGTGATCTGAAGAAAAATGGCTTTCCACCTTACTGCAACTTCCATAAATAACCAGATTTGCTCTCCTAGTTATTTCCTGTCTTCCTTGACCCGTCTTTTCATTTTGTGCAGTAAATTTTGTTAGATAGTGTTTCTGCTGCCTTTTGGAAACAGTTCTCCAGACAGACTTTGTGTTTTGTGCAGCTACACACATCTGCTCTGTGTTCGTAGATGCCTAAGGCTTAAACAGAGAGGCTAAAACTGACATATGGCTGTTGTGGGGGAGCTCTCAAACCACTGAGTGTCTGACTCTTGCTGTTCAGATGAAGTTCCAAAAACAACACTGCTTCTGGGAACTAAGTCCAGTCCATAATTGCATCACAGAAAATAAAGTCAAATACAAGATCTTTGTCTCTCTGCCCGTATAAATGTGGTTGTGTACACCTGAAACACTGTCTGATACTGACTTTAATGTGCTTTTATTATGGGGGATAAATGGATGTTTATAAAACTGACAATTTTTTTTAATTTTAATTTATATTTTAAGACAAAAAGTCTCTTAAGCCAGAGAGGATGTGAATATGCATATTTGAAAAGCTGAGGTAAAGTGGTAGTTTCAGTTTGAAAGGATTAATTTAAGTGAGGGGACAGAGCTATCAAAAACTTGGGGTCATGTTATGTCCTCAATTTTTAAGCAGACTTGTCCTTTGAAATCAATAGGATGTGGTATCACCTGAGTTTTGATCAATGCATAACATGTTACTACATGTAAAAGATTTGTCAAATTGCTTGGTGGCTTGATTAAGTGCATCCAGCTCCATAGGTTGTTTGCTACAGTGGTCAGCAGGACAGTATATGGACTGAGCTTAACCATTAGGTTTCTGGCCAAAATAGGTGTCTTTGAAGAGAATTTCAGTTGTTTATACATTTTCTTTTGGAGAAAATTGACACACAGAATGAGTTATTTCACCTGTGTGTTGAGTAGTGGTTTTGGAAGAAACTTTTTAATTTTTTTTTTTTTTTTAATGGGAATTTATGTAGAACTTTGGGGCAGCTGCAGGGTCACAGATCGTGAACTGTTCAGAAGCAGCTGTGCAGGGCATGCAGGGGTCTCTGCTTTATGCTAAAGAAATAAAGTCATGTTTGGGAGGCTTTGTCTGTTCAGGAATGTGTTCAGCTGTTGTAAAAGTACTTCTAGAGGCTGGTACTTGTTTTAGAGAGGGAAATCAGTAGTTTCAGTAAGCAGTCAATCCTAAGATAAACACTGCTAGTTTTCACTGGACTAATTGATGGATTAAGCTTGTTTTGCTGAACCATATGCAACAGATTAAGGCCAGCAAACATTTTTCAAACACGAAGGACAAAAGGCAAACCATATGCAAGCATAGTTCTGGTGTGCAACTGGAGCTGACGATAAGGTTCACAATATCTCTCTGCCACTATGACAGCAACACCTTTTAGAGACCATGACAAGGAATTTGTAGCAGAAATCACTACCAATGAGCAGGGCAAACTCAGCTTGGTGAATAATGTGTTTAGGGACTACTACCACATTTTCTGCAGTGGTCTGTGAACGAGCAGGCTTGGGATGTAGATGCTGCTTGAGGAATTTATGTCCATCTGCTTCTGTCACTTCTGCAGCGCTTCCCAACAGTCTGTTGGGAAGTGGTTCTCTATTGTGCAGTGTCTGTGGTATTTTTGATTAACATGGCATCCTGTGGTTCTAAGTCAGAGTAGGAGGGTCTTCTATAGCTTTGTTCCAGATGTACTGTAGTACTGATAATTGATATAATTTACTGCTAGAGTTTCATCACTGAGAAAACCCCACTGTTCAGACTGATGTAAAGGCTCCCCTGAAGGATGGGGAGCTGGAAAGAAAGAAGAGTGCTGACATGTTGATTTTTGAATGCTTGCTGTTAATAAAGCCAGCTGCATTGCTCCAGCAGCCATGTGGCTAACACAAAGTTTGCCTGGCATCACATGGTAAAAGTGCTTTTCGTGATAAATTTGTTCTGCTAACCTCAGCACTTTTTAGTCCCTGAGGTACACTTCCATCCCTGATGAAATTGAAATTCAGTGCCATTGGAGAATGCCTGGAGAAGAGTGACTGAAAGGAATTAATTTATGGTTTCCTAACTGTGTTAAGATAGGAAAGTATTAGTCTATGAAACAGCAGCAATAAATTTCCTGGGTTCCCAAAATATTTATTAAATAGATATCTAACGCCTTCAACCAGAAATATGGCAGCACAGCATGAAGCTATTTGAGATAAAGAATGCTGGCCTAATGCAGTCCCTTGTGAAATATCACATGACCACATGATAAAGTAATGTTTAAATATCAGGAAAAAAAGTAGCCCTTAGTGCAAAGGACAAGGTTTCTTATAGCAAGTGTAGTGTAGCCAATGAATATTGTGGACACTAAGATTTGCCCTGAAGTAAGGTACAAATATCTCTCCACCCAAACGGCAGCAATGCACCTGATATCTTCAGAATGTGAATGGTAAAGTAGGAGATATCCACTGGGTGGCCAAAATTACTTCACATTAATTAATCTTCTTTGAATAATGGCATTTTTCTCTTTAGTTCTTAATGATGCCATTTTCTTGCTTACTTTTACACATGAATATCTTTAAATGCTTGTTTGAAGTAACTGTAGGTGTGTATTAAGGTGTGCTGTATTTGGCTAGGATAGAGTTGATTTTCTTAGTGGTGGCTGGTATGGGGCTGTGTTTTGGATTTGTGCTGAACACCAGGTTTTAGTAAAGAGATGTTTTGGTTATTGCTGAGTAGGGCTTACAAAGAGCCATGGCCTTTTCTGCTGTTCATATGCCCGTGGTGGTAAGGAGACTGGGAGTGCCTGGGAAGCTGGGAGGAGACACAGCAGGGACAGCTGACCCCAGCTGACCAAAGGGATCTTCCAGGCCTTGTGTGATCACAATCAATATATACAGGAGGGGGAAGAAGGAAGAAGGGGGTGCATATTGGGAGTGATGCTGTTTGTCTTCCCAAGTCACCATGGAGTGTGAGAAACCTGGCTTTCCTGGAGATGGCTGAACATCTGCCTGCCCATGGAAAGTGGGGAATGAATTCCTGATTTTGCTTTGCTTATGTGCACATCTTTTGCTTTCCCTATTAAACTGTCCTTATCTCAGCCCATGAGTTTTCTGGCTTTTACCCTCCTGATTCTTTCCCTGATCCCACTGGTGATGGAGTAAGGGAGTGGCTGTGTGGGGCTCAGCTGCTGGCTGGGGTTAAATCCCAGCATCAGATTTCACCATTTTTCCCACTGTTCTCAACTTTGGACCAGTTACTTTATTTACTACATGTTATGTGCCTTGTGATGCTTTAGCATCCTGAAGATACTGGATGATCTGAACACATTATGATGCAGACTGGATTGAAAAAATTATGGCTCTTTTTAATCAATGAAGGGCCTGAAAGGCTGCAGTCCCAGCTGGTTTTGTGTTTAACAGTGGCTTAGTGTCATCACTGGGCCTTCTGTCACGAGGAGAGGACTCCAGGAAGAGCCCTGCTGCCTCCCCACCCATACAGGAAGCCTCCCCAACCATACAGGAACCCTCCCCATCTGAGAGGAGAGCAGAGCTGAAATAAGAGCATAGCTCCATGTTGAAGTATTTGCAGAGGGAATCCCCTGGGCTAAGGAGATTACGTGTTGACCAAATTGAAGGCAATTTTATGACCTCTCTCATGCCACTTAGTTCTTACAGAAATACATTGCAGGGCAATCTTGTCGGGAAAAGAGCAACAGTAGATTATTAAAGCCAAAAGATAAAGAATAAGCCAAGTTGTTGAGCTCTGCACATTTTACAGTGTCTGCATATAAGTGAGTTACATTTGCAAGGGGAATAAATACAGAGCATATCACTGATATGCAAGACTAATTAATTAAATGCAACCAGATAAACAGGACAAAGCCTGAGACAGTTACATCCACCAAAATTCCTGTTTCTCAAAACCTCACACAAATAAATACTCTCTGGCATCATGCCAGCAAATATGAAGTGTTCTGGACTGCATAATTTATCAGGGGTAACCAATTACCTTAATCTTCTGTGATTTGACTTCCTGGTATGAATAACCAACTTTTATATTTCTGTTTATCCTAAAGTACAACTGAACATCATTGCTTTAAATATGAGAGCCTTGAATCTCCTCTCCTTAGGGGACAAACTACTGGCTTCTTTCTGCTGTTGTACTGTAAAAACTCCTCTTTGCCAAGATCTCCTTTTTCCAAAAAATGCTTTATTTTTTATATATATATATATACTTGGAAATAGGTATTTTGAACTCAATTATGTAAGTGATCTGTAACTATGAAGTCTCTGGAAATTAGCTGTTAAAAAAAAAAAAAGACAGTGAGCCAGCTGAAGGCTGTCTGCTTTCTAGGATACAGAGAGCTGTTTAAACTCTATTTTCTCTAGCTTTTAATTAGCAGTATAGCCAAGTGTCAGTTCTGGTGGGAAGGAGTTACTTGACTCACATATCTGTGGTTGTTCACTCCATGCTTCTGTTACACTCTTTGTAGAAAAAAGTTTAATGAACCCTTTCAGCTGTGTATCTGTCAGTTTAGAGAACACTCCTTGCAGCTCCCTGAGCAGTGCTGTGGGATGCACCCATTGTTTAACCCGTGTGAATTTATTTAATGTGTGGTGCTCTTTGGCTGCACCCTGGCTTTGCCCAGCGAACAACAAACCCAGAGTGTCCCCCAGCGTGAGGGTGCCAGGTGACAAACACGGTCCCTGGCCAGGGAGGAGGATGGGGAGCTGTTCCCCAGCTGGGAGGGGCTGTGCAGACAGTCCCCGTGCTGAGCCCCGTCAGCGCTCACAGGTGAGCGGGCAGAGGGCAAAGCTGAAGGGATGCACACCTGCAATCCACCTCTTGCTTTTAGCCTGTAGCACTCCAGCAGAAAACAGTTGCAAAGAATAAGGGTGTGGGGCTGAAGATGTAAAAGTGGTCTTGGCTCCGCCCTTGAGCAGGGTTTGGTTTGGGCATGGGGGCCTGTGTAACCCAGGCAATGTGTTAAGCCTGTGTTTTAAGAGGCTTGAGGGAGTTAAACTCAAAGAAAGCCTATGACTTTGTCCTTACTGTTTCTAATATAAAATTACTTTTTAATTTTATTTGTCTTGTCACTTATAAGTGTACCTCCAGCCTCTTATTCTTTCTCTTCCTTGTCTAATTATATTTTTTAAAAGGTGCCATTTTCTGCAGATTTTGAGAGGCATGAGCAGCTGCCTTTCTTTTGGCATCCAATATAAGATGAACACTCACTGCTAGGAGTACATCAGTGGGAGGTTAACAATCACCCTTTTTAATCAAAAAACTTTACACTTCAAATGTAATCTAGATCTGGGCTGGGGAGAGCTTTCAAAAATCTGTGATATTGAACTAAATGGCGGCAGCTTAGTTGTTACAATTGGCTGGTTTGGGTTATATCACAATTCATTTCTTTTCTATGGATGCTTTTGATCAAATGGGAAGGAAATATATTTAAAACAACTGCTGTAATTAAGATTAAATACCATTATTGTATCTTTAGCGTCTAATAAGCTATTACATTTTTGGAGTCACTTTCTGTCTTACTATAGTGCCTCCATTCTTGACCACATGTATTCAGAAAATATACTGGTAACGTTGTTTTTGAATAGAACCCATTTTATTTCTGTTGCTTCAGAATCTGCAAAATATCATGTTTTTATTGCCTTTTAACCACTTTGGATTTATAATGGCCCTGTGCACTGTGAATGAGGACAAATGGAAGACTAAAAAAAACCCTAATGGAAAAAATTTTTAGAAGTTCTTGCATGGCTTAGACTTCACTGTCTTCTGTGGCTTGAGGACCAAGGCCTCTGACCACTGAAGCAGGCATGAATTTTGTTACTGACTTTGGAAGGGGTAGGTAGAGTCCTCTTAACTCTGCTGAGACCCTAGCACTTTCAAATTGCATTACTCAGTTCCTCACAAAAGGGTCTTGGTTTCTTCCACAGTTTGACTTTGCAGCCCTATCTACAAAAAAAAATGCATTTCACTTTGAAAATTAGGACTTAGTCTCAGGAGGTATGTGCTGGCTTCATGCCACTAAGAATGGACTTAGAAGGATTTAGCAAATTCATCCATGCAACTCTGGTTTAATTGCTCCTGCATTGCTGGGAGTAAAATTTTACTGAAAAATATTCAAGTGCCACTGTTTAATCTTTATGACTTCTCTTGCTAGAATGATATGTGTGCAAATCATCTTCTCTGCCTGACAAAGCAAAGATCACTCTACAAGCCTTCCTCGTCCTTCTCTTCTCCTCAAAATGCTAAGAAAAAAAAAAAATCAAAAGTTCCATAATGGGAGCAGGTTCCATGTTATACTATTTTCTGTTAATGTCATCCTGTTCTTACTTGTTCTGAGGCTTTTAATGAGTGGGTGAGCATTCTTTTGGGTGAAGGACAGAATAAGAGACCCTGTTATTGCTATGAGGGCTCTGCTCTATCCATGCTTTTGGCAAGGGCAGCTACTGAAGGAATGCATCTCCCAGCCACATTGTGGCACTGGGAAAATTGCATCAGTGTCATGGTCACGGTGGTTTAATGTTGATAGCCATCAGTGGTTGTCTTTGGGTGAGAGAGGTGTTGTTCAAAACAAAGATTAATTAAATTACATTAATTTGGGTTTGGATTACACGCATAAGGCAAAAGAGCTCCTGTACTCTGGGTAATTTTGCCATTGATGAGCCACGCTTGGGGTTACTCTGATGGCACTTACTTTGGTTTAATTACATTTTCCTCCAGGTTTGACTTGTCTACTGGCACTAATGTTAGGCTGAGGGTTTTTTCAGTTAAGTATTCCCTTTTTTCTCCCTTTATTCCTAAAGCAGCCTTTAGGAAGGATACCAGATACTTTGCTTTTCTTATGAATTCCCTTTCAGAAATCCATGCTGACTACTCCAAATCACTTTACTGGTCTTACATGTTTAAAAGTAGTTTCCGGGATTATTCACTCCGTCAGGGATTGAGTTGTGGTTGACCACCTATAGTTCCCCAGATGCTTCTCCTTGCCCTCCTTCAAGACAGGAATGACATTTGATTTCTTCCTGTCCTAGGGAGCGTCCTCTGATCACCATGACCTTTCAAAGATAATTGAAAGTGCCATTGTAATGACACCAGCCAGCATTTTTAGCACTTGGGGATGCATCTCCTCCTAAATACCTCCTCACCTTTTCCCATTTTATCTACAGCTTGCAAGTAACACTAATTAATTAAATATATAACTGCATCCAAATGGCAACTATTTCCCAACCATCCTTTTCCCTTTAAAGACACAGTTACCTCGCTCTGCTCATCTATTGAGTTCTTGCCCAATGGTACATTATCAGATGCAGAGTCTAAAAGCTTTGACAAACATAACAGAAAAAGTCAACTTTTTCTCTTACAGCAACGAAGGAGGGACGTTTGCATTTCTAATTTTATGCTGATAATTATCCTACTGTCATTATTCTGTCTCATGCTTCAGCTCAGATTTATAAAGCTGATATCATATGCCTCCTAGGCAGGGTCTCCGAGAAGCTGATAAAATTCTGTCTTTTTACAAGCCTGCAGGGAAGAGCTAATTCAACCAGGTTAGTCATGATTTATGAGCATTTATCCTAATCAGCTTTTCTGACAAGCCTCCCACTGGGATACCACTAGGTTTGAAGCAGACACAAAAGTCTAGTTTCATTTCTCATTCTGAGATGTGCAGAACTTTTCAATTCAGAGACTTCCATCTGAACACTTGGGGAAACTGACTTGAACTGTAACTGCTTTGGAAAGTTTCTATTTCTAACCTGTTTCCAGCAGCTGCCCAGGCCCGCTGAACATAGTGTACAGCTCATCTGTGCTTAGTGTTAGGGGTGCTGCTGAGCATTCAGGTGGTGCTTCACTTTTTTAATGAATACCAACATTAATTTTTATTGTCATTCCAAAATCACCCTTTTGGGGTAATGAACTCTTTGAAATGTAAGGAAATTGAAGCAAGAAAATTAAATATTCTCTCAAACAAGAGATTAAAAAAATAGAGTTTGGGGCTGCCCAGTCTTTTTCTTTTCCCTGTTTTCCTTCAAGCAATGGATTTTTTAAAATAATACTGGAAAAAAAATCCATCAACTGAACAGTTGCTGACTTTGGGGGACACTTGGGAAGTGTTTCACAGAGGGAGAAGTATGTGAAGCGTTTCTTTGATGTTCTGAATAATGATTTTCCACCTGGATCTAGTGATGGTTTTATTGCCTCATGTCCACGAGGGATGTTATCTTCTGTGACATTTTTTCTGGTTACTCCCTCCAAGAGTGACATTTAGAAGGAGGCAAATGTTCATTAGATGGAAGATGTAGTTCTGGTTTGCTTAAGTGCCTACGTATCTCCTGAGAGCACTGGACTTTGCTTTTTGAGGAGGCTGATGAGGTACTGAGCAAATTTAATGATCAGTCTTACCACTGCCTCTTAATGCTTCAATAATCATTTCCTCTCATATACTTTTTCTTTAGAATTTATCTTTTAATACTCACTGTGGCAAAAAGCACTTTTAAAAAAACTGAAGGTGATTACAAAATCCACATGTAAATTGGAAGTGCATGAGGAAGCATTTGTTACTTTGAATTATCAGACCAGTGAAGTTAAGGATTTTGGCAATATGGTGTATATTATCATTCCAACCACAGTTCTCCTTAGATGTATATGGAATCTAAGCTGAGGAAGACAAGATCAATTTGAAGGATAATTAATCTGTACTTTTACTTTAGCTTTAAGTCTCTCATGTGCAAACCACAACATTTAGGGAAACATGAAACAGTGGTTCGAGTCAGGTGCAAAGAGCATTGTTAACATTCTGGGGAATGGTGGAGATGCTTTGGTGTCAGAGTTATGTGAGCCTTGCAAATGAGGCACAGTTCCAGCTGGTTTCACTGCATCTTGTGTCCTGTGGTGGACAGGCTGGGATCTTCCTCTCCAAGGAAGCCTGAGGTTTTTAGCTCTTCACTTCTCCTTCCAGCTAATGATGTCTGGAGTTTCAATACCAAGCGGGGTAGCTGGAATTCAGCTTTCTGGAAGGAGGTCAGCCAATGTTCCTAAGCAGCAGAAGTGATCATCCCTTTAAACTTCTGTAGCCGATGCTTACAACCTTAGTTGTACACTCTCTTTTAACCTGCATCTGAGAGCTCTGTTGCTTAACAAAAGAAGAGATCTTAATTAATTAGAGGAAAAGCTCTTACTAGCTGGCACAGCTTTAAAAACTGCAATAATAACAGCACTTATCTGGCAGGAAAACTGGAGGTGAATAATTTCCTACAGCCAAATGTATTAAAAGTAAAAATAAGAATGAAATATGTTTAGCTACATTTGCAGAAAGTGCATCGAGCATAGATTCACTGAAAGTCATGTCCCTCATGTAGATTTATACTGCCAGAAGATTTGTCAGTATTATTGGAGCCCCCACAAGCACACTTTTTCACCTCTTCATTTGCAGTTCTTATCCTTTGATGGTATTTTTATTTTCAAAAGAAGCATAGCTGTCTTTTGGTGGGAGAGTATACATTTTAAAAAAAAATGTTTCAGACAAACTCAGGATTCCCACTAACCACTCAGGCAAGGCTGAAATATTTGAATTGGTATCTACTTTTTGAGTAAAATGTGTATTTCTTTGGTTTCCTGGGTACAGTGATGAAAGCATTCCAAGTGTTTTATAGCTTATGCAGGCAGAGAGTTTTCCTTCTGAAAACCGCATTTAGCAGAAAAAAGGGAGAGAGAATTAGTCTACAATCTAAGTCCACTTTCATCGTGTGGGCTTATTTCAATAATGCTTTTGTATATGCACTTTTTATTTACACTCAGAATTATATTCTGCCCACCCCTACTTACTGTCATAAAAATAATTGGTGACTTGTCAAAAATGAATTTACCTTGTAAGCCTTATAAGCAAATATCTTTTACTGGAACCAGCTCATCTTTGTCCCTGATGGAAAACCTTTTTCTCCACTGTTCTCTATAGATAGAAGCATTCCTTTTAACAGGTAACAAAGCATCATGCTACAGTCCAAAGGCTGCCTTGGGGCAATCTAAATATTCATTTACAGTAAGAAAGAAAGCAAAGTAGACATCAGCCGGCATTCAGAATATATCTAATGCCCCAAAGCATAAATTTGCAACTCAAGAAAAATTAGTGTCCCATCTTATAAAAACATTGATGTGAATTTTTAATATTCTAAAGTTCAGGGATGTTCAGTTCCAGAATTGTGGCTCAGCCCATCAAAAAGAAATTAATCATCTAGAAATTGTGGTGACAGATTCCTGTTCAGGATATTTATACCACGGTTGTGATTGATACATCAATGTAGAGAGATGAGTTTGTAGATTTGCCAGTGCTATTTCTCTGTCATCAGTTTGGTGCTTGTGTTCAGTCTCACAGAGCACAAAGTGTACCCCAAGCACAAAGTGACCCCCTGTTAGCAGATTTGTCTGAGAAATTTGCTACAGATTATTAGGTCTCTTTTCAACACCTTTTATTCTCAGTTGGGGTAGTTCTTTTAAAATGTTATGTGGGAAGCCTGCCCCCAGCTAACAGCAAACAAATGGCTTGCAGGGCACGTAACCTGTGTGTGTGAAGAGAAGCCCCAGTGGATTTTGCATGTGTGTAGTGCAGCAGCCAGCTCACATCACTCCAGGCAGCAGAGCAGTCCCACCTGGCATGCTGCCACAGCTCCAGACTCTGAGTGTGCACACTGATAGACATGGAATTACGTGCTTTGGATGAAATCCTGCTTCTGCTGAAGTCAGTGGCAAAATTCCCATTGAGTTCTCTGGAAAGCAGTAACCTTGTTTCATATGCCCAGCCTGTTTTATGTGTGAATCTCCCGAATTAAATTATGCTAATGTTTTACCGCGCACACACACAAAAAAAAATGATACCCTGTATTTATAGTCTCTCAATAAACACCAGGTCAGGTCAGCTTGACACTACAGGTCCTGCAAATTCAGCAGGGAATTTGCCAGATCAACAGACTTGTACCAGCTTGGGCAGTAACACCTGTGAAGATTTTGGGGTCTGTCTGTGCCTGTATTCTATTTCCATTGATGTTCAAACTAGAACAGGCTCAAAGATTGTTCACCCCCACTACCGGGACCACTTAGAGAAATTCACTTCATCCACTTAAAAAGAGATTCAAAGCTTGTCCAATTTGAAAAGGAATTGAATTTTAGCTGCATGCTTCCATGCTGGTATTGGAGAGTAAATGTCTCAACAAAGGGTTGAAGGTCAGTGAGTTTGCCAACACTTCAGCTTTCCAGGGGCCATTGTTACCCGTGTTGATTTATATCAAGCCTTTATCTGAAATACTCCTCCATTCTTTAGAAAAAGGCTCCTGTCCTGAGAGGAGACCCACCTGCACAGACAATAGTCCCAATGAAATTTCGTGGTCTTCTCTGGATTTATATCCTGGGTGAGCCCACAGAAATTAATTCCTTAGTAGGACAGGCACAACAGGCAATAAAAGGTCTATACAGAGAGACACACACAAAAAAGTCTACAGCTTTATGAGACAACTTCAAGAGTAATATTTATCTAACCCAGAGAAGTGAATTGAAGGCTCTCAGGAGCACAGAAGGACGCTTGCAATAGCAGCAAAACAGAAAGACAAACAATCCAACTAAGGCTTTTGATCCATGAAAAGAAGAAAAGTCTCATGACCAGCAGGTGAACAAAGCATATTTTGTGCTTCCTTTCCTTTTAGCACTGAAAAGCAAGGAAGATTTGTAGATGCCTGACAGGTGTTTCCTTTAGAATGAAATGCACCACAAAATACTTTTAATACTGGTTTCATTAAAACACTATTGGGTTTTTTTTATTTTTATGATTTGGACTGTGCTTGTCTTTTGTTCAAGTTTCCAGCATACCTTTTTTGGTTTAGTGGTGGTGGATTTGGTGGTTTGGTTCCCCTGCCCTGAGAGAAGTTACATCTGTGTGAAATGGGATGTACACTAATTGTGACAATCAAAAATCAATAGTTAAACCAAAATGGAATATCAGTGTATAATGGTATTCAGTAAACACACTAAACAGGGAAGCTGTCCTCTTTCTGGATGCTGTTTATGTCTGGTAACTATAATGTGCATTTCCTAAAAAATGCTATGGAGTGCTAGGGATACAGTAAAAAGTTTAAGTGATGTAGCTCTTAACTTCTGGTGTGATATCAGTGGTGATCTGTGAACAGCATTTCATTCAAAATGAACACTGACTGAAAATAACATACAGTCTATAATGTAAAAATAGTAATGCTTAAGCTGGTAGAATGTCTGGAATTATTGCCACCTCTCTTCATTATCTTTTTAGATACAGTGTTGATCATGTTTACTGCAGAGAGATTAGTTTGTTATCACCCTTTTTTAACAGTTCTGGCCCGTGTCAGATTTTTAAAAAACCAACAAAAAGACCCAACCAAAAAAGCCTCAGAACAAATCTTTTTAAAAAGGACCTTCTCCAAAATGGGAGCTGCTATAAAAAATGAAATATACCAAAGTGTCTCATATGTTGTAGTCTGAATTATTGTGGACTTACTGAAGAGAAACATAATTACAAGAGAAACTTCCTGAACACAACACCTCATTTCTTCTATTAGCAATGATTATTCATCTTCATCTAAATCATCTTCACTTCATTTATAAATAATCAAGGTTATGATGTGCTGAACAGAACAAGAAAAATGTCGAATTTGGCATCCCAATTCATTTAATTCATTCAAATGAGGAACTACAAAGACCTCTTTTGAGCTGCAGAATACAAATAATGTAAAGATAAAGCCAGAAATAACAATCCTGCAGTATTGCTAGGTAAATGAGGCTAGATTGAGAAATGGTCTCTTTTTCCTCAGTTTGTCACAAACTCTTAGTGTTGTTTAAACAGAGGGGATATTGAGCATTGTTTTCTCACTTCTTCAGGAATGGACATGGAAATGTATCCTGGACAGGGGCTAGAGGGGGCACTCCAAAGTGCACTCCCAGCTGTCGGGGTGTGGAAGAGAATATTTTAGGTACCCTTAGTATAAGATTTTTTTTAAATTGTGTTTATTTCACGTTTACCCCATTCACCTTTCAATTTCATCTATGTTTTTATCATGTAAATAATATGCTAGTAAAGTAGCACATTTATATTATTTGTAAATACCAATATATGGGATGCATATTCAAAAAAGTTTACTGATAGCAGGGTGAGATCAAAACCCATTGAGCTGGAGAGCAATTATCCACATGACAGGTCCACACTAGATATAATTTGTGATCATACAATTGTCTGGTGGTGTTGATCATGCATGGCTGCATGAGGAACGGGTGCAAATGGAATGAAATCAGACTCAGTGCTTGAAGACTTTACAGAAAGGCTCTTTTCCTTTTTAGAAGATAAGGCTGAAGATACTAGAAAGGTGATAGAAAGGTTAGAATGCAAGAAAGTGATTTTCAACTCAGAAAAATGAAGCAAAACTGTTTTAGAAAAAATAATCCAAATAACCAACAGTGACACAAGAAATCTGTAAACCAGTTGTGCAGATGGGGAGTTATTAGATAAGGGAGGAGGAATTGAAATTTGAAACAAAGCAGCACAAATGGCCAGAAAGATTTTGAGTAGTACTGTGGATACATGCATTATGGAATAGGAATTAATCATTTATGTTGACTTGGCTCCACTATGGCTCTGTCAGGAAAATTGCATTTTTCCCAGGGTATTGCTGTATCAGAAAGCTATGAACACCAAAATGGAAGGAATTTAGAACCAGTAAACTACTATGGAAACGGTCACAGTTATGAGACTATGGATAGAAATTAAAAGATTTATTGAAATGCACCTGTCTTGCAAAAGAAAGAAGGAGAAGCAGACAAAGGAGAATAGGGGGAGGTGATATGGCTTAAAACATTCTGAGTGTCTCAGTGAAGAACAGAAGAAATGAGAGAAGTGTTAAGCAAAGAGAAATAATGATTGCTTCTATATAAAATTTTTAATGTCAACATGATGACCATCAATTACTTAAGTTTTTGTAACATCGGTACTAGGTGTTTTCTGAGAACATAAATAGTTCTTTCAGAGCATGAAGTTTCAAAGATGGGTAACAGCTGAAATAGCCCAGGTTTCTGAGATCAGGAGGGAGTCTGAATAGATCACAGAGGTTTACATTAGTTATATCTGGCCTCCTCCCAAGACACTTCAAAGTGGTTAAGTTCTTGGATTTCTAATACCCATGTGCTTCTCCTACCCCTTTGTGGAAAAGTATGTAAAAGAAAAAAGTGAAGGGAGACTTGTCTTGGCACTAGATTATTTTATATCCTTGATTATGGTACTCTAAGAGGAAATATATGAGACACATACACACTGAAGTTATTTAGATGATGGCTCCATGTCATGCAAGGATGACAGAAGCACTCAGTCCGTTCTTGTGGGTGTGTAGGCACGCTGGGATAGTTGGTTATGGCAATCTGTGGGTACTGAGACCACCTGGAAATGTTTCTGCATAGTGAGGAAAGAGGTTGCTATCTGGGGGCTTGCTATGAATAAGGTGAAGCACCTGTGTAATTACTTGGTAGGATCAGAACAATCATTTTTTCATAGGAAATTGCTTTCCTGATCAGATTCAAAGTTGCTTTTTATGAAAGTCAATGATTTGTCTTTCCTTGCCCTCAAGAAATTCACTGCTGTCTTTTTAAAAGAGCAGTTGGGTCCTGATGTATTTTTCAGCATGAAGTACAATTGATTTAAAATATAAAATGAACAAGCCTAAGTGAAGCATCTTTATGAAATGATGTAACCCTTTTCCAGTGCATTAAAGTCACACTGTTTCTGACTATGGCATGACTCTCCACAGAGCTGCCCAATTACAGTTGTAATATGGTTTGAAGGTCTTGTGGCTTTTGTAGTGTACTAGACAAATGTAGACATTAATCAAACCTAATTTGCTTCTGCCAGCAATGTCTTTTTATGTCTCTAAATAAAAACTGCCACAAACACACCACAAAACAAATCAGCTTATCTTCTGCAGTTCTTGTGTCAACCCACTAAAATCATCCACCAAAGTGGCTCAGAAAACTGTTACTCTAATGCTGATCCCAGGATGCTGGTTGTCTTCTATCATTATGTTGCACATGTTGGGTGTGTCTTAATTGGCTTAAAAGACTTTTTAGGACATAAAAAGACAAGACTCACACGGACACAGTTCTAAATGCAGATAGCTAACCACTGGCAATTTAAACATTTAAAAGCTTTATGCAGTAGGCACGATCAGATACTGGAACAAGCTGCCCAGGGAGTTTGTAGAGTCTCCCTCCTCAGAGTTATTCAGAACCTGAGTGGACTCAGTTTGGAGCAACCTGCAGTAGAAGACCTTGCTTTGAATGAGGGAGATTGGCCTGGATGATTTTCACCATTCCCTGCCAACCTCAGCTCTTCTGTGATTCTGTGAAGAAGCCAAGTATTTCCAGCAGGCAAATGTTCTGTTCTACCAGTTGCAGTATTTCTAGTTTCTGCATGATCTCTAGTGTAGGGTCTTGTAACTCTGTCTCACTTAAATCGTGTGCTCAGTGCTATCTGAAAACCTGGCTTTTTGTTGGAAATGGTGAGTTTCTGCATTCACTTTAGATTACCAGTAGCAACTAAGCAATGGTGAGAAGATGATCATGTTGTATACACAGAGTCTTCTTATTATTGACTGGGTAGCAGATAAACATTAGTAAAGAACATCCTTAAGCGATACTGTGGAGGAAAGAGCAGTGCAAAGACAAAGTGATATAATAAAGTGCTGGCCTTTATTTCAGTGTGTTCAGTTCAGAGACTTTTTTGTGTCTTTCAGGATCTCAAAAAGAGTAAGAACATGAGAGCTGACAGTTGCTTTTAAATAAATTAAGTAACAATGCGTGTGTTTTATGTAATGCAATTAAAACCAGCTTCAGAACCTTTCTTTTTTTCTTGCAGTGGATTGAAAAAGATGCAGAATGGCAGTACTAGGAAAGCTATCATCTGCCTAGGATTATATGCTTAAATTGAATTCCCACTGCTAGTCTTCATGCAGGATCCAAATGCTTTCTTCCCCAGTGCTCTTCAGCCAATTTTCCATGCCCACAAGCCATTCCAAAAGAAGTCCTTTTTCGTATGATCCACATGGCCACAGTCTGGATGTGTAAAGGAGGTTTCCAGAATTTCAACCTGAAGTGCCAAAGTCCACATTGTTGCAATTAAACTGTCTGGAATTATGTTTTCTCAGAAGAGAAGGCCTTGTGCATTTCAAAGTCGTGTAAGTTGATAAGATCCTTAGACTCCTTGCACATTTTAGATGTGTTCTCCATTATGGTCACAAAAGCACCAAAATTACAAAACCTACGGGTGAATGGGACACCTCAGACTAAGTCCAAAAGGGAAATACTCTACCTGACTGAGAAACCTTTTCCTTTCACTGTAACTTCAGGCCAGAATGATCAGTGCATATCTTGATACCTGAGATAGATAATGTTCTACCATTTCAAATCATGCGCCTAGGTGCATCCTTCTTTCATTTTCCATTTGTGTCCCCATACTCTTGCCTGTTTGTAACTAACCTTCCTATTCTGCAGATCCAGGAGGTATTGATTCATCCTTTTCCTGATTTAAGGGACAAGATTTTGAGGGAATATTAGCTTCAAAGGGTAATATTGCCACAGTGTGTATCTTGCATTTTGATTTAAAAAAAAATGAAAGCTAGATAGAGAACCATAAATCCATAATCCATAAACCATAAACCATTGTTTACTAAGGGTCAAGTTGGCAGAATTGAAGTGTTGCACATATGGCTGGAAGCAGCTGGTGTGCCAGTCAGGAAGGAGGCATTGGCTGGCCAACTGTTATTTGAACCAGGTATTACACATTCCCTTTTTTTCTGGCACAGAAGTCATGGAGACACACAAAAAAAAGATGGATACCCTGTAGCAAGTGAGGTACAGGGCAAAATGTTTACACCCAGGAGCTTTATTTGTCCCACTGCATATGGAATGAATTGCCTAATGTATCTTTTTCATTCTGAGAAGGTACAATGCCCCCATGTTGCAGACTAGAAGTTTAGGCACAGCTGCATAAAGTCACCTCATCAGACTTCACTGGGTATGTGCTACAAAGCAGGAGAATGAACCCCAATCTCCAGAATCCCAGATTACTGTTGGAACCACTTGATGAGCCACAGGCTAGTGTCTTGGTTGCATGGTAATTCTGGCTGGTTCTACTCAAGTCCCATGTTTGGGGTGGTTTTCTACATAAGTATACTGCTTTTTCAGTGGTATTGTTCTGTTCTGAGCTGATAGAGACCTCAAGAACATTGTTGAAAAGTATCTTTCTGAAAAACAGTTGTATTTATAAATGACGACTATTAATTCTTCCTAAAGGATGAGTTTGTCTACTTAACCTCTTGCTAGTGCACTGTGAATATTCCAGTGTCTGCTGTAGACATGACAGTTAGTTAATGGGAAAGGTCAGTCAGCACTTATTACCATCAAAAAGTCATTTAGATCCGCTGATCCCCTGGATGGTGCTCCAGTTCTCATGGCACACTGGGTTTTATACTCCTTTTCAGTGTTTGGTGTTTCATTGCTCTTTTTGAAAACCAGCAACAGCACTGAAAGGATGAGTTAGTGTCATGGTGCACGTAGATCATTGCTGCCACATCTGAACTGCTCTTGAACCTCATTCCGTACTCCTCGTGCTCTTTTAACTCTTACCAAGTCTCTGGGAAGGCAGAAGGGCTGTGAAATGGAAGGGGTTTGGTGTGGCTGCCACACAACTTGCTTGGCTTCTTGCCCAGCTTCCAAACCAATCTTCAGGTACCCTGCATGTCATGCCTGGTGGTCAGTTAACAAGACAGACAGCCAAGGTTCAGGTATTGCAAGGGAATCTGGTCTGCACTGGGCTGTCAGCAGACAGTAGTACAGGCTATAGAAAGGTACAGCCACAGTATTTCCTGTTTGGTTGGGTTTGTGGGATTTTTTTTCCCTGCTGTATTTTTTTTTTTTTTTAAGCCATTTGCTGAGACTGACAGAGAGATATAATGACAAAGAGATGGAACATATTTGTGAGCTCTTCTGGGTTAATCAAGTGTGTAAGTTAGAATGAGGGCAGCATGGGCTCTGTTCCAAACTCATACATATTCAGGTGATCTCTATAGCTTGAAGAAATGTTTGAAAGTGTGTTTTTAATCATGAAAATATGATTCTGTAGTGACCATATTCATCCACAGTTTCTGTGAACCTGACAAGTTATGCTTTCTATCTGGTTACCAGAAATTTCCCTGTGTATTTCTAAGAGAAAGGCATAGTTAATATAGGATATCTGTTTGCTGCTGAGCTGACCTTACTTGGCATTACAAATCAATAAATCACAGACAGACATTTCTGTGTCACCTTTCTCAGGATATGAATTCTCCTATTTGCGTGAGCATTTCTATTTTAGACCAGTGTAACCTACATAGGCATGTAAATACTGCACTCAACACCACAATGCCTCTTCCTGAAGAGCACGTGGTACAGGCACTAATACCTGCTATTTCTGATTTGCTCACTTGTCCTTTTTGCACTCAGGTAGATGAAGTCTGCTTGGTTTTAGCACATTCTGTTAGAAAAGCGAGGTTAAAATTTCACACTGTGTGAAATATTTAAACTTGTGTCTGATGCTGTGTATTAATAATAGCATATTAATATATTAGCTGGATGACTTCTTAGAATATAGACCTGTGTCTTTTTTTTGCTTCGTGACAGATTGTCATACATGATTATGAATGAAAACAATAATAAAAATCTTCATTCCATTTCCAGTAGACAGGAAACTTCCTTTTGTTGCCATTTTCATATGGCATGTGAAAGAAAAATAAAAAGATCTAGAGTCTCAACCTAAATTAGTCTATGACAGGGATACCCAGTAACGTGACTATCTTACATGCATTTTTAAGTGTGTATCTTTTTATCTATTTTTCACTTTTATTTTTTCTCTGAATGTCCAAATCAGTGTTTGGATTCGTTGGAAGCACCTGCAAATTGTACAAAATCAAACTCCAATTATTGCTGTCATATTCTCATTAGTCTGTGTCCCAAAACAATTCGATGTAGTAATAGAAATGTAGACAGCTGAAATTGATAAAGGTTTAATCTGGGTGATTTTTGAATGGGTTTCCTGGCAAACAAGACTGAAATAAGCCAAGATTCATTTCTTCCATACGAATGAGTATGATACTCCCTGCAGGATGGTTCTGATTTTTGCGCCGTTCTATTCCTAATTCATATGTCATTCTCCAGAAGCTAAGGTTGGGCCAAAATTGACAATTGCCTTGTTTTAAACTGTCATGTTCCTAGCAAGCAGCCAGCCTTGCTCAGCTGACATCATCAGCAGTCTTGCCAGAATCTCAAGGCTTAATAACCAGAGGAGCCACTTAAGATTCTTGCTCCAGGGGAAGGTGTCCCTGCCCAGGGCAGGGTGTTGGAACCAGATGATCTTTAAGGTCCCTTCCAACCCAAACCGTTCTATGATTCCTTCATGTATTCTAAAGTAGTATTTGCTGAGTGCTGCCTAGATATGTATCTTCATCTGCTTGGGTTTGCTTCTATTTTTAATTCCTAAGGAAGGGAATATCCATTGCTTTTCAGAAATATCTGACCTTAAGCTAGGTTGATGTGGTTGATGTGTGTCTGAGATGCACAGATGGGTATCTGTCATAGAATTACAGCTTTCAAATGCAAGGACAAGATCTGCTTTCAGAGTCAATTGATCACTGAGGTCTGTACTCCTTTGGGGTTTCTCTGGAGGATTATATCTGTATCACAAAAATGCAGAATGCCTTTGGTGCAAACGACACCCAATTCAGGACTGCTGAAATATATGGGCAGAAAGTTTCATGGCTTATTCCACACAGCTATTGGATTCCTCTCCGTGAATTATACAAAGGAGTTGCTAATTGGAATAGATTCTTTTAAAAAAATGTAAATTTAAAAATCCTTGTCCTATTTGTTTGCCCTAAAAGGCATTTTTGTTGACTCTGAGCCTCCTGTAACTCTTCTAAATCTAACCTGCCTTTCCTGCGGGCAAAAGGGTTCAGTTTGAAAATCTCTGCTTTTATCAGTCCAATGGTGGAAGATTGAATTAACAACACAAGCCTAACAGCAGTTTCTGGACTGCAAAAACTAAGCCAAATACCAGTTTTATCAATTTGCTTTGGAAAATGGAAACGCTAATTATTTATGGAGTTGTGCAGTATTTCATGACATTCAATTTCATTTCTGACAGATCACATAATTATATTACGGGGGATGGGATTTGCAAATGCAGGGTGATGATCTAAGCCCCTTCACACCAAAAAGCTTGGATGGTTGATATGAATTATATACATTTTTTTTTCCTTTCTGATCCCGTTTCTCATAAGTTTTAATGAATTATAGATAACGTTCATGCATGTGCACAAGTGCAAAAGAGTGGATATTTTCTTCAGGCGTTTTCATTATGACTTTCATTCAAATGACCCCTATGATAGAGAGTCTTGAAGGGAGTAAAACAGAACAAACTTTCTGTAGATATATTGGAACAATGAGGTCTTTGATGTTTTTACAACTTCAGTGATGTCTCTTTTGTCCTGGTAAAAACCTTCAAACAACATGAAAAAAAAAAAAACAACTTGGCATGAAAGTTATTGTTTTAAATTTTTATACTTGTTTTTTTTCATCTCAGATATTCTGACCACCACTAAACCATGTCCCTGAGCACCACAGGTGCACACCTTTTAAATAGCTCCCAGCCACTTCCCTGGACAGCCTGTTTCAATGCTTGATAACCCATTTGGTGAAGAGATATTTCCTAACATCCCACCTAATCTTCCTCTAGTGCAACCTGAGGCCATTTCCTCCCATCCCAGCACTTGTTGCAGGTCTCTGGCCATTTCCCCTTGGATTATGGGGGCTTCACTCTGCTCCCCATCTCTGTCTTCCAGTTTAGGAAGCCGAGTGCCTGGACAACAACCAGTGTCACTGTTAAGGACTGAGGCAAAGAAGACATTAAGTGACTCAGCCTTACTCCCATCCTTTGTCACTGTGTTTTCCCCTGCTCCCAGTACAGGATGAAGATTCTCCTTAGTCCCCCTTATAATTATAGAGGCATTTTTAATTGTCTTTTATGGCAGTAGCTGGATTTAGTTCTAGTTGGCCTAGAGATTTCCAGTATAACCTTACAGGAACAATTCCATATAACTGAACTTTCCGTAGATAAAATTATAGGTGGCATGTTTCAAATTACTCTCTCCTTTTTTCCATTTGTATTAAGTGTGACCTACCTTAACGTATGCAGTATCTTGTCCCAAGGTAAAAGCAAACAAAATAAAAAGAGCAAGAATGTTATCTTTCTAAAGGTCATGTCTCTTATGATTAATGTGTTGTTTTGAACACAAATATCACTTAGCAATTATAATGTGAATGCAACTACCAAATTTTTAAGACACAACCTGCATGCTTAAAGATTTATTTAGTGTTATGCTAGCCAAAGCCATTTTGGAGGATGTGGATACCCATAGGTATTCCCACTTTATTCACAAATCAAACCAAAAAATTGTAAAGGCCATGAGTTCTTTTGTATTTTCACACTCCAACCTGTGATTTCAACCTGACATTTCCCATCTGCCGTAGATGAGTGGCTTCTGTGCTAGCTTCTATTCCATTGTTAAAAGCATGGTTAATAATGTGGAAGGTGAAGGGGGAATGCTCACAGAATAAGGATGAAGGCAGAAGGAGCTTTGTGTCTTTGGTGATTGTAATTGCTTTCTTTCTTTTCCTTTTTTTCCTTCCACTTGTACAGCCTGAAAGTGCTGCATGGACTGTCCTGAAATGCCAACTGCCTGTAAATGTCACCCATCAAGGGCTGAGCAAGGACTCCCCGTGACAGACATCTCTGCCCTAAAGGTAATTACTCCAAACTTCCTAACACTGAATTAAGCGTTCGTTATAAAGCAAGGTGCTTAAGGCCAGTGTGGAACGTGAGCTTTTGCTTCATATTTATCCTGCAGCTGCTTTATTTACACTTTGACATGTGCTGATGATAAAAATGAATCTGCTTGCCCTCGTTAGTCTGTGTGAACTGATCCCAGAGTGGTGTCACCCGGCGCCACAGCAACTCGCACTGGTGTCGGTGTTCCTGGTGTTAGCAGTCCAAGGAACACAGGCTTGGAACTCTGGCAGCATGGCTCTGCCCCTGCCTCTGGGTGACTTTAGGGAAATTCTTTGTTGGCTCTCTGCTTATGAGTCCCCTCCCCTACCTAGAGAAGGGACCCAGTGTACCCCCAGAGATGCAACACATAGTCTGTGATTTTAAATCAGGTTTTGTTACTCTTTACTGGTTTCACTGGCTATCACAAATCGGTGGTTTTTTCAGTCATACATTTGAAAATCAGAATAAGCAGACTGGGGCTGGAAGGATTAATATGTTTCCTCTGATACTAAAATTCTAGTATTTAGGAGTGTGCACTGCACTTCTTTTCTCAAAGACTGCATATGAAATGTTATTTGCTGACTTCTCATCTATATAATTAAAGCAATCCCAATTATCAGAAGGATTCTTATGTGGCTTAGCTGCTCTCCTGCATATTCACTGTTTTACATCCATTAAAATTATCTTCTGACTTTCTCTTGTAAAGTAAATATATAGAAAAGTTAGAGAAACGAATCTATTTGAATTTATAGAGAGAAAAATGGGGTACTCTTGATTTTTTTTTTTTTTCAAATTCAGTAGTTATCTCAATAGCTATGGATTTTACAACTTGTTTGAACTGTGAATGCAACCAAACATTTCTAATCTCTATCAGATGTTGCGAAGCTATGCTTTTTTCCTCTACACTGTTTTGAGCACATTGTGGTAATGGTCTCCTTCCTCAGGACCCTCAGCAAAGAAACATAAGGGGCCCTGCAATGCAACTGCAAATTTAATTTTGAAATTGCTTTCTTATCTTAGTGAGGAATTGCATCCTCCATTTCTAGTGGGCATTAAATATTGTCCAGCTCTCTGTGAGCAAACATGCAGCCTGTATCCTTCTGTATTGCTAAACAAAGTGCCTCTTCAAGGCTTCACTGCCAGAGGTACAGCTCTGCTTGTGTTTGCCCCTGCCTTTCTGAGGCACAGGTACTGTGGGAAGTACTGAATTCATCAGTAACACTTCTAACATGTACAAAGTAAACGACCAAAAACCTGGTAATGCAGTCTGCTTTCATATTGAAATGAATGTAAAAGGTTTCTCCTGTTTTAAAAACTGATCTTCCGCAATAATCTGTTTATTTGAAAATGCTCAATGTTGCTGCACTGCTTCCTCAAGGAGGAATGCCTAGGATGAATTTTAAAGCAATCAGGAATACAGGGATGACTTGAATTAGCACCAAGTATGCTGGATAACCTGGAGTTTATCTCAGCAAATGGCAGAAAAAGTGTTAACACTCTCCTACACACTGAGCAGGAAAAGACCCCAGCTGGACCCAGGGATTGCTGAGATTGTCAGCCCAGCAGCTCTGGTGACTTGGACAATATTTGCCATATGCTAAGAAGCAACTCTCCAAATAGAAAGTCTTGCTACTATGTAAATGTGAATCTTTGGGCTGATTAAAAGAAATGAGAAAAAACTTATCCTGTTTCATAGCCTGTTTCAGAGGTAGTCGTAGCTACCTGTAGCCTTTCTGAACTCTGTCTTTGTCACTTTGCTGAAAGGTAGCTGGTTTGTTTCTTTGATAAGACTCCTGGAAGTGCCAAAGTAGAAAAAGCTTTCAGATGTGAGTATAATTCAATTTCTGTTTGGAAAGTGACTTGACTCTCCTTTAACTCTGCTTTAACTTCCTCAGACTGAAATACCAGGTAGTGGTAGAGAGTGCAGCCCTCACATTCTCTGTCTTGTCCTCTTACCTGCTTTGTCTGATATTATACTGGCCTGTGAGGAAAAATGGAAGGAACTGGATTTTAGCCCAGAGAAAAGACGACTGAGACGTAAAGGAGGTTTTAAATATTTTAAAAGTTTCTGCAAGGAGAAAGGGGAACAAAGTGTTCTCTTGAAGCTGTGAGACAAAAAGTAATATGCTTAAACTGGAATAAAAGCAGGTTTAGGAGGAGATTTATAGAAAGAATGCTCCAGTTACAAAGATAATTAAGGACTAGAAAAGATTGCCTATAGGGGCTGGGGAGGCATACTCACTGGAGGTTTTTAGGGTGGTTACAGAACCCTCTGTCAGAAATGCTTTTGTTGATTTGGGGCGGGTGGATGCACCAGCTGATCCATTTGAGTCTTTCTTACTCCTTCCTAGGATTTAGCAATAAGAGCCTAAAGAAAGGAGAAAACTTCACCAAGTATCCACAGCTGGGTGACTTTGGTATTTGAGTGTTGAAAATAGAGCTGTAATAATAAATTCTGTCACAGGCTACACAGTTCTAGTAAAACAGGTCAAGTATTCTCTGCCACCTTACTGTCAGGCATTTGCTGATTGTTGGATCACTGGCTTTGAAGTAATAAGGGAATTTTTTTGGAGTATTTGTTGGAGAAATGTGCATGGATTTGATTTACAATAAAGTATTGTCAGTTTGAAAAGAATTGTAATTATGCCTGTTGTATTAAGTTGAGGAATAAGATAGAAATTCTCATCTCAGCTCATATGGTTTCTTTTCCTTTCTAATTTGTGAGTTTTGAGTAGTCAAATTACCTGATAGGACAAAGCGTTAATCTAGTTTCTTCTTCCCATAAGCAGCAAACTATTTTTAACTGGAGGTGAAGGAGTTAGTTGGTCTGTAATAAGTCACAGAGTGTTAATTTAAAAAGTAAATGTATTTCATTTCACTAGCAAATAGTCTGCCTCCAGGAGTTATCCTTTCTGTGAAAACTGTTCTGACTGTTTTCCATTGTTTATTAACATGATGTTTTGAGGATATTTTCTATGGGAATGCTCAGACTTAGAGTTGTGCCCACCTGAAATGATACAACTAGAAAAGCAAATTGCATTATCCTCTCAGTAAGCATTTTAGATCCTTATTGTTTTAACCTGAGTTCTTGTAAATCAGCCAGAGCAATCAGTTTTAATGACTCCTCTAAGAGAAAAACAAACAACAATGGAAAATCTCTGCTTTTTAAGTTTCATCCAGGAAAAAAAAAATAAAAACAGCAGAGGCACTGCATTTTCCCCTCATCAAAACCCCTGATAAACAACCAATTCTCATTGCTTGCCCTGTGCTGGGTGTTGTG
The DNA here is from genome assembly GCA_013399225.1 of Rhipidura dahli. Lineage (NCBI taxonomy): Eukaryota > Metazoa > Chordata > Aves > Passeriformes > Rhipiduridae > Rhipidura > Rhipidura dahli. The sequence goes on from VXAC01003606.1 coordinate 266,075, forward strand.
AGGTTCCTGACCATATGAACATTAAAGTGAGAAGTTGTTTTTCAGTGTTTGCTGTGAACAGCAGTAATTCAGCAATCTGCTCAAAGGACTGCACCAACAGTAGGGAACAATGTGGCCGTGGTCCAAAATAATCTGATTCTGGCCATTACATATTTAGTGATCCCCAAATAAGTTTGCATCAATCAAGGGCTGGGTTTGTTTTCACTGGAACCCCGTGCATGACTTCTCAGCTTAATTCAACTGAGCCATCCCTTCTGCCAACCCCCCCCCATATGAAAATGTATTTCTCTGAGATGCTTTGGGTTTTTTAAAGGAGAGAAAATTTGGAAAACCTTTAAGGACTGAGTATAAAACCAAGACGACTAACTGACTTCTTTCTGATTGCCAGGCATCTGCTCCTTCCAGCTGTGGGGAATTCCCTCAACAGTAGTGTGGAGAGCCCTAAAAAGGAATGGCAAAGCCAGTGAATTGTTCAGATCTGCTATAATTCTCTCTTTTCTCAGCTGACAATGTCTTGATTCATGAATTTTTAAGATTATAAATTATAACCACAGAATCATAAAATAGTTGAGATTGGAAGGGATGTCTGGAGGTAATCATCCAAGTCTTATAGATGTTCTAAAAGTAATGGGTTATAGTAACTGCATTCTAAATCTGGTGGCTTATTTAATTGTTAGATGACTATAAGACAGTATTTTGGACACTTAAGGCCAGGAGCCCTGTTTTAGGAAGAGGAAGGAAAAGTACATTAAAATGACAGCCTAAAAGCTGGAAATAAGGAAGAAGAGAATGAGAAAGGACATTATTCCGTCTGAAAAGTAATAATGTACATGGTACAAGGGAAAATGGATTTATTCTTTCCAACTATACCAGTAGCTCTAATAATATAGTACCTCCTCCTGTGAGCAGTGGCTTCCCTGTGTCCTGAGATCAGTTGTGTTACAACACTGCTGCCTCAAAGACAGGGTTTTTAACCTTGCACTCTAACAGTGATTTCCATGTTGAACAGCCTTACTCAGTAGCAGCAGTGCGTGCCGTTGTTACACAGCAGCAGAAACAAGCCTGAAGCCCATTTTCCTTTCTCTCTCCCTGCTTCCTGAGCCTTCTTTCCTGCCACACTACTCCCAGCAAGTCTCCATCACCAGAGAGGCAGCACTTCTGCACGTGGTTCTGATGGGTGCATGTGTTAATTGTTAAGCTGTCATCTGCCAAGTAAAGCCTGATGACCAAAGCACACCAGCCTTGCTCTTAGTGGTGGCACAGTTTGAATGCCTTATCTGTTCAGGGATGGATCTTTACACAGCCTGGAGAGACAGCAGTGGCTGGGCAGAGGTGATAAGAAGGTGAATGAAAAGGCTTCCTTTTTCCAGAGGGCATGTTAGTAAACGTTTTTTAAGAAAAGCATTTCCTCCTAAACATTTAGTGTCTGCACTCAGTCACAGCTGCTATATGAAATCTGTATTTTCTACCAATACAACGTTTTGTTTAATTCTGGAACAATTCCACTGCTGGTGGTGAACCAAAGCAAATTTCAGTGTTACAAACCATGATCAGATTATGGAGGATAATAAATCTTTTCTTTATTTTTTCCTAAATGGTGGTTTAATTAAGATATAAAGATGCCAAATCAGGTCTCTGTGGCAAATATAAGAAAAGTTTGAGTACTAATAATTAGCTATTTGGTTTAAGTCTCCTTCCCATCATATATCTCTGCATGAGCCTGCCATTAGCAGGGAGTAAAGTACAAGTACACAAAGAATGGTGGGTTCTTCAGTACCTGTACCTCATTTGTAATGATTACTTATATAAAGATATATATAGGTATAGAAATATATAGGTGTATATACGTGGAGTTTTGTTGTTTTAATTAAACTTCTCCTGGAGCATAGAGGGGACTGTAGAATCTGCTAAAACCCAGAAAGTGGCTGAGTCAAGATTATACCAAGCCTAGGAGGATTTATTCACCAAAACCATGGTAAGGTCTTAATTTCTAAGTGCTCTTATGCCTATTGTTTGTTTTTTATTTTTAAAGTTTGCCTTCAGTTTGTACTTAGAAAATAACTCATGCTTGCTCTTAAGAGCCTTCTGCATATTTCTAGCAGTTCAGGATGATTTAGTGACTGAATTTGGACTTTCACTGCGTCCTGTTGTGCACTTTCTCAAACTGTTCTGTGGATGTACTTTGTCAGTTCTTCCAATAACTCTTTCACCCTCCATGAAACAAGAAGTAGACTTGGCATCTGCTGTGTGCACAGCAGCCACTTCTGCTGAAGTGGTAAGCACAGTTCTCGTGAAATCATGCAAGGAATGGTGGTGAACTAAGATATTAATTTTCTGTCTTCTCCACTGATTGGTAGGCAAATTTTTCTTTCCTTATGTAATGCTTGGAATTACCATCTTCTCTTAATAATACTGTCATGTTTATGTGTTGCAGCAAGAGAATCAGACATTTTCTTCTTTCCTATATTTGCTTCTTGTTTCTTTACAACTTTTAAACCACTTCTGTGATAGAATTATGGACAAGCTTTTTTTCACACCATTCAAGGTAGAACCAGTATTATATTTTCTACTGGGTTAAAAGCCTGGGTTTTTATACAGTTCCATGAATTACCCAGTTCTTGATCTCTTTATATTCTTAAATGGGCACCTGGGAAATTTGCTATGCCTTTGAATGGCCAGTGCAACCTCAGAAAGTTCATGTAAAAGAAGCAGTTATCTCAGATGAACAATAAATTCTAACCTACCTCAATAAAAGCTACTGGCCAAACACCATAATTACAGCAAAGGTGAGTAACTGATTGTTAGTCATCTCCAATTTCTATTCTGTTTTATCTCTAGAAGATAGAAAGCTGCTCTATTCAACCGCCTTATTTTAAGAGTGCTTGATCAGCAAAATTGCACAGTAAAATGCAAGTACAAACTACTGAGGGGATTGAAAAGAAAACTTGATTTTAAGAAATGCTTTTGTTTTTACTGTGCTGGAGCCCATTTAGATTCGATTTACCCTCTGCTTCCTTCAGATTTTATGGAGCTCTTACTTTCATGACTATGAACAGCATCTGTGTCAAAATCCACATCATAGAATTAGGCCTGTGGAGGCACTTTCTGACACCTTCCCCTGGATATGTGTAGACAGAGGAGTCTCCACAGTACAACTTGAGATCAGCTAGACAGCTTCCCACTATTAAAGCTGTCATGCCAGTGTCCATAAAGGGATCCCGTGTTTCCCTCAAACTTCTGTCCTTTTTTAAGACATCTCTGATGGTTCCATTGGATGTTCCCTGTTTAAATGGCCTCAGGATACAAATTGCTTCCAGATGACACTATGAACTTCTATTATTCTACATGTATAAAAAATCCCAGCTCTAGCCTCTTGATAATGGTTTTGTAGGCAAATTGCTTATAATTGAGAAGATACCTGGTCTTTTGCAGTGAGATCAGCATTATGTAATTTCACTAGATTTCTTACCTGACCTGTAAAATATATGCAGTTTAACATAAAATATGGGATGGGGCAGAACATATAAAAATGTTTTTAATGGAAACAAAAAGTTTGTAATCATCCAGACTGGCATGAGGAATTGATTATTCAGTGTGGTGTGTCATATTTGCATCGAATATTGTCCATGAATATTTAATTGGACTGATAGTTAAGGCTTTGCTGTTTTGCAAATCCACGGCCTCAAACTAAGAGGAAAGCACACCCAGAGTGGCCTCACTGGTGTGAATGCACCCACAAAACCAATATGCTTACTGCCTCTTTTCTCTGGGTCTGAAAGGTTGATACATTTTAATGGAAACTCTTTCTTGTGAGAGCTGCCTAACCTAGTCCTCAGGAGGACTAGCAAAGACTAGAAGACCACTCAGCATGAGGTTGAAGTTGATTATGACAGATATTGGCATTCTGTCTAAAAGCACATTTGAAGTGAAATATTTTAACTGCAGCAGAGTGAAATCTGTCATTGCTACCTGAGCACGTGTAAAAGTCTCTAGGTAGACTTTAGAGCAAAATGGTTTAGTTGCAGAAGGCATGGTTTCCTGAAAGCAAAGTTTTTTTACTGTAAAAGACTGGGCAATCCAACCAGCAGTGGAAAACACCATCCAGCCTCTCTTGAACTGCTAAATAGCAATTTACATTTAAGCAACAGTTCTTGAATGGGAAACTATTTACAGGTCGTCTTTTTCATTCAGTCTGTCTTGAATTAGCTATTCCACAGTCATAAGTAAGGATGTGTGGTGGTCACAGCTGGGATGCCCTGGAAAAAGTCCTTTTCTCCTTTGAGATAGGCTTGCTGTTGACATGGTGCTTACAGATCCATACTAGGGATTTAAGAGCTTTGGTATGAGGGATATGAGAACCATCAGACACAGGGAATATTTACATTATCTGCCATGTTAAACCCCAAAAAACCGTGGATGTAGAGCTCCACTGAGTGGGCATGGCTGGACTTCTCATGGTGGTACCTGCAGGATAAAACAAATAGTGTACCTTGGCATCAAAGCAGCATCCTTGACAGGAAGGAGGCAGCATCTCACAGGACATGCATGTGGCTTTTGCTCACTGCCTGAGCAGATGGGAGATCTGGTTGTGTGTAATATGGATGGATTTGTTAGCCTTGCTCAGTATATAATTGGTAGTATTTCAAGCAAGATCACTTGCTTAATAGACCAAATCTCTTCTCCAGACTGTGCAACCATAGAAGAATTATGGCTTTCCATTAGTAGGGATACATGTAAATATTTTGCACATATGTCTAAGGTTTTTTAGGAGAAAAAGAATCCGTAAACTTGAGATAAGAAATTTTTTCACTTTCTATTAATATGACAAAACCATGATCTATTGCTATTTATATTTTATCTTGCTATTTATAAAGCTGATACTTTTTCATATCTTTATGCCTCCCAACAAATCACCTGCAGTACTTGTTAATTGTGGAGCAGCTCAGAATGTTAATAATTAGAGCAGAGAGAAAGAGGTAAATTCACAGGTCCTACTGCCAACTCAAAACAGTGAATGCTTTAAATATGTCTGGGGTTTACATTTATTCAGAAATGATAGACTGTGGGAAGATACAGGACCAAAGAGAGGTACCTTAGGAATATGCTGTTCTATGGAGGAGATTTGCATACATCAGGTGTGTCAGACTGCTCCTATGACCTCTTGTGATTTTTGTTTGCATTGCTGTTTTTTAATTTTACTATTGTAAAATGGGAAGGTGCAGCTCATCAGAGGTGTTCAAAATCTATCTTACCTCAATAAAGAATAAGTTTCTAACCCTGTACCATACAAGAAAAAATACCTGTCTTCCCTTAGCATCAGCTTTCTTTATCAGTCCCATTTTCTTCTTTTTTTAAGTCTGTCAAATAGAGGGACTAATGTATGGAACCCAGGGCTCATTCCAGTTATATGGTAGGTGGGACCTGTCTTTGAGTGAGTGAATTGACAGGAAAAACCGACAACTGTGGAGGAGACAGGACAGAGGAGTGTGTTGGGCTGTGTTGGGAGCTGCGTGTCTCTACCCCTATGGATCAAAGAGTGTACCAAGAACATATCCCAGTCTGGTGATTTCAACAATCATGCACTCTTCTTCCTGAGGTATTTCTGTGGTAGTGTGGCCCTGCTATTTGAGTGCAGAGTTACTCTAAATCTGAAGTACATTCACATTTCTCAAGATCTCCCCGTGTACCTTTCTCCCCTCTCAGGCAGAAATCCAATACATGGCCTGGCAGCAGCACATTGCTGTCCTGTACACCCACTGTGTGTCTGTCCCATCCTTTTGGCACTATCAAGAAATCCTTTCAAGATCTCAGGCCTGTATTTATGTGTGTGACCATATTCCAAACTAGCAGCTAATCTCCTGCCCTGCTGCCCTCTGGTATCTATTCTACTTTGCTGAAAGATCACATCTGTTCACCCCAGCTCGGGTCTCTGGTGTCACATTTCTGGCCCTCACCATCTCCCAGAGTTTGAGCATTGGCTTCCAGGGCAGAAATGAGCAGTGAGGAGAAGGGAGCACTTCCCATGGGATCCTGGGTCTGGTGCTGCTGGTCTTCAGTGTATCATGGGAAGCAGGATGACAGCCAGGGCCCTGCTGAATCCAGAGCTTCTTCTGGATCTATTCATCAGCCATTCCTCATTCCTCATCCTTCCTATTTCTTTTCTGGAGAGAAAAAAAAAGAAAACACAGAGGCAAAAAGGTGGTCACAAATCAGGAATGCAACTGAATGAAGATGAGATTAAAGTAGAGAGAGGAAAAAAGAAACTAGAGTTCTTAATATTTCCTTCATGCTATAGGGCAAGTCATGGATCAGTCCTTGTGATATCCTAATTGGTCTTCCTTTAAAATACAGGCCTTTTATAGAGATAAGCTTGCTTAATCAAAATGTTCTTTGATGAAAATATATCTAGCTAAAGTGTTAGTTCAGTGAGCATTTTTTTCACAGTGCCATTGTTTGAAAAAGTTGGTTTTGGTCTGTAGTACAGAAAAAGTGGAGTGGCTTTTGGAGATTTTCCCTATTAGTATGCCAGGCAGTTGTTTATTTCTCCACTCAGTAATCCCTGAGCTGAACCCCTTGATTTACCATAGACAAATGGAAATATTCACAATGCATGTAAAGAAACTTTTGGTTGTGAATAGGATTTGTTTGCTAGCTGTTGATCACTGTTTCTTTACTGTTCTTTATGCTATTGCTTTCAAAATCAGTGTCATGTAAAGTTAGAAAACATGTATTTTGAATGGATTCTTCACAATATGACACCACTTAAAGGCTTGATGTTGTCAGAGGCAGATACTTAATCAGAGCTTAATCAACAAACTGGAAGAATCAAAATTAGTTGATGATCAAAACAAAATATAAATGTATTCTCTAATTGATTAGAGTGGCTTGGGAGGTTCTGTAAATTAAAAAATTTTGCTCAGCTGGAATGAAAATCAACCTTTCTTCCTATTTTCTATCCAGAAATAATGTTTAATAGCAGTTCAACAATCTCTGCTCCTGAGGAGAAGTAGGAAGAAGATAAAAGGAATAAAAATGGCTCATGGAAAATACCTGATTATATAGAGTGCTACTTTGTATGTGTGAATTTAATCAGGATTGGAGTGGAGGCAGGATGATGGGGAAATTCTTGCAGTGAAATATTTTTTTGATGTGTATTTTCTTGCCTGTCACAGGAAAAATAGTCTGTTAATACTTTATGTATATTTTTTTAAAGGAGGGACAGCAGCAGGAAGGTGGGGGGAACAGCTCTCTGTGTTGAGGTGTTCTCCTTCACCCTACATCTAACTCCCACTGTGTCCCATGGGTAGGACTAGTCACAGCAGGTCACTTAATCTCGTGAGAAAGGATGGCCCTTATTAGTGGCAAGTGTAGGACACAAGGAGGGACAGTGACCATCCATAGGGTGTCTCTGGCAGGTGTGCAGTGTCTTGGGTGCAGCTTTCCCAAAACAAAATATTTTGATTTTGGGCCAAAGTATTCCAGATTTAGACTTAATTTTTCTATATATTTCTATGTCTGTCCAGAAAAGCAGGGGTTTTTTTGACAGACAGGTTTTAGGCCTAGAAGGGCTAAAAGTATGCAGTGTACAGCAGATCTGTGTATCAGACTGGTGATGCAGAGGGAATGTAAAATACTGGATCAACAGATCAACACACCTGAAGTCTTTCTGCATTTCTATTCCAGTTATGTTCATCTGGTTGTCAGTGCCTATGGGAGGAGAGGTGTTGACATATAAAATCTGCACTGAGTTGGCAAACTAGAACTGACAAACTGATAGGTAAAGATCCTTCAATAATTTTTTAATTATTTTTAAGCAACTTTCTCAATTTCCCAGTGACTGCTGCCACCATAGGAAGCGTGAGAAGCCCTCCAGAATGCAGATGCCTCAAAACAACTGCAGCTCAGGCAATTGAAAGGCCATTTTAAATGATGAGGTTAAAATAACACTGGCTGGTGCTGTCCACAAAGACCTGCACCTCACTTATTGAAGTGCAGTAAAGCTCCAGCCATCAGAATTTGTAGTGAGATAAAAGTCACAGTGAAAGGCCTCGTGGAATGTTTTGTCATTAGCAAATTAAAGATTAATATTTTTTTCTGGGAAAAGTAATTGTAGGCATATTTACAAATAACTTATTTCCATATTTAGTGGGGTGGAGGATATTGTTGGAGACCTTCCCCTTCCAATTATTATATTTGACATAAAATAATTATTTTTCTTTTACAAACACATCCATTAAGATGATTATGAAAGAGCTGTCAAGCATGCAATTGTAATGGTATAGGATGAAAAGCTGGGAAGTGAAAAAGATGGCATATTGAGAGAGACATCTAATTTCTGAGTCCTGAAGTCTAATTTGGCTGCACATTGCACTCTTAACAATAATAGAAGAAAGGGGGGAAGAAAATAAATCAGATAGAATAAGTCAAACAAAAGTTTGTGCATCTCAGAAATGAGAAGCAAAGACTTGCAGCATGCATCCAGGGAAACTGATTTTTCTTCTCTAAAGATAGGGCAGCTTCTCACTCAAATTCTTAGATTAATTCCCTGTTTCCATATCTCAGGGGTGTATGATGACAGACACACCTGCAGTTCAGTAAAAGGAGTGATTTTCAGATCTGTGTAATTATTCAAGGTGCAAGCTATGAATGCAGTACAGCATCAGCTGCTGGGTGTACTGCCCAACATGGCACATTGCAAAGGAAAAACTTGCCAGGAACATTGTTAGATAGAAAAGTAAAAAGTAGGATAAATAGTCTGCAAAAATATGACATGGAAAAAATAAGAATGATCTATTAAATGGGAAAAAACATCTACTGATGTCACATCAGAATACCCAGCAACTTTGGCATATTATTATTCTTGTGAGTTCAGCTGCCTCCAATTAAGTATGTACCATATGTGATAATATAAAGATTCTCAAAAATTCACTAGGCATAATTATTTTTTGGGAGAAAAACATAGTGTTTAGTATATTTTAGATTTTCTCTTTCCTCTTTGCATCCCACCCTCTTTGCTCAAAATGGTTTTCTTCTAAATGCCTAAATCTGGATTTCCTGGCAACATGGAAGTTTTATAAATTAACTGCCTCTGCCTAGCAACTGTAGCAACATTTCAGGGACAGTTAATGATTTACAACAACTCGAAGGAAAGGAAAGAAAACCTCACATGCAAGAGTGGCTCTTACATTATCCTTGAGAGAACTCATTTTTAGGGAAAGCTGCACCACTGAGAATCTTTTCTAGAGCTCAGATCACTCTTTCTGTTGACAGCTCAATGTTCTAGCGTGAAAAAAAGGGCAGCACTTGACACCCCATCCGCCCTTTATGGAAGTTTCAGCTTTGAGGTCTACTGCTACAATATGTGCACATCAGTCCCACAGAGAAAGTGGGGCTTGTAAAAATAAATTTATATTCAAAGTTTTATAGCCATCTTAACCAAGTATATTTAGTTTTCTTAATTTGAAGTGCCTTGGTAACCATCACGGGTTGATGGTTTTCTGAGTACAAGGAAGTGGAGCAGACCTGTTCTCCTGCCACTTTGTCTCCTCAGATGCCAAAGAGCAACGAGGAGCTGAGAATCCATAAGTGGGGCAAGGCAGAGACAGGAACAGGGGCTCTAATGAACCTGGAGGCTGCGTGTTTGATGTTTCTTTTCCCTCTGTACTTTGCCACTGCTAGTGGAATGCTTTCTGTCACCTTCTGACTTTCTTCTGGGGCTCTTCTGTTTGAGCCCCAGCCCTCAGAGTGCCACACGGAGGAACAGCTCACCCAAAGGCTGTCCAAGTGGAACACGTAAGAAGGTTGAGAGAGGAGAGGAATTAAGATAGTTTGAAATTAAGGAGCTCTTACATAGATCTAATCAACATGTTTCTCTTGAGCAGAGGTTGGAATGCTGAACTATAGGAGTCAGAAACATTTAAATTTTAATGGCATTAAGTGGGACATGGGGCAAGAGCCTTGAATCTATTACAGTTTTTGTCTTCAGAAAAGGAGTGGCTTAAGGACATGAGAGGTTTATTTCTATTGATAACAGTGACTGTGCCATAGGACATCAGTCAGACACTAGGACACACCAGGGACAGGAGATGAGCAAATGCAGAAAACAAGAACAAGGAACCCTAAGCCCAAAATAATTATGTGACTTCAAACAGCAAGTTCTCAAAGTTAACATAGAGCAGTTGTATAACAACAGCCAAAGGATAATCAGTAGGATGAAAAAGTCCTTCAGTATGATTGTGTCAAGAGCTCTGGAGAGGTAAGCCATGGATTTCTCAATAGGAGCAGAAATCAAGAATTGTGGTGAGGAGTTCAGACAAAGCTGAGTGCACCAGGACCTTACACAGACATATCCCACACGCTTTGGCTGTGACTCTTCTCATTACCACTGCTTTTTCAGTAACACTGAATTCAGCCACAGATGTTTAAAAACTGTGATTAGACATTCTGTGCTAGGCAGAGAAAAAGGGAAAAAGGAGCTGTATCAGCCTTGTCTTTCTCTTTTAGCTTTCATGCAGCATTCATAGGGGAGCCTCTTGAAAAAGAACCAGAGTTCAGTGAAAATGTACAGTAAAAAGGACTTTGATGAATCCTGGAGCTACCCTGTTGCTGTACTCCAGCTAAAAATACATGCTATTAAAAGGAAAATAATAATGATTGTATTCTGAAGGAATCTTCTTTCAAAGAGATGAAAGGACATGTCTATGTCCTATCCAAGAAAATAGCTGCCCTCCCAAGCCTGCAGGTAGGTAAATAATTTGTCTGGCTTGAGCAGCAAGTCTCTGAGACAGTGGAATTTTCTTGTAGCACTGTGCTTCAAAAACACTGAAAATAAAGGGCAAGGGTTTCCTGACATTCTGTTTGGTGGTGCTTGGAAAATAGTCAGTGTTTATGTGTTTATGAGTCATTAAGTGAAGCCAGTTGCAGACTTACAGAGGCTGCAGGCTGGTATTCCTGCCATAGTTTTTCTCATGGTATAAGTTAAAGTAAATCCAGTGATGTTACTAGAACTCACAAACTGGAAGCCTAGGCACAAAGCTGCAAAATGGTTTAGAAAATAAAGTATCCAGTTGTTTAAGCCTGCAATGTGTAATTTTAAGTTTTATGGCTACGATTGAATTTGGTTCAAGCACAGCAAAGATTCACAGTATTAATTTCTGCAGTCAAAGAACAAGTGTCCTACCAGATCCCACACCCTGGAACACTTAAGTGAGAAGGAATCAGCTAAAATGGAGGAGAGTGTGGGACAGGTCTTCCTCTCTGTGAGCAGTAATCCCCTCATGCTTCAAAATGCTTGTTTCAAATCCTCTCACCTATAAAATGAGGTTGCTGTGGTTGTATTTATTAGCTTGTCATCCCAAATGTCACTAGCAGCTATAATGTTAAGTGTTTCAAGGGGAAAAAACACACAGGCCTCAGCTTTTGAAACAGCTCTATCTGTATTTGGCAGTAGCCAAGTTTACTTCTTCACAGCTACCTTGGATCTGGACAAGGTGTTTAAATAAATAAATAGAGTCCGCCTTTCCAAGAGGCTTCAGAGTACGAGCAGAGGCAAATATTGAAGTGCAATAATGAAGGAGTAGTAGACAAAAATTTGGGAAGCTTAAGAGATTAATAAAAGCAGAGGCTTTTTTGTAGCTGGAATTTCTTTAGCACTGTGGACTTTGTTGTATCACCACGGCATGGTGCAGGTGCAAACCAGAACCTCAAGGCTCCTGGTTTGCATTGCCTCTTGTGGTATCTCAAAGCTTCTGGAAATCATAATGCAAGTCATTACTGCACACCATTTTTCCTTCTCCTGGGGAAAATTCATCCTTGTGCAAAAGGCATTTGCATCACTTCTGGGTAGACAGATTTTCAGTGCTGTAGAGAGCAATGGCACTCAAGAACAGACTGGAAAAAGGTGGATGAGTACTCTGCATGAGACCTGATGGGGTTTGTGTAGTGCATGTAACCATAAAACCTTGAGCAATTAAACTGTTTAGCATGATGTTTTCACGTTCTTGATAAATTTTGTTGCAAGTTGCAAAATAATTAATGTTCATTTAAAGATTTATCTCCTGCAGTCCAGCTACTAGTTTGGAATTTCAGCTTGCCTTTTTTTTTCCTGGTGTTTTTGCAAGGTTCTAATGACAAGGTGGCAATGAAAGTGTTAAAAAAGTTATTTACAAAGGCTCCAAGTAGTATGAAATAGGAGAAAAAGAGTCAAATATCCAGATCATTACCTTTTGTGAAAATGAGAAAGCTCATTAAATTGTATTTTTTTTTTGGTGGACTTTCAATAATACATTTCAATAGATATTTGGAACTATGAATGCTATTATATTTCTTCTTCCTTACATCCTATCTGTTAGACCAGGTGGACATCTGAAGTGCAGTGAAACTTTTGACTCATGTAAGAATTGCTTTGTGTACCATGATGGGAAGAAGCACCCTGGAGTGTGGTGGCCACTACCCTTTAAGCATTTGAAACCTCAATTCAAATCTTGGCTTGAGTTTCAAATGAAAGTAAGTAAATACTTCATCTTTAAGCCTTAAGTTTTTACTGATGCCCTTGATGAAACTATCCATCACAAAACTTGGTGTAATTGCATGGGCCTTCCTCTGCTGAGGAATTTAGAACCCCTAGCAGGGTTACTGATGGTTAAAGAAGTAATGACTGTCTCATACTCAGTGCATAAAAACTTCCACAAGAGCAGATTTGGGAACAGGGCACATTTTCAGAGCAGTTAGAAAAAATGAGACCATGGAGTCCCTGAAATGAGCTGCTGGAATCATTGTCACAGCTCCAGGTTCCGTTTGGCACCCACCGTGGCTGCACCTGCTGATGCCTGTTATGTTGACAGGTACAAATCACCAGTCATGAAGGAGAAAGCCATGAAACAGGTGACAACTGGTGCTGCCTGCATAAAGTAATTACCAATCCCAGAGCCTGAGGCAGCAGGACCTAAAAGGAAGCAGGTGGACCACCAGGGACTCTGTGTTTTCTTCCCACCCCTGGACTATAAGAGCTGCCAAACATGCAGAGACATTTTGCAAAGTGCTTGCTGAAGAGAGGCTCTTAAGGATGTGACAAACCCATCTCTCTCTTCTTCTTTTACACACATCTTTCGAATACCTACCCGCCTTACAGAGATTTTCCACTTACATTCTGAAATTGGATGTATTTTGCATCTTTTATGAATATGCTGAGTGTAAGCAGAGAAAGGTGGAGTTTTTGTGTGGGGTTGAGCAGTCTGAGCTTTAGTTTGGCCATGTGTCTAATTAGGTGGCTTTTTCAGTGTGTGCTCTGTATGGGCTAATTAGAGGAGTCTGGCCTACAGCCAGGCTATTTCTTCCTTAAAGGTTTGATTGCTCTACAGCTTTGCTGGAACAGATTTGTCTTTCTGGTTCAGACTGGGAATGAATAAATACCACAGGTGGCAGAATGCGAGCCCAGAGCATTACCTGCCTTGTTGATAGAGACAGGCTGTAAGTCCTAAATGGATGATATTGGCACTTGTCAAAAGTCAGTTCTGCTCCTCGCTGATTATCAGTGGCATTTCAGCAAAACGTCCAGCAAAGCTGCAATCACAGTAATTCCATAACAATTGCAATCACAGGCCTGTTTGGCCCTTCTGGAAGCAGAGCAGCTATTTGTTATACAGTGGGTAGGTTTTCAAATGCCCTGGCAGGGTCAGGGTTGTCAGTGAGCTGTGTGCCTTGCTGAAAAACTGCCTAGGAAACAGGAGCAAGGCATAGACAGAAATGAATGGGATCTACTTTAGCTGAGCCTGGCACAACACAGAGGGGCACCCAAACACATCTCAGTGTCTCAGAGGCAGAGAGAGAGTAAGCAAGTTTTCAAAACTGGAGTCTTTGGAGCTGTGTTTTCCCTCCCCTTGCTTTTCCTGGTTTCTGCTTTTACTTCCCATGTGTATATCTCATTTATTACCTCCCTTCTACTACTTCACTGTAATGCTTAATAGGAAATGTTGTCTTATTGTCATAGATAGTGACTATTGTCACATACACACCTCAGAGCACTGTAAAATAATGGCTGAACTGGAGAAAACTCAGCAAAAAATTTACTGTTCCTTGAAAGGTGGGATTTTCACCAACTATACAAAATGTAAAGTGACCAGAGCAGGAGCATAATGTCTTGTAACTATTCATCTATTAACAGGCATATTCTGCCCTTCTTTCATACTCTTAACCATGGTATAGCACTCTTTCTCAGAATTTCTTGCAATTGATGATAGATTTCTTTATGCCAAATGTAGTCCCAGATGCTGACCATAGGATCTCTAATCCTCAGACTAGAACAGAGAATTGGTTTGCTGGACTATTTACACATAAAAAGGCAAAATCCTTAGCTCAATTTATGCAGCTAAATGGAGCTCACCAATCACAGAGAGCTGTAAGACCTGACCCCACATCAAGTCAATAAATTGTGGCCTAGAGGTGGTGAAATAGAGGTAGGAAAATACAGTGGTGGGTGAGAAAGCTGAGTCTGTGATGTCAGAGTGCAAGAGGCTGCAGCTGGAGCAAGGGAGGAGATGGAAACAGAGCCAACAAGCACAGGAAGAGATTGTGCCCACAGTAGGAGTTGAAACCTAACCTTGAGCAAGTCTGCAACCTGTACAACACCGGCAACTTCAGCAAGAACTAGTGCCCTACTACTCAGGAGAAAGAGAAATAAAATGGATGCAGGCTGACCTTGGGTTATCACAGGGGAATCTTGACACAGGGATGTCTTCTTTATTTTATTTCCTACTCCAGGTCAAGAGTCTGACACTCTTGGGTGTAACTGTTATTTGATAGTTGTTTCTCAAGTCACTTTCTGGTTCCAGAAGGCCTAAGGAGGTGATCTGTTCTATGGAGGGAAAAACACACGGTCCTCAGCCTCACTATTTAGCATTTTGGGAGGGACACAATGCCAAATGTTCCTAGTCCTAGGGAGCTTCCTAACACAGCTTCTACAGCTCATTATATTTTTCACATTTTCACAAATTAAGGAATTTTTCAATGACTCTTGCTTGGCTCTTTGCTCAGCTTATTCTATGAAGGAAGCAGAATGAGTTTAAATCTCTGAATAGGTAAATTAAGCTTTGTTTCATTTCTTGTTGTTGAACTAATGTCTGCAAAGAGTTTAGGAGCTCAAACCTTCATCTTAACCCTAAGGAATGAAAAGCCCTTAAACATCTAGGAGAGGGCAAAAGCAAGGATGTGTGGGATTAAAAAAACAAGCTTCGGAGGATAAACTGCACAGTGAATTATGATTCATGCTGCAACACGGATTGGAGCTTGTCTCACACAAGGAATCATCAGGAAGCAACAAGCAGTTAAGGATGAACCCAGAGCATGCCTGCAATTTTAATGGCAAGAGCCAATCCTCAATATGTTTGTTTGTTATGGTGAGCCTGATGAGCTCGTTTTTTATGCTGCCACCCAAAGAGCATCATTCTCTTCCTCTCTGACTCAAGCATGAGCACGTAGGACAGTGATCTTGCACGAGGCTTAATGTTTCGGGCAGTGTGTATCCTGTTTGGAGTAACGTTAACAGAGCATTTTGGCACATGCAGGCACACTAAAAGATTGCAAAACCTCACTGAAGTCCAAGGAAAAGAAGCTGTTCCCCCAGATGGCTCTCCATCCCTTGATGTAAGCCAGCCAGCTCTTCCCCCTTGCATTTAGTCCCAAGATTTGTCTGGGTTTTTTTTATCTGCCTCCTACTTACAGGCAAGGTGATTCTGTGCTGCTGGGTATGGGGATTGTTCCAGAATCAAATCCAGAATGCTCTTTACTTTTAAGGGTTTCATTACCAATTCAGAGCTGTACAGCTTAGCCAGAGGAAGAGGAGGCAAGCATAGCTTCTTCTCTACTCCTGATTCCAGGCAGTTAACTTGTGCACATTACTCCTGCATCCCTGTTTTCTGAGGCTAAGAGCAAATAATGGTCAAACACGTGGAAACACTAACATTTCTGCATTCCTGTGGTGCTGCAAAGCCCTGTCACCCTTGCTGTGCCCATGCTGGTTACAAGTTCCAACAGTGCATAACCTGATTTGCTGCAGGCGGTGTGAGTGTCCCAGAATGGTGTTCTTGAGCTGATGAGGTTTTCCTGAGAGGAGGTCACATCCTCCCTCATCGTCTCTGATGCAAATCCATGGCAGATTGACTGACATTAATGATCTAGGAGAAAAGGTTCCCCACATCCCTTTTCATTAATGGAGAAGGTCCTGCTCTTTGTGTAAAAATTGCATTTCAGTGGATTTGGAAATTCTGTAGTTTAATGAGGTGAATGTTCTTTTTGAGAATGACATGTTTGCTACTGGTGCTGTTTATTTTTATGATGTTTTATGTCCTTGAGGTTTCGTACACTGGAATAAACTGGGCAAAGTTGAAAGCGAAAACACAAATAATGTTTAACATCTGTCAGGTATTCAGCTGACACAGTAAAAAGGGAATGGGGAGCTATTGGTACTTTTTTAAAAAACTGGAGGTTTACAAATTGAAATAGCCCAAATGAAAATCTCAAAAGGAGATGAAAACTAGCTTCAGTGCTTCAGCTTAATGGGTTTTGTGGAGGTTTTTTGTGATTCCTTCCTTCCTCCCCCAAGCACTCTAGGGACATTTAAACTTTCTAGTTATGAGAGGCAGCTAAAGATTTCTGTGCTTTTAGGACTTGTTACAAAATAAAGAGCCCAAATCTATCATCCTTTGGTGAGATGAGGCATGGGGAGCCTCCGTGCCACAGTAAATGTGGGAGGGAAATAGTGTGAGGTGTATGGCTGGGGCACTGCCCCTGCCATGGCAGATGGGAGAGGTGCTCCCTTGGGACAGTGCTCTGTGATTTATGTATTTTTCCCTCTGGTCTCTCCCACTACAAGCACTGGGTTGTTGCAGGACAATGTGTACCACAACAGAGTCAGCAAGAGCCTAAAGCTTTCTGCATCCTCCCAGGTAGTGTCTGATTGCCAAGTGGCAGCCAAACTTCCGTGATGCTCCATGGAGATGTTAGCATTAAATTTGGCCTGATGTGGTAATCGTTACCTTTCTCTTACAAGCAACTTCTTGTTTTATTGGCTAGAATGACAAAATAGCAGAGGCCAGGAGCTGTGCTAGTGAATGGTGACAGAGACTGCAGATGAAATCTCTGCCTGGCACCTGTACAAAGCCTTAGAAGAGTTAAACAGCTGCTAATATTGTTAAAAAATCAGCCTGAGAGAGAAATATTCTCAGCACCATTTCCACTGGGACTCACAAAATCCCAGACAACTTCTACCCCTGAGCTCCTTCCTGGAGGTGCCTGTCTTCCTTCCAGCCTTGTTGTCCTTCAGAGTGTGTGTGCTGAGGAGCAGCCAGAGCAGGTCTGGTGAGTGCCTCTCTGCTTGCCCAGCTGGGGAGCACCTCCTGCTTCACACTGGGGTGTGATTTGTCCCCCACCACTCCTGTGGCCGGGGTTATTAAGGCCCTGAGCACCCTTTTCACTGCTGCTTTTCACTGAGGAACCAAACAGAGACTTCCACAACGAGTATTAAACCATTTCCTGCTGTATTTGTCCCCTCCTGCAGGTGAGTCTCTGTTCATTGGGGGTGTTCTCAGCAGGGCACAGCAGTCCCTCAGCTACTGCAGGGGACAAGGCCAGTTCAGCCAGGATGCTCAGAACCACAGGGGACTGTTCTGCAGGTCCCATCTCATACCCATGTGCTGGCCACAAGAGGTACAAACACCCCTTGGGACCAGCTCCACGGGCCTTGCTGGCCAAGGCTGTCAGCTATTACTGTGACAGATATGATAGCCTAAAAGGATATGGCTGAGCAGTGTTGGAGAAGTAGCATTATTTCAGAAAACAATTCATATTGAGCAATTGCTCTTTCTCCAGGAAGAAATATTTCTGCTTTCTCCAGGCAGAAATTTCCAGTAACGGGGAGAACTTAGTTTTACTCAGTAATTCTTTTTTTTCCCTCTCTGTGTCTTTATATTCAAGCTCATTTGTTTCTTACTGATTAAAAGAAAAAAAAAAAACTTTGGAACCAGCAGAAATGGTTTACAGTTTAGTTCTTTAGAATAGGAAAATCAATCAAAATATTTTAAAAATAGAAGATAATAACTGGAGCCACTCATCAAGATTTAGGACTAACTGCAGGCTTGATTGAGGACTCTAAAATTAGCTTTTATTTTGTTTTTCATGTAAGCATGTGCAAAGCACAACTCGGTAATTATCAAACTGAAATGTCATTGAAAAATGGCTTAACTGGATCTTTGTATTAGATTAAAACAGAATGTCTTTTCCTGCTGTAAATCTCTTCAGCAAATGTTCTCTATCTCAGAACATGCAGCTCCTTGTTTGAGACTATTTTTCCACTTCAGATGTTTTGCAAGGCATAAGCCCTGTATGTACTCTACTTCATTAGGAATACTCTGATTTACACCAGATGATGAGCTGGTTCTACATTTATTCTCTGTTAGTCCATTTACATTTCTCTATCCATGGATTTAAAGTGTGCTGTATCATCAATTAGCAGCCTCAGTGCTGTCCTGAGCTGCCCCTTCTCAGTGTCTTCCTCGAATCTTCCTTGCTTGTGAGCAGGGGGTGTCTCCTGGGTTACAATAGATGTATTTAAGTATTCTATTACCACCAGCTGTGGGCCATTAGCTGTTATCACCTGTTAAATGACCCACCCCTGATAACAGACAATGGGCCATCAAGAAACCACCACATGACTCATGGACTTATCTCATCCTATTGTGAGATGCTCCACCTGGGAGGGGGGAGCTGGGCATTCCCGCCTGGATAGAAGCTGCCCTTGGAACTGCCTGACTGGAGCTCTGTCTCCTGGGTGACCAGAGGACAAGAGCCACCACGGACTTTCAGCTGGAGACTGGACCTTCCATAGGATCATGGTTTTAACTGGATCACTTCATTTGGGCTGCTGTCACCACCCTAATAGGGTATCAGGTTGTATCTGACTTTGTCTGTGCTTTTTCCTTACATTATTTTGCTTGTTTCTATTTTTTTCTATTAATTTCATTCTTGACTTGTGATCTCCCACTGGTTTGTTTTCAAAGCAATATAGGGTGGAGCCAACTGAGACATGAAACTTAAAATGCATTTACCTGCCTTAAGTTTTTGTGCCACTTCTTTCTGTAGCTCTCAATCATTCCAAGGTTAGAAAACCATCCAAAAAAATCTCTGTGCACAGTATAGTTTGCCCCTTGTTCTCATCCCAGAAAATCAAGGTTATTCAATGATATAAAGCACTAAGAAGCTGTGATTGTAAGAAACTAGACCAAACGTGCAGTTTCGGTTTTGCTTGTAAAACATTCTGCATTGCTCCCAAACTGCAATAAAAATTGAAGTCTTTATGCATCCTGATAAATAAGAACAGGTGATTTCTAAGGTAAGTTTTGCACAACACCTTATAGGCACCAAAGGGGGCTCTGGAGACCAGGTCCCTATTCCAGTTACTCATAATGCTGGGCTGTAATGAAGTCACTTAGCTCTTAGCTGCTCGATTGCAAAACTGAAAATACTTTAATAGATCATCTAAATGGGGCATCTGGGCATCTGTTCCAAGTGTTGGTCTCCTTTCTTCCCTCCTACGAAATAATGGTAATTCTTTATTCAAATTACCTTATTTCATACAGGGCAATGGTGTTGTCATGAGAAGAAAGCAAAAATTAATTGCCTGAAATAAAAGAGTGTTCCCAGCATGAGAATGATAGGTATTTGTGTAAGACCCAAACTGGCTCTCTCTTGCTGGCTTTAAATTAATATTAAATAATATATGTACATATGAACATTTCAGAATGAGTTACATATTTTCTTCAAATTAAATCATTGCCAGATTAAAGCTAAAATTTCTGTTACCTCCAAAGCGGGAAATGCTTTAAGATAGCAAAGGAATTAAATCGCTCATCTTGTAGCCATCAAACCAAATGTCGTCGTTTCAAAGTGGTGTGGGGTTTTTTGCAGCAGAGTTCCTTCCAGAAGCTATCTGATTAAACATTAGCAAAGCTCTTCAGTCACTCCAAACACTTGGACATGTATTTTAGTTCATGGGAAAAAAAAAAAAAAAACAAAACTGAAAATGTTTTCCCAGCTCTCATGGTTGCAGCAGGCAGAACTTTGTTATCCTCCCATGACCTCCACGTCCTGGATGGCTCTTTCACTCAGGTCTGAGCTTCTTCTAAATAGAAACTACCAAATCCAGGGCTGTTTCATGAACCATAAAGTACATTAGCCATCAAAGGGAATGGAAACTTTCCTCCATTTGCTGAAGAATTAATAAACAAAGTGCAATGATGGTTACAATTTAAGAGGCAGGAGCACAGCCCTGGTTGCCTGGAAACAGGAGGATGCCTTTGGAAAGTCACACCAGGCTTGCTTAGGAGAGCAGTTCCAACACAAACTGATATCCATCTTTTCCTTTTAAAAAATATGATTTTTCTCATTGCTTTTTATCAAGACTTTGATGAGTTCCAAAATTCTTTTTTTGTTTACCATACATTTCAGTGCAAGGATACCTTAAGCAGTATCCAGGAATTAGAGATGGATCTGAGTGAGGGTCCCACATCCCAACTTCAAAGAAATTATTGACATTCCATAACTCTTTTTCTTGTACTGATGACCAAACTGCTCAGGAGTGTTCAAATCTGGGTCAACCTAAATAATTAGAGCAAGCAGAAGTTTGGGGTGTTTTGCCAGAAACCATGCATGAAGTTGGGCTCAGTTTACAGCCTGTCTTTCATCTTAACCAAGCTGATTTAAAGCAGTGTGCATAAAATAAGTTACATGTCTGCAGGAAAACCAATATCAAATCCTTACCAGTTGTGGGAAAACCAAAAGTAATCATTGTTATTAACACTGCCAGTGCACTGCCCCACCTCTGGGTTATGAGGACTCTTAAAGAAATTCAGGCATGCCAGGTTTCAGCATCACAGCCCTCTGAATGTGATGACTTATTTGATAAAAGCATCCAGTATTTTACTTAATTTTTGGGTAAAAAAAAATTTCAAATCCAACATTCTTTTCTCCCTTCAACCAATCCTTGTGCCTACTGCCAGTGAGCATGGGAAATGTCTTGCCTTCCACATTGTGTTTTGCAGAGCATTTTATGTTCCCAGCTTCTGAATAGGAAAAGTAGACACACTAAGAACATATTTTCTCAGAGGCTCCAGGCACGGAAGGAGTTACTTTGTGCACAAATGAGTTTAAAAAGAAAAAAAATACTTTAGAGAGCAGAAGAGAATAGGTTCAGGATACCAGCTTTATGCCTTACACCCCCAGTCTTTGATAGCTTGAACCTTTCATTACCACAGTTTCCCTCTGTGTTGAGGTGGAGATTATGCGTTTTTTCCTGGGACTATTGTGACAGCTAGTGCTTTTCCAATTGCTTTGATGTCTTTGAAGAAAAAAATACTCTATCTGCTTAAATTTAGACTGACAGAACATTGTGAATCAGGTGCAGGTGGCTTTGACCAGATTCCTGTAGAGCCCTTTATTGCATGAGGTATGGTGGTTTTATCAAATGCAGCTTTCCTTTTTTCATTGCTTGCCAAATGATCGTGATGTCCCCCACAATGTGACACTTTTGCTGAGAATTGTTTATTGTTGCATAACTCCTGTGTGTGCTGAGAAATAGGAATATTTCATGAGAGTCTTTGTGCCCAGTAATTTTATCAGTTCTTATCAGGTTGCAGAGAAAGAAGTGGCAGTAAATTGGGTGTCTTACCTTGAAAAGCTTTCAAAAAGAAAATGTGACATGGTGAATAGATGCCTGGAGGGTGAGGGTTTTTTTTCTTCTTGGGTTACAGGAACACAGACGGGTCAATATGACAGAGCTAAGTTAGTATTCATGAGGTGACTTTCCCTTTGCCTTGAGAGCTCGCTGTAATGGCTTGAGAAACATGCTCCACTGTGGTGCCTAAATGGCAGGTTGTACCCAGCATCAGAGGCTGGGGGAATGGGGACAGCTCCTGAATACCAATAAAGCAGGAGCTGATGGTTGCTGCAATTTGCCAGTGGCTGTGAAGTGCCTGAGACAGACAGCAAAACCTTCCCTTTTACTTCTCTTGTGGGTGCTTGACAGAGTCCATAGGGAATACTGCACAGCAGCTCAGACAGCTCAAGAGTTTTCTCATTTCGTAGGGTCACGTGGCACCAGGCCTCATGGAAAGCATAGGAACCCCTTATCCTGTGACCCCAGCATCCTGGGGTCTTAAAGTGGTTCCTCCCAAAAAAATTAATTGAACTTTGTGCTATCCACCCAAAGGATGAAGGGGAATTGGGGTGAGGGAGAGTCCCTTGAGTATAGCTGGTTCTCAACAATGAGCTATTTGTGTAAAATCTGAGTGTTAAAATTCTGTGAACATTCAGCTGTGGTTAGACTAAATCCTTTATCTTATTTGTTAAAAATACTGGGTTAAATGTCTCCATTTTGTTATTTTTCCTAGCACTCTTCTGTACTATGGGCCAAAACTTCAGCTGGCATAAATGATCATTATGCATATAAGAGCAGCTGAGGCTCAAGAGCTTGTATGATGGGTTGATCTGCATTTAGCCTTACATTCCTGGCTCCTTTTCCACATTGTTTTTGTTGTTGTTCCCAGTTTGCTTCCCTCTCTGTAAGATTTCTTCCTCAACATTAAAGAAATAAGCATGTCACGTCTATTATGAGCAGACTGCTTACCATTTCTTTAGATCCCTGTATTTGGGGCACTCACAGCAAATTTGATGCAGCCAGAACTTGGCACATTGTGGTTCCTGTGCCATGGCTTGTGCTTGCTGAGGCAGCATCCCATCAGTGCTGGCAGCATCGATCTCAGCCTGCTTTCTGCACTGCCTGTGCCCAAATCCAGCCTTGCAGCCTGCAGGAAGGCAGGTCTTGCTGCTCTTAAATCAACCTAGCAGGAAACAGAGGCCAAGAAGAGCCACCTAGCCTGCCTGGTCCTGATGTTAGCAGCCTGACCATGGATATATGCCCAACTTCATGAGCTCTGTTTGCTGCTGCTTGGCTGATGGAATGCACTCAGTGACTGGCACAGCCAAAAAGGAGGCAGCTACTCCAAACAAGAAGCAGGCATATACACACTGGGGTACATGTAGAAATTATGGACTCAGCAACTGCAGTTTTGTCTGATTTAGATGGAACACACTTGGAGATGTTGAGAGAATTTAATGGATTCAGGATTTTGTAATTTGTCTGCTGTTGGGTGAGGCACAGGGGGGCTGTATGGAGCAGCTCCCTGGACCAGAGCAGCCCGGTCCTTTCCAAGCAGCTTTCCTTACCAAACAGAACAGGAATTGTACCCTAGCTGACATGTGGGGCACCCTACTGGACATAAGCACTCCCCAGGTACTATCATTCCTGTTAAATATGTTATCCTGGCACATATTTTGCAGGCAGACAATTTAAGCTTTTTTGTTAATCAATTATTATTAGGCCGTACAGAGTGACGAGCCCTTGGTGCTCCAAGCCTGGAGGTAATTACTGAAAGTAGACTTTATAAGGTGAAAAACACTCTGTCTGCTCCCAGCTCCTCTGCAATGCCTTCACCCGCGTTACAGCTGGGGTGACTCTCAGGAAAATGCCACAAGGCTCCCAGGTGTGTTGTGAGGAAGCTGATGCCAGGTCCTGTGTCACAGGGACACCTGCTGGAGCAAAGCCTCGCAACAGCTGCAGGCAGAGCCCGCTGCCCTGCACCGTGGTTGTGGTTTGAGATACAACTAAACTCTCATTTAAATGCATCTAAGCGCTCATTATTTTCTTTCCTCAGCTAATTGTACTGCTCTGTGTCTTTGTTAAGTTTCTCAGGCATCAGCTCGTATGAGCAGATGATTAAAAATTCTCTTTGATGTACATGGTAACACAGATGACTGACCTTGTGCCGTGCTACAGCACTTGTCAAAATGCTGCTTCTCTAAGAGAGTTTCTTGCTGCTGCTGTCTCTGGGAAGAGTCCTGGCTTAGTTCTTAGGGAGGTGTGGGGCTGCACTGTCCTATCTGACCAGAATGTCATCTGGAGCTTACGCTGCTGCAGAACCCTGGGAGAAGAGGCTGAGTATTTTGTTCTGTAAGCAGAGCTGCATATTACTCCTTGCAGACTGTTCTGTGTTACAGACAACATCCCACCCCTTCCCTTTCCTGGCCCTCAGGGGCATCATGTACCCTTAGAAGCAAATGGAAGGAGCACACCTTGTTCCTCAGGATCACTCTGACAAGCAGGTCACTGCCTGTCATGCAGTGCAGGGGGCATTCCTGTGTGTGGTGTGTATTTCTGTCCCTGTGCCGTGGAGCTGTGGAGATAATAGCTGCTAGTACTGGCTTTAAGAGATTTACTGCTTAAGCATTTAGGAACAGTAAGTCAATCACTTTAAATCACATCTCTAACAAGGAAATTTCATTCTGAATTCAGAAGTGTTGTAGTATACCCTTAGGAGCAGTGTCATTTGGGATGCTAAGGGCATAAAGCATAAAGTAGAGTTCTTTTCTTATCTTGTCCACTAAGCAAGCCCCTTTGATTCACTCTGCTGCACCTGTGGTATAGTATTGATAATTGTGCAACTGATGATACCTGGTCATCATCCCTCTGTGCCTCTGGTGAGCTGTAGGACAGACAAGGGAAGTTTTGCTGTTTTCAGTTCCTTCCATAGAGGTCAGTTTGCTGATCATCAGACAATTCACGTCCCCATGTACCTGAGTCACTTCTGATTGAGTAGTGATCTCTAAGGTATTTCAATTTGAGGTTCCTTACTCCATGGCTGCTCTCCAGCCACTCTTCTCCCAGTTTATACTTGTGCCTGGTGTTAGTTACTCCATCCTAGATGCAGAATCAGGCATTTTGACTTGTTCAGTTTCATCCCAGAGTTCACTGCTCAGTGAATGCCCCAATCTGTTTATATCCCCCTGCAAGGCGTTTTGAAACTAACTACTAATGCAACATTTTCAAAAACATGCATGAGATTCTGCAAACTACTGATGTCTAACACTGTGTTGAAGGAGTTAAAAATGTGGGGTTGTGGTGACATGAGTTTCTCAAGGAGAACAGCCTTGTCTAGGTCAGGTTTCAGTCTCAGTCAATAAAGTCGATGTGCCCAGGAAAAAACAAAGTCATTTGCTGTTTGCTAAAGAGGAATTTGGTAAAACTCAGCCTCTGCTCTTCCATTCCTGTGTTACACCTACAAGGCTGATAGCTGATAATCATGGCCATCATTCTGTGGCAAGAAATGAGTGTAGGTTATAGACATATATGCATGTCTCTTCATGCACATATGCTAGATTTCACCCCTGTTTTACATGTGTTAACTATTGTGAGGTCTCTGTTCTCCTGTAGTATGTAGCTTTCACCCATACTGTAGACCTGGGATAGGGAGGCCCTTTATACCACTGAGCTCTGCAAGCACAGCTCCTCAGTGCTCAGATGATGACTATCAATCATTATAACTTAGATTAGCTCTCAAGTCCATGCACAGACAAATCTCTCCACTCCTCTTTCTTGTCACCACTATTGATGGCCATCAGTCAGAAGTTTCACTTCCTTTGCTAATGTCATTTTAGATGTTTGTTTCAAGCGTTTACGATGCAGAATCTCTAATGGAAAATGACAGGTGATACAGTTCTATAGTGCAGATGCTGAACTGGAATCCTGGAAACAAATGTTGTGCGCAGTACTTGTTCACTACTCCCAGAATCCATCTAGGCAAAACTGGAGTCTGTGATGTACTAATATTTTGTTCTGAAGTGATATACCTACTTGCTATTTATATATTCAGTACAGGAAGCCGTTTGCCTTTAGGACTGCTGCTAAACACAGCAGCATATTCAACAGCTGCAGAACCCAAAGTCCTCTTTACCAGCAGACAACCAAGCAGAGGAGCTCAGTGCCATAGCTAGCAGACCAGGCATCATCTCACATCTGTAACAGGCAAAATTACAGTGTTTTTGCAAATAAGCAGCTTTGGGCAGTGTAGAGACTGCAGAGCTCATGGTTGACATCAATTCAGTGGCTTGTGTCTCTCCCAGTACAGCAGCAACACTCTCAGTACATGGAGCTCAGTGAGCAGCAAATCCAGGGAACCTTCTACTGGTGCTCATAACAGGCACCTCTGGCACAAGTCATTTCACATCCCTATTGCTCATTTGGAGCACTAGAACATACTCCCACAAATTTCATGCAGGGTTTGTACCAGATTTCTCTTGCAGGACATCCAACATGTTGTGCGTGTGTACACTGTACATATGCTGTGTGTATATATAAAATTACACAG
Source organism: Rhipidura dahli (assembly GCA_013399225.1). Classification (NCBI taxonomy): domain Eukaryota; kingdom Metazoa; phylum Chordata; class Aves; order Passeriformes; family Rhipiduridae; genus Rhipidura; species Rhipidura dahli. The sequence continues at coordinate 292,324 of VXAC01003606.1, forward strand.
GGCTCACAGAGTTTTCCTGATGTACTTGGTGTCTGTTGAGCATGTGTCTGCAGGAATTTCCCATAAGTTATGCTTTAATCCTGCATCTGGAATGGCTGCACAGCTTGGACAGTGCTTGCTATTCCCTGACTTTCCCTTCTCCCTTCTGCCGTTGGGGGCTCAGTTGACTGGAAAGTGGCTCTGCCCTCTGTAGTATCAGTCTGGTCCAAGCAGTAAACCCTCACCAGTGTGAGAGGTAATTGTTTTTCTCTGTAAGGTGGTCTCAGATAATTTGGTCTGCTGTGTTTCCAGACATGTGAAAATCAGGTCTGATGAAACTACGGTGTCACTATTCTGTATGTTTTCAGTAGTTCCTTTCCGAACTGGCAGAGTTTACATTGTTAATCTACATCACTTGTTTCAAGTACAAACAAACATAATTCCAAGAGTGCACTATCACTATTATCAGCTTGGGTAAGTGAATGTAGTGTGCACTTGCCTTTGGCTTTCCTCAGGAACTACCCTTGCACTAATTGTGAACACACAGTGTCCAGACATGCTTGGTCAAGCAATGGAAAGGTTAAGCAATGGGAACTGTCTCATTCACAGTTTTCAGGAGTGCAGAGGGTTTGCTAGGGACTGTAGCAAAGTACAGGTGGGAAGTAAATTTGCTTCAGAAGTGAGCTAGGCATGCCTGTAGTTGGTGGTAATGTATACAAATATACAGAGAAATCATGAGAAATCAGCCCATGAGGGAGGCAGGGTCACTGATTTTTTGGGGTTTTTAATCTCAGAAGAACTGAGCAGATAAAGTGCTACTCCTCACCAATCTGCTGGTAGAAGATCTCACTGTTAGTACAGAGAAGATGTCACTAAGAGAGAGGACGAGGGCATTCCATTCCTTTCTGTGGGCTGGCTCATGGTGGCTTTGGGCAGAGGAAGAGAGTGGCTGAGAGCAGCAGCAGCTCAGTGCCACCCTTCTCCCAACTGCAGGAAGTCAAATGCATTTCTGTGGGATGAGATCTCACTTGCTGAGCGAGGTCAGCCCTGCCAAGATCGAGCTCCAGAGCTCTCCATCTGCAGAGAAGAGCTTTTACTGATGAAACTAAAAAGATGTCCAGATGCTCTTCCTGTTTTGAGTTTTCAGGCTGCTGCCAAACCAAATGGGAAGCCATATTGTACAGATGAGGCAAGTCATCCCCTGTATAAATTTGTGTGCAATTCATAGCCCATGCCTTTATTTTCCAGAAAACTTTCTTTTAAAGGTCAAACCAGCAATTTGGGAAGGTATTTGGTCTCTCTCAGGGACAAAATGAGCCTCATTTCAGTTATAGCACCCGGTTGCTTACATGGAGTGTTAACCTGGATCCTACTGGAGAAGAAATGTTCAGGTGGAGAGAGTTTAAAAGTAATTAGTAACAGGGGAAGTCAAAAACGTAGCTTTAGTACAAGTCGAAAGTACTGCATAACAATGATTAACTGGAGGGATAATATGTAAGTGGAGAAAAGAACAGTTAATTTATCAAGATAAACAATAAGATAGTTAAAATTAAGGGGAATAGAGGAAGAGATAATTAAAATCCAGTATTGTTAAATACAAAGCCACACTTTGCAGGAGCTAGGTATTTATTTTTTAATAGAGCCCAACTGAGCAATCGAGGGAATGCAAGGTATTGGTAAAGAGCTCCTAGAAGAACAGTGAAGCATCAGTGTAAAGGTATCCTTCAGGAGACATTTAATCTGCGTGTAAACAAAATTGTTTTGCTTCTATTTTGTCATCAGCATAGAAAATTGCAGTATGTCTCTATTTGTCTGCATCTTTATAACCTGTAACAGGAGGTAAATGGAGAATGAGAATGTGATGCTAGCATAAGTCAGAAGTAAGGAATTTTTAAAGCATTCAGTCTTTCATGTATGAAACTCATATAGATAAAAGATACATAAAATGCCCTGTAGAAAAGTAACAATGCTGCTGTGTTGCAAGAAGGCAAGCAAAGGAGCTGGGAAATAAAGGGGATGTGAAATATGGAGCCAGTTCCTCTGTCCTGCATCAGAGTTTTGCTTTTTTGTTTTGTTCATTTGGGTTATTTTATTTGGATTTTAACATTTTACTATTAAATAGAACTGGATTGCTAATAAGATAGTGTGGCCCAGAACTTTGGTGATGGGGAAGCAAACAAAGTTTGGCCTCTTTATAGACATACCCGTTTTAGCCTGATTCTTAACAGAAGTCTATTTGACAGTATAAACATCTTTGATTTTTATACTCTCAGAATGGGCTGGGAAATACAGGAATTATCAGATCCACTTCATGGTCTAAGAAAGATGACTTGAGTGAAATTAAATGATTTGTCTGGGAGTACTCTGACACAATGAAGAATGGTAGTTTCATTTTCTGTCTTACCATTGATGTTGTGCTGTGGTCACAGGCAATGGGATTTCAGATATTCATTGCAGTCTTGGAGATTCCACCTCCTGTCTCTCCTGAGATTGTCTGGTTGAGGCTTCATATTTGCCAGAAAAAAACCTGGATATTGTCAATTGCAAGAGACTGAGCTGGGTGAGGAAGTTGGGTGATGAGGACCCATGGCGTTCACAGGAAACTTCCAGCAGAGCAACCAGCACCTGTGTAAATATCTGATTTTCTACAGGGTGTTCTTCTGTAAGGTGTTTTTTTAAATGATTGAGACACTTAAAAGGGTGAAATATGATCCACAAATGGGATCACAGGTCAGGGGAGTCTCAGAGGTGTAGCTGTCATAACTGTGCCCATGGCTAGCTAGAGGAGGAGAGAGAAGATAATTTGGAACAAAAAGAAAACTCCCCAGTGGCCACTTCTTTGTTTGTTTAAGTACCACCAGCCATGCATCGTTTGACTGCAAAAGACATAAAAAAATGTATCTTTCCTAAGAGTCTTTCTGCTCTCTTTCATCTGGCAGCCTGCCCTAGTAATGTTTCCAAGGCAGAACTTCAGTGGGAAGCTGAAAACTATCCAGGTTTTATACAATCCTAACATTTAGCATTCAGTAAGATATATCAGAAGGCATATGCTACCATAATTTTTTTAATGCTGTGGATGCCACTGAAAAGAAAATAATTTTTCCCCGGGTAAGAAATTCTTTCCAAACCCTGTTTCACTGCAGCAGGAATTGCCATAATGGGACTGAAGCTGATTAAGATCTATGGCAGGTGACAGGTTTGAGAAGGAATAGTGTTTTCATAACTTAAAAATAATAAGGGAGAGCTTTTCTGCTTTGGATGCTAATATGTGTCAGCAGGAAGGTAAAAGATTTCTTGGACAGTGCTTTTTCTGTAGAGGAAATGTATTTTAAGAAAACACATTTCCCCATGCTGCAAGAGAAAGATGGGCAGTGACATACCATTTACGTTTATATATCACCTTTCATTCTGAAAGAGGAACAGCTAATTAGAGATTACCCTGGATAGAGAAATCCCTTCCCCCACCCCAGAAATGCAGTCACCCTCAAGAGAGGGATGTAACAGGTGTTTAACAGTGTATGGCACAATAGTGTGAACAAAAACAGTCTGCCAGGTGAAACACACTGGAGAATTATATGCAGGCAAGGATACTGTTTGAAGGCTAAAACTAAGCCTGGGGTTTGAATTAAAGAAAAATTGGATCCAGGTTGTGCTCACATTTTCAACCTGGGACTAAACATGGTAATGCTTAAATGCAGAGTCATTGATCTTATATTTTTTTACTCACATCAGCTCTTTTCTGTGCAGCACATAGAGCCTCTCCTCACAAAAGAGAAGCCGCCAAGGTCTAACAGTGAGAGCACAACTGAACCAGATCCTAAAAGTGGAGCAGTAGAATTCAAAAAGTGATCAGGGACCATGTCACTGGAAAGGTCATCCACTTGCTACTCTGTGTTTCCTTTCACTTCCTTCTCCCCCTCTTTCATATCCCATTATATATCTTTCCTAAATGGGTTCTCACTGCTTTTTGTGGAGGATGGCAGAGATTCCTTTTATAGTGTTGAGTCACCTCAGTGGGATAGATGGCTATCTTCCTCATGTCAGGAACTCCCAGTCAGGTGAGATATCATGAAAAAGCCCTGGTGCCTGGTCAACAGACACATCACAACAGATGTTTCAAGCATTCGTTGTGCTGGGTTACTTAGGACAAAATCTTGCAGACCATGGTCTGTTGTTTAGGCCACCAGTATGTAGTTCTGCTGCTTCTTCTGTAGGGGCAAGGCACAAGATATTTGGAGCAGGATGTGAATTTTAGTTGGAAATAACAGATATTTCTTGCAATAAAAGGCATCTGAGATGTTTTAGAATTATTTGTGTATGTGATACTGCTTGGTATATTCCAAGCAACCCCATAAAAATCTTGGTATACTAAAATCCCTGGCTAATGGCAAAGACAATTTTATCTTCAGATTCTCTGGCTGCCTGGGACTAGTGAGGGCTGACCTGCAGACAGGCAGCAGGTTTTAGCCACAGCCTTCCTTGTTCCCAGAGCTGAGGACTGCAGGAACCTGACACAGTTACTTGCTGCTCCTGCTTTTTATTCCTAGAGGAGATATTACTATTCTTCCACACATTGGAACACTGACAGACAGATAAGAAGCTGCATCTCTGAGAAGGTCTGTTCTCTGTTCTGAAAAGGATTGCAGTCAAATGGCAGCGATGTGATAAACTTGGCAATTTTTTCGTTTTATGTAATCAATTTCCATATCTCCTCAGTTGGTTGCCAGTTCCAATAATGGAAAACTAATTTGCACTGATGTCCCAACTTTGTGGATCTTCATGTGAAGAAGAAGTTACCAGCAAACACCCATGTTGGAAATGACTTTTAAAAAGTCATGGGGAATCAATGGTGCAATCAGGAACAGACAGAAGCCCTGACTTATTTGTTACTTTCCTGGTGTGCTCTTAGCTGATGGATGCCTGCAACCTCAATTAACTCATTCCCTATCCTAACAGTTGTGTGCTTTCTTCAGGGAGCTGCATATTTAGTCTTCCTTAACTCTGCTTTAGTACACAACAAATGTAATCAAATTCAAGCTACTACCTACCAGGAAAGAATGAAATGAAATGAAAATTGCAGCTAGGACTCAGTTTACAGTAATTTGTGTTGTTAACTGCTGTGCTTACTATCTTCCAAGATGTAGCCCTTGCTCCAAGAAATTGAAAGCTTTTTGGGGGGGTATTTTTGCTCTAGTAGGAATAAATATATCACCTGGAGGTAAGGAGTTGTCAAATAGTTCAAGAATATTTATGCTGTTACAATCCAGTTCTGGAAAGGTAGAATGCATGCAGCAAATAGGTGAGAGAAGTGTTAGAGCTCCTTCCCAAAGTTCTTACCTTTCTTTAACTGCAGATGGATGTTTCCTTGCTTTGGCATAACTATGACAAATGACCACAAAATGTCTGTTCATTCACCTTACTCACATCACTACCTGCTCTGAAAATTATCTCTGGGGAGGGAGAGAGAGGAGGGAAAGGAGTCACAGCTCTTTTCAGCAGCAGACACAGCATTGGTGGTGGTGTGGCTGTCATCATCACAAGTGACTGATCCAGAGCTAATAAAAGGACAGAATTCCTTCCCCCTCCTTCCCAGGAATTCTGGGCCCAATCACAATGATAAAATATCCACTCTACAAAGGAAAGCTTTTATATTTTTTTCATGACAAACTGTGCCAAAATATGGCTGGAAGCTTAATGCCTTCCCCAGTGGTAATGTCTGGGAGAAATTTCTGTGCTTTCAGTGATGAACTGAGGTAATGAAACTCATGCCATGCAGTAGCTCTAAACTGAATCAGGGATGGTAGGCGAACTGCTCTCTTTCTTGAATGCTACCTGCTATTTTCTGTTCAGCTAATGGGCAGGAATGTCCGTGACTATAATGGAAATGCCCTTATTTTTAATTCCTCCCATATAAAACTACAGAAATTCTGTCAGGTTACATTTCTCATCTGTTCATGGGAGTGGGTTTGAGCTTCTTTTGTTGTCTCCACGGCAGTGCTGCTGCATCTTACAGACTAAAGTGAATTTTTACCCCATCAATGCCAAGGAGGCAATTTTGGATTTAATTCAAAATATGAAATATGAGTTTGTGGGGACAGAATGAGGATAGGAGTTTGAATGCTTTCTTGAATCTCTCCAGCTCAAATAACCTTTAAAAACCCACTTGACAAGGAGGTAAATTACCAAATCTAGTCTGAAACAAACATTTGGTGCTATGAGTAACCATTACTTATATGATTTTAATTCTTAAAAAATTTACTCTGCAATTTATTCTGCTCTTTCTCATTAACCTAATGATTAATGCCTTTCCAACACTACCACATCAAACTTCCATTTGGCCAAAATTTCCATTGATGAATAGAGGACTGAGATCGGGAAAATTACTTGAAAAACACAGAATGCATCTTAATATTGATGGTGACTTTATTATTAATATTGTTGTTGTTGTTATTATTATTATTATTCCTGTGACATTAGGTGACTATAAACTTGCATGTGTCCTTGCTGTATTAAGAGAGATTCATGATTTATATGCGGGCTGTTTGACAACTGTAAAAGCAGATTAATCCACCTTTGGTTACTTGTTTTATGAGAAGTGCTCAAGCTAATGTGAGGAGAGGTTATTTCTTTTACTGGTGAGAAGCAACAAGGAAGAACAGTTGGTTTATCACTCCCATTACAAGAGTGATAAACCAACTGTTTATCCTATACAAGTACCATCTAACTGTAGATTGTACTTTTTTTTCTATGCAGTACTTTTAAAGATGTAGGTAAGCGGGTAAGGATTACTCAAATGGACTGATAGAAGCTTTCATTGCAGGTTGAGAATGCCATATGGTCAAAATGGCCAGAACACTTCCAGAACAGTCCCATTAAATGTTGAACAAACCCAGCTGGCATGTGAGAGAGTCCTCAACAAGTGATGGGTGGTAACACCTGCCACATGTGTTGTTCAGTGTTGGTTTACAGTGGTAGGAGTCCTAAAAAGAGTCTATTGACAAACCTCATCTTTGTAAGAAAAAAAAATCCATCAGCTCTTACTAGATTTTTTTTTTTTTTTTTTGACTGAAGAATGTCTGTATGGTTTTGAAAGATCTCTGCTGGTAAGATGGTAATTCTTCTTTCCTAAACCTCTAAGAAAACAGTGATGATTTTCTGGAGATGTTTGCTATGTGTTAATATTTAACATGTTTCAGTAGTTGCCTCGGTGCCTGTGCACAGGAGATGTCAGTGGAGGCCAGAGACACAGAATTCTTGCAAAATTAGGATAATCAACAGTGAGGTGCTCATGCTGCAGAGAAGGAAAAAAAGTCAGTTATTTTATTAGCATCTGGAGTCCTTCTTTAACTGAGATGAATTTTGCTGCTAGTGGAAAGAAGGCTTTTCATTGCAATCCCTACATGCTGGAAGCCAGCACAGGGGATCCTGAAGTGTTCCATGACTTCACAAAGCAGGAGAACTACCACTGATTTGCAGAATATGTGCTTGCTTCTTTTCTGGACCAAATAAAATCATTTTTATGCTTGTATAGCACTTAGCAGGTGTCAGCCTCAAGCTGAAGGAGCTTTAGCAAGCTCACACCCAGCAAGGAAGGGGTAAAAATGGTAGGGAAGAGCATGTGGATGGTCTGAGTGCAATCAGCTGTCACACTCAGAACTGTGCTTCCACCCTTGGTTTTCTGCAGGTGGAGATGGTTGTGTGCAAACATGAAAAATGTACTAAACCTGAGTGTGTAGCAAATTGAGGGACTTTATTTGTGAGGAAAAGAATGAGGAAAGGATCAGGGTCTTCTCTTTTCAAACGCATAGGTAGCACTGCACTGCTGAGGCTGTGGGGCAGCTCTGGGGCAACATGGGAGAGCTCACTGTGGGCAGGACCTGCCAGCAAACTTTGGCCCAGTATCACTGCACATTTGTAACCTGTAATCACATCCTCAGCAGGGTGTTAGACGTGTTTGCTTCCATGAGGCACTGCCTTTCCAAGGCAATATACCATTTCTCAGCCGTGTGACTTTGTCTCCAAGGCAGCTAAAACTGGAGATTTACACAGTGATTCTGCAGAGGGGAGTAAATCAAAGAGGGAGAAGGAAAACTCAGGATTTCTCTGGCAGCTTGATGAAATGCATGTTAAGACTAAAACTAAACTTGAGAATATCTCATTGCCTGGCTTGTTTTACAGGAACTGGCAAGATATAACCTCTGTCTCCATTTTGCTTAGCTTAGGTTTTCCTGGCAGTTCCCTCATTTCTGGTTGACCAAAATGTTTCTCCTGCTTGTTTTGTATCACAGAAACACCTCTGTAATGTTGGCAGCAAAATAAATAGCAAATTTTCTGTCTCACAGCATGGAATTCTTTTTGAAACAATATTTTTACAGTTAAATTTCATTCTGGTTGACTTTGCAAATATATTAGGTCTCCGAAACCAGGTGTCCATTTCACCAGTATTTTATAGAGAATCCTGAGGGATCCTGGCAGAGCTCAGGATGGAATCAGCCTCATTCTTTTACCTAAGCAATTAATAATTCATTTGGTGGTACTTACTGTTTATTCCTTCTAACCTCAAGACAGAAGTCAATATTTCTTCAAGGCTTCAGGCTGGCTTTCAAAACACCTGCTACAATGACAGTGGAGCCCTGTTAGTTAGGTCCTGGCTCCAGCAGCACACAGGGGTTTTTTCTTACCAAGTGGGACTTGAGATGAGCAGTCCCCCACAGGTCAGCTCTGGGACCAGCGGCCCAGCAGGTAAGGGGTGGGCACATGCAGAGCAGCTGGAGCACGCTGCAAAACTGCTGAAATACAACCTGCCCTGAAGGCAAGGTTAGCTGGTTTGGGCACTGAATATTTCTAATCTATTGCCTGGATTTTCTTTTTTATAGCACATCCTTTATCTGTTTTCCGAGGGAAAAATAATATATGTAAGGTTGGTGAGGATCCAGTTTGTCTGTCTAACCTGAGTGAGAGATCACAATTTTTTTTTGCTGTTTACTTTTTTCAAAGAAAAATATTCAAAAATAGTGAGTCTGACTTACAGGGTGGAAAGCTTAAGATTTAACATGCAAGAAGCATCATACCCAGTATCCAGGTTGCTGCCATTTATGAGGAATGTGTTGGTTCATCCTGCAGAGAGGTGCAGGAGCACTTGGGAAGTGTGGAGATCCCACAGCGAGTTCCTCGCTGCCACCACACGGGCCAAGCTTGGGACCCCAGAGAGTGGTGGCCAGGTGAGCCCTCGGGGACTTCAGGCAGCCAGCACTGACTTAGATTTTATGGCACATGTTTTGTGACACGGCTTGGCACTGATAAGCCAAGGCTTGGTGAAGTGCAAAGCTGGCTGTAAGCATTGAGCTGCAGCTCAAGACATGCCTGCTTTGGGATCTTCCAGGATCTGTAAATTTGTGGTACTTAAAGATTGATCTTTGTGGTCCCTTCCTGCTCAGAGTATTCTTTGATGCTGTTGGGCACAGCAGTGATGCTCAGTGAGACACAGCCCCGGGTTTGGTGGTACCTCCCTTCTGGAAACGCTGATCTCAAAGCATTTGCTTCCAGCTTGGTGGAGCCTGGCAGGCAGGAAGAAAGGGGAGAAACACTGCAATCCCAAACCCATCAGCAAGCAGTTAAGGTCCAAGGAGAGTACTTTAAAATTGAAGGTGAAAAAACATTGCAGTGCTGTATTACATGACTAATAAAGCAGACAAACATCATCAAACACCCACAATACATTTACAGGCTTTATTTCGAGTTTTGTAAAGTGGATTAGAGACATTTTATTCATTAAGGAGATAAAACCCCTTTTTCTGGAACTCAAGTGTTTTATTTAAAAAGTTTGAGTTTTATAGGTGATGAAAGACCCATAAACAGAGCAATGAAATGGTCAGAGAAAAATAAGTCAGTTGTGTAAACTGCCTTAAAAAGAGCAAGGGCATTTCTTTTGCTTAAATCCCTTTTTAATGGATTAATGCATTATTTAAAAAAAAGACAGATTACGTACAGGGATTGAAAAAAAACGTGAGCCTTTGAGTTCTCTCTTGTCTTTCTTTCCTACTTGCTGCAATTTGTCTCCCAGCAGCATTTAGAGGCAGTGAGACTGAGGCCTCTGTGAGGGCTGTAAAGAAGCACTCCTGAACTGGAGAAGCATCAGTTGGATGAAAAACTTGATGGAAAAGTCAAAGTGGGGGTGGGAAAAAGGGAAGCAGAGCCTGTGTTTAAAATGGGCATGACGGTTACAGAAAAGACTAATGTGAAATTGTAGAGATTGAAGCAACCCCTTTTGTTTTGATGGCTACTATGGGCAAGGCTACTGGGAATAACCTTGTCTTATGATTTACTCCATTTTCATGTCATGTTTTCTCTCTTCTCCTGTTTCCTCCTCTCTTGCTCTGCAGTTTTTCTTTCCCTGGCTGGCTGTCCTTCCCTCCTGTCTCTTTGGTTTCCTGTCTGTAATACTCCCTGCACTTTCCCTTCAGAAGCTGCCAGCATTTTCTATCCTACTGTCTCCTCACCATCCACCCTCTCCATGGCATCTCTTCACAATTATTTGCCGACTTTGAAAAAGGGCTTATAAAGTAAATGACATTTATAACCTGAGCACATGAGTAATTTGCTAAAGGTCTTAATTACCTGCCAAAAAGAAAGCTAATCAGGAAGATTCACTAGGGATTGTGTTGGGAAGCCTGGGAATATTTTTTCCATTTTCTGCACCCAACTGGACCTTCCAAATGAACCAGCAGCCAGGCACAGGAAATTGTATTTTAAAAGAGATTTGTGTTAGAAACAAGGTACCTTTTTTTAATTTTTTGGATGAGGGCAGAGAGATATGTGCCTAGAGCCAAGTTACTGCTTTGAGAAGCATTTGCTGCAGAAGTTGCAGAGCTGTCTGTAAGGTGTTGCAGCAGAGTTACACCATGCACAGTTTTTTGACAGCACACCCACGGGTTATGCCATAGCAAGATATCCTTCCCTGTGAATAGGATCTCTGAGCAACTACCGTGCTCAGAAGCAACTTTTGGGGAGCAGAGCAGGTAGGATGCAGATCCAAACTGACATTATAGGGCTTTCCCCATCCTGTGAGCCCTGCAAGTGTGAATCTGACAATCCTAACAAAAGATAGCTCTGTAATTACTTCCCACCAACCCTTCTTGGTGAAGGATTTCACCCTCATTTCAGTGTTGAAACCATTTCCTTTCACATGCATGTTAAAAATAGATGGAAGCCAGGATATGGAGCAGGTGCCCTTGAAAAGCTATTTTTAAATTTTTAACAGGGTAGTATTATTAATCATCCAGAAGGAGAGGATGAGCATGAGATTTCTGGAGTATTTTCCTGCTCTGTAGCACAGGCTCCATCTGAACAAATCACTGAATCTCCTGGTCCCCCTATGACCATCCTTCAAAACAGAAATGAAGCATTCCCTTTTCCATTTTTTGTGCCTTGTGTACTTAAGCTGTGAACTTGTTGAAAAATAGTCTGGCTACTGTCACTCCCTCACTGGGTACCTCACTTTTGTAGTGCAAAGGGGAAACTGCGTTAGAATAAGGAAAATCAAATCATCTAAATATAATTCCTTTTTTGCTTCACTTTTAATCTTCCTGTTAAAATGGTCTCAAGCCTTCCTCCTGAAGGCTGTGAATTTAAAATAAAAGCACAGGCTCTCACAGCTCTCTCGAGTAAGGAGGAGAGAATCTGGTCCCTATGTAAACTGGAATTAAACCACAGATAGGACTGTTGATCATCCTGCTGCTTTTGCAAAGCAGCTTTATTTTTGCTATTTTTTGCAATTATTCCCAGGGATCTTCTATTGCAGGTCACAAACATATGCCAGCTCAATGGTCTTTCTGTTTATTTTTGTCTTCCTGCAAGGCAACCATTCATCCATGGAGTAATTTCTTTAAATGAGGCATTTTAATCCAAATTGCCAGTTAATACCTGCAGGGTCAGCTTCCCTCCTGATCAGCTCTGGAAATTAAGGGAAGCTTCTAAACCTGCTGTAAAGTTCTGCTTGCAGAAATTCTGAAGGATTTTTGAAACATAGAGGAAAAATTAGTAGGGCAAGCTCTGAACCTTCAGACAAAATGCAAAACTGTAGAGGAGAAAGGGAAAAAAAAAAGTGAAATGTCAAATTAACGCTGTGTCCCAATCTCTCAGGCTGTGTGGGTCTGGGCTCGGTTCTGAAGGATTGTGCAAGTAAAAATGAGGCAGGACTCCCACTGCACTGCACTCGTTCACTGAAGTAGACTGAGAAGGGTTCTGCTCTTCTGTGCTTCTTCCTCATGAACTGATTCCCTCATCGTTATCTGTGGTGCTGTAAAGCTGAATGGCCACTCCACTGCTTATTTTGTGTGTTTATATAAAGGAAACTGCTGTAGTCTCCAGTCAAACTTGAAGGGATCAGGGCAAGGATCTGTCACATTTTCTCTGTGCAGGGGTATTTCCTTTGAAAACCTGAGCCAGTCAGTCAGAATGCTACCCAAGCAGCCTTCCATATGAAAGTACCTATGGAATTGAGGGGAAACTATGCCCTGTGTGGCTTTGACTTATTAGTAAATACTAAGGGATCCCAGGTGCACAAAAAGATCTCAACTAGAAAAATGGTGCTGGTCTTCTATTACATCTTCCACTGGAGTTGCAACTGAATCATTAGGTTCCTCTCCAAAAATCAGAATGTAGGTCATTACAGCCAGGTGTGATAATTCTTCTAAAGGGTGGTGGCTGTCCCTATGCAGTATTGAAGGAGAAGAAAAGCATGTGGACACAAGCCAAGCTCAAATAAACTACCAAAATCCATGTCCTACCTGTGTTGGATCTTTTGGCTTCTGTAACCTGTGAATTGGAGAAACAGCTTCTGATGTTTTTAAAGTTTTAAGCTTGCAGTCCCACAAAAATCCTGTCCATTCCTCCTGCTATTTCCCACTCTGTGCAAGGTCTTCTGCATGCCAGCAGATGCAGTTTAGCAGTCAGCTAAATTAAAGAACTAATACAGGGAAGAATTAAACAAGAAAAACAACACCTGTAATTAAAAAGGCTGTAAGTTACCAAGCAGTGCTGTAAAATTAAAAATGTCAGTAATTGTAATTGTTCTCTAGTTATTCATTCATGGCTTGTTCCTTTTAGCTTTATTATTCAAGGAAAAGTATAGCTACCTGTTGATAATCACTGCATAGTCTAAAGACTTTCTACACCCTGAGATGGAGGGGGATTTAAAGCTGATTATATTTTCTTATAAATAGTACAAACCATGTCACAATGCTGTTCCATTTATTGGACTCAACCTTTAAGCAATCTGTCTATAACTGCACTAGGAAATGTTCAGAGCATTTTGCCAGGCACCTATGTGGACAGTAAGTATCCTGTGATTGTTGTACTCTGAGCACCAATAATAAGCAGAGCACCGAGGGTTCCTGCTTTTAAAGCAAAATGTAATTGTTTCTGGAATATTTGCAATTGAAAGAACACATCTGAGTGGTTTTTACTGATTATAAGCTATTATGTTTTGACTTTGAAATTATGCAATTATATAATGCCACTATGAGGAAGAAAGGGGTTAAAAGGAATTGTAATTACACTCAATTTCGAAATTAAAAAAAAAACAACCTCATTATATGTCTTCTGTCAGCCCAATCAATTTAGCTGCAGTTGTACAAATTCTGTTTTCTAAGATGGCGTTTAGGCTCAAGGTGGTAAGAGCTGATTGCAGTTGTGCTTAGGGTTTTGCACAATATGGAAGTGCTGCTTAACCCATTCAAACTTGCACAGAGATTTCACAGCTTCTGCCTTTTGTTCAACTTTTTCTCCTCTGCAAATGTAATTTCATTTACAGTACCTGTGCAGATGATTGAGACAGCCCATTGTGATATATATGAGTCAATCAGTCCAAATTAAAATCTACCAACCCTTGTTGGGTGTCTTCTCCAGCAGCTCTAGCTGATGATGGCTAGCAGAGAGTTCTTAATTGCCCTCTTTTAAGCCTTCCTTACTACTCTATTTTACTGTGAAAAATACCGGTGTCCTGCTTTTTAATTAAACTTTAATTAGACAGAATTTGATTAGGTTACTTCTAGAACCTGCAGGTTCTTATTCTATAAGATCTTAAAGATATGGCCTACTGTGTGCCTCCTAATAATGGACATGCTTTCTTCTAAGTTCTGCCCTTCTCTTGGTATTTTTGTTTGCTACAACTCTATTTACTTTGTTCTCAACAAATATATTATTCCCCAGACTGCTGCTGCAAACGTTTTGGATTTTTTTTTTCTTTTTGTCCAATCCATCAGCTGAGTATGTTCTATTCCCATCTTTCCTAGGCTGCAATTCCTGTGTGGCTTTCAGAGATCCTCTCTGCACCCACCCAGTGCTTAAAGTCCAGTTCCTACTTCAGAATAATCATTAGTGTGGACTAATATTAGATTTCTGAACAAGTATATTCATACCTTTTGCCACCAACAGGACTTGGGTGGAATCCCTCATCATCTTCTGCTGCTTTACCTCATTATTTGCCTTCAGGTGCTTCTTTCAAGCCAGTGACTCACTGTGTGCTGGAAATGGCAAGATCCATTTTCACCTGGGGATGAGCTACACATTTCTTTCCGGAGGAGACGTGAGCACAGGCAGTTCCCATGGTTCAGCTAATGTGCTGGAAATCTCCCCTCCAGCTTTCCTCACAGGAACTTGCTCATGAGCCACACCACTAAGCCTCACCTGCCAGCTTCATGGTTGCTTTGGACGAGGCTGATTTCTCTTGCTCTGCCCCAGTTCACACACTACAGCAGAATATTTATACTGAAAGGAGCTTTCTGTGCAGTTAATTGTTGTGCCATAATGTTTCTTTTCAATTTTTATCATCATTTTTTTTCTCCAAATAAAACCTTAAAGGGAAATGTAAAAAGTAAGCCCAAATGCTTTCAGTTGCTGAAGCAAGGAGTCTGAAGTGAAACTTCTGCTTAACAAAGTGGAAAGTAAGAAAGAATGTTTTATTCCATCATTTATTAAAATTAAGGGAATGACGGCCTCATTTGCTTAAAAATTGTCTATTAGTATTCACCTGGTGGCAAGCAGCCTTAATCTCACACCATTAAAGAAAACAGAAGCTCATTAAATACTAATTCTTCTTAATGGTGACAGGAGCTTGGGTTTGAGCAGGACTGCTCGAAGTTCCCTTGTAAATTGTTCATGATGAACACCAATGAGAGAAGTTTTTGTACCTCTCCCCACTCCCAAGAGCTTTCATTCCATCTGTAATCACTTATTAATGCCAGACAGGGAAAGAGCCTTGCATCAAGGGAAGAATGTTTCACTGTCAGACTTCTGATGTTACAAAACAGGAAAGAAGCCGTTGGATACAAAGCAGGGGAAGTAATTCTTGAACAAGGGAGGAGTTTTCTGAGAGACGCCAGAGCTGTGGGGGTCATGGAGTGTTCTCAGCTTTTGGCCAGTACTGCTGTGGTTTTGAAACTAGGGGAGGCATTTTGAATTCTTCTGCTTTGACAGCTGCTGTTTGACCTCTCATTAACAGACTTATCAAGCCACCATCCTGTTGATTCTCTCTCTCTGGCCATTGCTGTGCCTTCCCTTCCTCCAAAGGATTCAGTCATTAATGCCACAATGTCTCTGCATAGGCTGGTTGTCAGCACTACCTGACTTTCACATATTACAGCCCTACAGTGATGGACAGGGTGCTCTTAGGCTCATTTCAAACCTGTAGCTGAAGGTCCCATTCCACTCAGAATGCTATAAAATGTCCTTTGCTCTCATTACAGTCCTCAGCTGTTCCACTGCTTTGCATGGCACAAATCACTACCTTCACTCCATGCAGCTGAGCTGCTTGTGGCTCTTCTGATGAACAACTGCAGGCCATGTGGCCCTATTCCTTATTTAACATTATTCTGTTCTCTCCCACACCATTCCTGTGCTAGGGACCTCTCTGGACCAGGCATTGTTTGTTTTGGGTATGTGTGTGGGAAGATTGCTTAGTGCTGCTCCTTAGACACGCTTAATTCAATTACTGCCAGATTTTCTAGGCCTCTTGACATTGCTATATATAGCTCTTTACTAATAATATTATCAATTATTTAAATTTTAATTTGTGCTTGCATTAATTACATGATCCTTTACTGCAAGGGGAAAGAGATCTCGCTTTCCACAATTATATGACCATGGCTTGTCCTCAGAGGCCTAAGCTTTATTTAGCATCAAATGGAATCATTGCTAATGCTCATCAAATAGCCATTATCCTATGGGTATGCTTCTGTGGGTCTCAGGACACAGCTTCTCTGAGAAGTTATTAAAGGTTTATCTCACTGGACTGGCCCTCAGTGGATGGGAGCTGACACATTCCCAAACTCTGTCAAGGCAGTTTTGTTCTCCCTGCTGCCAATCCCAACATAGGTGCTGCTGGAATCCCTGGCAACCAAGCTGCTGTGTATTTATTCTGTAAGAGACAGAGCTGCTGTCTGACTCCTCACACACACCCCATCATCTTGCCCAGACTGCTTGAAGAGCTGGGGGAAGGTCCTGGGGGATTACGTGCTTACTTGCTTCACAGATCCTCAGGAAGATCCTTCCAAGATCTCATGTTGGCACACCAAAAGCAGGAGCTGAATTGTGGCTGTGTTTGTCAGATGAGACATCTGGCTGAGAATGCTTTGTGAGCAGACTGGGAGAAGGTTAGCATGACATCCTCCTAATGGCCCTTGTTAGCTCTTCTGTACTCTACTCTCTGCTGCAGACTGGAAATGGGTTTTTACAGTTAGGATTTGCATCAGGATTCATACTTCTGCTGTGTTATTACCTACTGCAGTTGCTCTGGGTGAGCAAAATCTTCTTTCTAAAATCTTCCTCTGTGTTTAGCACTTGCTGTTAGGAGAGGTAGATTAGTCCCCTGTCATGTGCAGCAGCAAATACTGTGGCCAAGTGCAAGGTACACATTTCCACTAAGTGTGCTATTAATGTTCCTGTACTGCATAAACCCTGGGTTTGTTCCAGTGTTCATGCTGTGGGAATTCCTTTCTGTGACTATCAAGCCCGTGGTTTCTCATCTGGTGAGGGTTTTTTCCAGCAGTTGTAGGGTTTTTTGGGATGAAGTGCAGATTTTGATTCCTTCCCTTCTTTCTGCCAAGTTTTAAACTAACTCCAACAGTTGATTAGACGTTCACTGTTTTTTTCTTTTGTTTGCTTCTTTGCAGTTGGAAAATGGGAATCTGCCCACAGATAAAGCAGCAGGGAAAATTAATGTCGTAACATATTTTCTCTGCACAGAGCACAGTAAGCAAAATGTTACCCACAGAGGGTTAAAACCTGATGGGAAAAGGGATTTTGTCCCCCTCAGATCAGGGAAGCAGTGCAATTCATTCTGCCCTGGTTGCCCTCCTGCCTACAATGTGCTATTTCACTGAAGCAAGCACCTGTCAGTACTTAACAGAGAACAGCTTTTTGGTGTAACTGAACTAAGGTGAAAAATTAAAAATAATTTCACCTACAGCAATACTGTTAGTTTGGGGAGAAATATGAAGAGTGGATTTACTGGGACAAACAGTAAAGGAGCTTTATCTCTTCCCTTCTATTCCCTGTCATTCCTTAACCCCTGGATGCCATCCCTGCACAGCCACATTGTGCAAGCAGCATTTGTTGGCAACCTTTTGTCAGCCTTACCAACACGTCCCCCAGGACTGGCTGATCCGTGGTGCTTCTCCCAAATTCTCTGCATCCCATCTCTGTGATGTCCTGTAATGCCATGCTTCGTCCACGGAGCTGTTCATTTCCATTACCCAGGTGCTCAAACAATTTATAAGAAAATAAAAACTAATTGTCTTTTTTCATATTTCACAATGGTAGTCTTGATGCTAGTCTCTTCTGGAAGCCAAAACAAAACAATTCTTGTTACAAAAACACATGTAATTTTTATGGCTAATTAAAAACAGGGAAATACAAAAACAAGCACAAACATAGATACAGGGAAAGCAGTAGGATTATCTTTTTTCACAGGACCCCATAGAAAGGAATTAAATGTATCCAGGATGTATATGAGGGGGTTTTTGGTCTCTATAGTAAAAAAAAAAAAAAGGTGGGATTTTTCAGGGGATCTTTTTGCACATACTAACAGACTTTTTACTTCAATTTCACTGGATAAATCTGCTACTTTGGTTTGGTCAGATGCAAAATTTTGAAAGGTCTGGCTGAAAAAAAAAATGGTTTGGGCAAAAATCTGAACCTTTTTGTAGAAGCACACGCTTTTCAATGCAATAAAATGAAAAAAGGTAATCAAAGTCTTGCCTTTCCTCCAAAAGTGGTTCCAACAGATGATGTTGAACAAATCCTGTTTTAGCTGCCTGGAGCTGGTGATGATCATAATCACAAAGGGAATAAGAACATGAAAGAGTAATCACAGCATCATAAAATTGCGTTTGGTGAGATTTTTTCTGAATCCCTACGATTTGAATGGGAACCACCTCCTGGGTTTGTGATAAAAATGTAACCATAGCATAACTCTCATTGCTACCCCCTTTCTGGTGAGTGAGCAATGGATGTTGTTGCACCCCCTTACAAGCCCTTTCTTGTGAGATTTAAGCAAAATGTCAAATCAAAACTCACCAGTTTGAGGGTCGTGACTCCACAGCACTCAGATTTAAACAACACTAGGTGCAAACTAGAGTTGCAGCCCTGTCTTGGCCTGTCTGCACTAAGGCATGTTGCTTTTTAGCTAATTCCATAGGGTTCATTTTAGCAGGCAATAAAAGCATGCATTTTACAAGCATGGCATTAGATCATTCATGTGGTCATGGTTTACATTATTTCTGCAGAAATACATGTTATGCTGTGATCTGCAAAGCACTGTACACTTCCATTAAATATTGCATGAACACCAACACCACAGGGAACATAAAATATTGAATCTCAGCAAGTGCATATCTCAGCACAGGGGAATGCAGAGATTTTCACCTGTAGGTCACCAGTTGAAAAACAAGTTCAGATTAGTGCCAACGCCTCACCAGATACAACTTGGCAGGTGTTCACTGGCTGTAAATTATTTATGTGCTCCAGCTTCTTTTGGACAAAGGGTTGTATCACACAAGCCATGGCTCTTTGTGGTACCCATGAGACAGATCATTGTTTCCAGAACAGCTGAGGTTTAAAAAGACCCAGACACCGAGAACTTTCCAAGCATGTCTAGGACAGGGTCAGAGTTTCAAGACTTGAAAATTGCATGGGGGTTTTTATTCTCTCTGCAGAAAGAAGTAGTTTTCCTCCTCCAGGAAGGCTGGGCTGGCACATCCTCTAGAGTATGAGACAGTCATGTGTCTGCACAGCCTCCCTCAGACCCTTTTCTCTGTTGGCCACCCAGAACAGCACGTACTACCCAGGGCTGGGCCAGTCTCCCTCCTGCTGCTTCCTTGCTCTCCTCCCACCCCCTTGCTTTAGGTTTTGTGGCTGCTCCTGCCCGCAAGGCAGCAATCACTGATGTGTTTGTTAAGATCAGGACACATAAAACAGATGTTTTTAGGACCTTGGCTGGGGACCCATGGAGAGACTATTTCTATAACAGCAGCTCCCAGTTGGGCTCACTGCTATTTCTTCCTCATTTGCCTGGTCTACAAATTCCTTACTCATCTCTTCAGCACAAAAGCACTGTTCTTCTCTGACAGATACCATCTTTACTGACTTCATAAGAGGTTCTTTTTGATTCTTTGATATGAATATACCCTTACCTATCTCTCCATCTGTCTTCATGAACATGCCTGGTCTATTGTGGTTTTTCTGCAGATGCCATTTTGGAACAAACAAAGCTCTTTTCTCCAAATCTGAACTCCAGTAACAAGTAGAGCTGTCCTGTATCTTTGATGTGGCTTCTTAAAGCCCGTCCTCTAGGCTGAAATGTGAAGGTTGAAATTCTGGCATCTAATAGAATAAACTGCTGTGATCTATGAAACCTGTGTATTTTAGAGAATACAGAAGTCTGTGCTAATTGGTCTCCCATCTGATAATGGGGAAGCTGAAGGTGAAACCACCACTAGCAAGTACAGTTGCTTCTCTGAAGATCTTAGTGTAGCACAAACACATAGGATTTGGTGTCCCTAAGACACTAATAGGACTGGTTTCTAAAAATTCCTAAGAAATCAGCGTGAGGGCTCTTGATCCATGGGCAATGGAGCAAGATTGGAGGCAAAATAGTATTGGCTGGCTTATTTACTCTGCCATGCTCATAAGCAAGGGAGGCTATTCCAAGTTGTGGCTGCAAAACTGCTTTTTTAGGAACTGCTAAACTGCTACACCTGTGTTTTGTGTCTATTTTGTGGCTACAAGTCACATTTGTTTAATGACTCTGGGGAGATCTGGGGGAGATAATGGCAGACCCACACTTGATTTCTCTCTTTCAAGTGAGCCCAGGCAGGCAGAAATGGACACCTCTGCTGTTTGTTGTAGCACAGATCCACAGTGGCACAGAGCACTTTGGCATCCAGCACACCCACTGCTTGCCTGAATTTACAAGCAAATGAAATCTCTAAGAGCACTACAAGGAATTCTGAGTGGATCCCATCCCTCTGCTGTAAGGTCATTATGCAGCACAAAATTAGGCGGCCTCAGCTCACAGCTGATGTCTCCTGCACACGTGAGCCCCAAACACAGCAGAAGCTGGAGGAAATTCCCCCGTTATTTTCTAGATTGTCTGTGGGAGTACAGCAACAAGGTAATAAAATGTACAACTCAGAGAGAACAGGCTGGCTTGCAAATGCAGCTCGTCAGTGCAGTGGAGAAGCCCCTACTGAAAATTAATTTGCCCCTCCTGCAACACGCTCTCCTTAAGGTGTGAAGTCCAACGTCACGGATTTCTCTGCAAGATCAGGAGTAGAAATTACAAGCTCTAGGCAGTAATTCAAGCTGATTATCACATTCTTGCCTCTTCACACCAGCATCTCGGTTTTGACACCAGCGTTGCAGAGCTGCTGAGAGGCAGCAGATGCCCTGGCATCAGACCCAGGCAGAGGAGGAATTTGGCCATATCCTAAGTGGGTGTTTTAATTGTCCTTGTTTTAATTAAAGATAGTCACCTGTGCCAAAATCAGGTGGTCAGAGAGCACCCTGGGAAGACTGGCTTCCTTCAAGAGGTTTCACCTGTGGGAAAAGCTCTCTCCTCTTTGGAGTGGAACCAGCAGCACTGGGACTGCAGCCTCCCTTTTGCTTCATGTAGCACGTTCGTCCTGAGAGGCCCTTGTGGAAAAGCTCTTTTCAGCAGAGAACCCCAGCCACCAGCACCCATCTTCCCAAAAGATGTGAAGTTACTTCAGTGCTATAGAAGGTAGGAAAACTGGAGCTTATGTAGTTGTGCTGTTTCTTAGTCTTTTCCTGAAGCAGATCAGTTTTAACCTTGAGAACAACATGCAAACGCTGCTTTTTAAAGAAATTTATTCTTTTAAGTGTGTCAAGGAAAGTTCTTCTCCTCTTCCACTACAATTCACTTACATCTGAACGTAGAGATAATCCGTGTTTTATTTCTGCATCCTAAAAATGTTTGAAACTTTGCTGCTTGTTTTGGTGGGAAAAGAATTGTCCAGCTTCTCTTTTCAGTAGTGTTTTCCTTATTTATTTGCTTGCACTATGGGAGTGTTGAAGTTCACTTGAGGCTATGGGAATCTGAGGAAATTCATAGTGTATCTTTTTGAATAACAGATGCTTTTTTTTCAAATGAAAATCACCTAAAAAATGCTTTAACATTTCGTATTTAAAAAAAAGGGCTAAACTTCATTCATCGGGAAACATAATATTTCTTTCTGTTATTTTGTGGTGTTCATTTTCTTTCAAATGGAATTGATAAAATTTTGAGGAAGTTAAAATCAGAAATTCAGTAGGTTTCATTTTGAAAATATCTATTATTGTTCACTGCATTTGCTGATGATGTTGAATATATTTATTTTCAGTAAGGAAATATTCAGAAGGACTATTTAGTTAGGCTTTGTCTCTTAAAGCTTTGAAAATTGTATTTAATGTTTCATGGTAGATGGAGTCATAGATCATTAGCTTTGGACAGAGACTGATTTCATTTTGTTGTCTGGATCAAGTTGGTTCTGATTACAATGGGAAGCAAACTGGAAAAATGCTTTTATGATCTTTCTTTGTGGTACTCACAACCACCTGGAAGGAAGAACCTCATCCGAAATGTGTTCTTTGGCAATGCTTTAACCTAGTCTTAAAACATTTCTTCACAGTTAACAGTCATGAAATCAATGGTTCTATGTACAAAAGTAAAGTATTAAAAGTTGGTTTAGGATGGGGTGGTTTTTTCCATTATTGCAATCTCCTAGAGAAAAAAAAAAAAAAAAAAAGGATAAAAGAATGATAGGATTATATAAGCATCCAGGTTTGAATTCTTCCATCATTTATACAAGGAGATGCTGCTGTTTTACACAAAACCTTTAAAGAACAATTGTACTGTTTTGACTATCAGAAAGTACCGAGGTAAAAATTACAGTTTTCCTCCAAAATTTTAGGCTTTCAATTAGAAAGAAAAAAAACAACTTGGAGGGAATAGCTGTTGTAATGCTTTCATTTCAGAAGCATAACTTTGGTGATATAGTTGCTCTGTAATAGTGAGCCTACATGTTAAAGGTGTGGGAGATTTAATGATACGTAAAAGCTGAGGTGGAATGATAAGGACAGAAAGATTGGTTGAGCCACAATTGTTGCTTCTTTGAATTTTTGGGTTTGCCAGACTATTTGTTGTGAACAACGGATGGCAGGCAAATAATGAAAGAGACTGACACAAAATCCAAACAGTTTCCCTGGGCTGGCCAGATAAGCTGGAAATGCGATCTGTGGGATTTTTAATTGACTTTTCATGAACAGAAAAAGCAATTAGAAAAGGGAGCAGAGAAATATTTAATAATGACTGTTAGGACTTCAAAGAGCTACCACACTTTTTGACTTTGAAGGAAAGTAACAGAAAAATAAAAGCAGAAAACTTGGGAATTTAATGCTTGTTCTGGTTTAATGATGTTTTGTGGTTCCTAGACTCTTTTAATTGTTACATCGTGCTTAGCATTTTGTGTTGGGCTGAGCTGGGAATGTTAATAGTAGTTTAATCCTCTGGGAATGTCAACTACTGGCACTTTTCACGTGACCTCAGGACTCACACTCGGTGTGTGAATAGAAAAACATCTCTTTCTTGCAAAATGATCTGTTTTCCAACCTAGATGGGCAATTAGGTATATGAAACAAAATAGGATGAATGCATGTGTTCTTAAACTTCAGAATGTGAATCAAGGATGTCGTGGATTGTTTCTTCTCTTATTCAGAATGTAGCAGAGTGTTGATTTGGCATGGCCTGGTTTTTTGGTAGCAGGGGAGGGGCACAGAGGTGGCTTCTGTGAGAAGCTGCTGGAAGCTTCCAGCACATCCAACAGAGCACATCCCTGATGGCTCTGGAGATGGACACGCTGCTGGCCCAGTTAGAGAGGCTGTTCATGCCTCTGTGATGACACATTTAAGAAGAACATGAAAGCAGCACACACTGAGCAGGGAGGGACCCCACGGTGTAGCAAAGACTCCTCTCCCTGAGCAAA